>JAYESA010000002.1:23371729-23548933 GCA_036927795.1 Iris macrosiphon | reverse complement strand
CAAGTGCATCTGGTTGCACATAAAGGATGGGGGGAAACAGGTTCTAGTTGGTATGAGTAAGGGTAGTTATGAGGATTAGGGTGTTGAGGCTTGTGTAAATTGGGTATCAAGTGGCAGTGAGTAGAGGGGTGAAGTGTTATGTGTGGGTTTTGGTGTAAGGGAGGTGATATATGAGTATCAGTTAGTAACTTAAGATGTCAGTTAGTATATTTTTAGTGCAATCTGTTGGTTAGTTGATCAATTCATGTACAGTCAACAAGTTTAGGGTAGGGTGTTAAGTTATAGAGGAGAGTTAGATGACTGTTCAGATGGTTAATCAGTAATAGTTAAGTTATATAGATATGTTAGTTGTTAGTGTATAGTGTTATTTATATATATATATATATATATATAGGTGTGCAGTGAGATACCCATGTACTGTGTCAGTATGTGTGGGGGAGGAAAAGTCTGAGAGCAGTTCAGTCAGAAATATAAGTGTGTATCAGGACACTGTGTAATTCTGTGAGAAGAGAGCAGTGAGAACTCAGACCTGTGTGTCTTAGTGTATAAAAATATGTGTTGTGTGCAGTGAGTAAATACCTATGTCTGTGTACCTATGTGTGTGAGCACTCTCAGTAATTTCTATGAGTGAACATGTGTATCAGTCGGCCAGTGAGGTATCAGTGTGCAGGGGGTGAGATCTGTGTGTAGTCCAGTAGGGTGTAGGTAATGTATCAGAATTCAGTGGCTGTGTCTATGTGTATCCAGGTCAATTTTCCTGTGTGTAGCAGTGTCTACTTGTGTGTGGATGTAGGATAGTGTTGGTGTAGGGTGTCTCAGTTAATTAGAACTGTGTGTGTTGCCTCAATGAAATCAATGTGTTAACTGGGCAGAAAGTATCAATGTATATGTGTTAGTGTAGTGTGTAATTTATCTCTTAACCTATGCTTACTTGTGTCTATGTATGTCAGTGTATTTGCTTATGTGTATCTGTGTATAGCAGTGTAGGAATTGTGTTGTGTTGTATTCTGCAGCTAGCAGTGTGTGAAGAGTTCAGTGTGTCTGCCTATGTGTTTAGTTCTAGAGTGCTAGTGTTAGATAACTGTGTGTGTGCAACTATGTATCATTAAGTGAGTACCTATGTGTATGAAATCAATTGTATTTAGCATTGGTTAAATTGGTATCATGTATAGTAGGTAAGGTTAGATACCAAATAGGTATTAGGTATTAAGTTACTAATTAAGTTATTAACTAGTATAAGTTAGGTATCCTTAGTATGATATATAATTGGACTAGTGGACCTAGTATTGACCAGTAAACCTCAGAAATGACCTAGAAACCTCGTATTTAAATTGTTAAACATGTTATTCTTTTGATTTAATATCTGACATTAATATTCCATAAATAGGTTATTGTGATCCCACTTTGGACATTGATCCTCACACCTTGCTCAGGACCACAGGCGAGTACATTCTCTGACAGTTTTCATTGTTGATTACTTCTATAAATTGTAGTGTATTACATACTTGATTCCGACACTGTGGATACACGGGTTAGCACTCTAGATCCCCATCATGAGGAGTCATGATTGGAATCTATCGTGCTAGCTGGGGGATGGAGAACTATTAGTAGATTATGTGATCATATCCAAACTATCATGCATCATAGCTCACCCCACTTCTCACGTCGGGTGCAGCCTGACCATCATCATGCCTCATAGCTGTTATATATGATTAGCCTGACCATTATCATGCATCATAGCTAACCATATGGTTAGCCTGACCTTCAAGAATCATAGCTAATCATATATAACCAGCCTGATCTAGTCCCAAGCCGATCACATAATAAACTAATATTTCAAACACTTAGCTAGATGTTTATTCTTTATTCATATTCACTTGTTCTAGCATTCACTGTTTATTGTTCATTGCTAGATGCTTTATTGCCTATTTCCATTTTCTCCAGTACTTCTCATTTTCAGCATATACTTTCATCTTGTATTTCTTACACTGTTTATAGACTTTGTCAATTTAATGAAACTGCTGTTAGTGCTTGTGCTTCGCTCCAATCCTGACTGGGTAAACATTTTTAGAGGACCTGGAGAACTTTTGCCCCACTCATTACGGCCCAGGAATAGAGGGAGATTTCACTCCAGAAATCCCAGAGGAGTTGCCTATTCTAGAGGAGAACTTACCTGCCTGTTCTTAGATTACTTTTTCTGCATTTATTGTATTAGACTGAGACTGAGTTGTACTTATTATTTTTTGTGACTTTGTGAGGTCATCTAGACCCAGGATTTGAGTTGGACTTATTGTGGTTGGTTTTTAATAGAACTCTTTTCTATTCTCATCGTGCCATTATTTCTTATAGCTTGTGATTGAGTATATCATAGAACTGTGGATTATTTATCATTGTCCTCCGTACGGAGTTGAGACTATTGACAGGATATATTATGTTTGTGACCTATACAGCGTTCTACCGTCGATACTGCGGCGTAGGCTGGACGTACCCACGACTCATGCCCAAATTTCGGGTGTGGGTCGTGACACGGTTTTAGTGGTGGCCCATGCAGGTCTAGTCTTAGATTCACATTAGAGCGATATCGTAGTGGTGCTCGCTTAGAGTATTACTACGAGCCTGTTTTAGGAAATAGGAATTAGGCCGAGGATATGCTCAATCACAATTAGGGAATTCTGATTCTTATAATACTACTCTTAATGATTAATTCCTTTAGAAATTTTTACAGTCCTCCCTTGATGATATCGTATCTATTGCCTTAATCAAATCTTTCGATCTGTCTTCAGGATGCCGCCGAGGAGGTCCCAGAGACTCGGAGCAGCAGATTCAGAGAGGTCTGCCACCTCTCGCCCTGCCGGACAGACATCCGCAGCACCTCCTACATCTCCAGTACATGTGGGAGTGTCTGCAGCATTCGGAGGTCCTCCACCACCTGTTCAGAGGGTCCCCGCAGCTACGACGGAGCCACCACCACCACCACCAGTTCAGTATCCAGGAGGTGTGCCCGTCGATGGGGCAAAGATGTTCGCTTTGATTCAGGGCATGGTCGATGCCCAGAGGACGTCGGCAGAGGCCCAGAGAGTGCAGGCTGAGGCACACCAGGCCCAGACAGAGATGATGAGGGTGAACATGGAGAATGCTCACCAAGTGGCTCTCCAGGCTGTGGAGAGAGTCACTCAGCAGCAGCAGCATCCTGGTCAGCAACATCAGAGGCCGGGCACCATTGTGGACTTCAAGAGGATGATGCCTCGGGAGTTCAAGGGGACAGAAGGAATACTCTACGCCGATGATTGGCTAGAGGACATCGAGAGGAACTTGCGCTTGGCGCAGCTTCCAGAGGCGCTCCAGATCGAGGCCGCTGGCAGCCAGATGTTCGACATTGCCTTGACATGGTTTCGCACGGAGCCGAGACTCTTGCGCAGGGGACTCACTTGGGAGGCTTTCAGGGAGCTCTTCAAGGAGAAATTCTTTCCTGACGTTGCTCTGGGAGCCTTGGAGAGTCAGTTCCATGACTTAGTCTAGGGGAGCTCGTCCGTCGATGAGTATGCCGCGGAGTTTTGCCGCCTGAGCCGCTTCGCGCCGTCGATGATTAGAGATCCGGGGGACAGGGCCCGGAAGTTCAGAAAGGGGCTGGCAAGGGAGATCAAGTCTCGCACGTCGGGACGTCGCACCGCTACTTTCGAGGGCATATTGATGGATGCCCAGATAGCCGAGGACGACTTGGACCTCAGGCCCAAGAGGGGACGCGATGTTTCCTGAGGAGCAAACAGTAGTGCGGGACCAGGCAAGCGTCCACACTATCAGCAGCAGCAGAGGCCCTTTCAGCAGCAGCACCAGGCACCAGCCCGAGGGCAGGTCCAGCAACAGCAGCAGAGGCAGACTCAGCCCGCCATCCAGTGTGCGTACTGCGGGAAGACAGGACATACCAGAGAGATCTGCAGGAAGAGGTTGGGCTCATGTTTGTTCTGCGGATCGACGACACACCAGCTGAGGGATTGCCCTACCATTCGGACTCGTCCAGGTCAGGGTGGAGCAGCCGCCCAGAGAGGACCAGACAGGGTACCTGCCGTACCAGGAGGCCAACAACAGAGGGGACCACTTTCACCACAACATCAGAGGTTCACCCAGCATCAGCAGCAGAGAGGTGCACCCCAGGGGCGAGCGTACGCCTTGGCAGTCGAGGAGATCGAGCCAGCAGGAGACTTGATCGCAGGTTCGGTTCTTCTCGATTGTATTCCCGCATTTACCTTATTCGACTCTGGCGCTTCCCATAGTTTTGTGTCTGTATCATATGCACTTCGACATCATTTAGACACAGAACCATTAGCTAGGACTTGCAAGATCATGACTGGGGGAGGTATTATCCTAGTCCGTGATCACTGCAAGGACCGGAGAGTGTCAGTAGGAGATCGAGAGTTGAGCGTGAGCTTACTTGTCATGCCACTTCCAGGGTACGATATTGTACTCGGAATGGACTGGTTTAGTAGGCTTCATGCTACTATAGATTGTTATAGAGGCAGAGTATTATTTAGACCACCAGGAGAGCCGGAGTTTGAGGTCGTCAGAGGAGCAGCGAAACAGAGGAAGAGCACATTTTGCGGAGCCAGGACGGAAGAAGAGGAGTTGCCACATCCTCTGATAGCGGAGTTCCTGGATGTATTTCCAGAAGAGTTGCCAGGCTTGCCGCCAGACAGAGATGTTGAATTCTCTATAGACTTGGTTCCAGGATTGGAGCCCATTTCACAACATGTCTATAGAGTCAACAACAGCGAGCTGGCAGAACTGAAGAAGCAAGTTGAGGAGCTGTAGGACAAAGGCTTCATCAAATCCAGTTTATCACCATGGGGAGCTCCGGTATTGTTCGTACCGAAGAAGGACGGCACGGTGCGCATGTGCATTGATTATAGAGCTTTGAACAATATCACTATCAAGAACAAGTACCCGTTGCCGAGGATAGATGATCTTTTCGACCAGTTGAGCGGGGCGAAGGTGTTTTCGAAGATAGATTTGAGGTCAGGCTATCACCAGGTGAAGGTGAAGAGAGAGGACACGCCGAAGACAGCCTTTCGGACCAGATACGGCCAGTTTGAGTTCATGGTGATGCCATTTGGTTTAACCAATGCACCGGCAGTATTCATGAACCTGATGAACAAGGTGTTCCACCAGTACCTTGACAAGTTCGTGGTGGTGTTCATTGACGATATTCTTGTGTATTCCAAGACCCCGGAGGAGCACGAAGAGCACCTGAGATTGGTCTTAGAGACTCTCAGGAAGGAGAAGCTGTACGGGAAACTCTCTAAGTGTGAATTCTTCCTTGACAAGGTCGAATTTCTTGGGCATGTGGTATCGGGTGACGGAATCTCAGTAAACCCAAAGAAGATCGAGGCAGTGGAGTCGTGGGCTACCCCCAGTTCGGTAGCTGAGATCAGGAGTTTTCTCGGGCTAGCAGGATACTACAGGAGGTTTGTACAAGACTTCTCCAAGATTGCAGCGCCGATGACCAGACTGACTAGGAAGGACGTGGATTTTGTCTGGACGGAGGATTGCCAGGCTGCATTTGATGAGCTGAAGAAGAGGTTGATGACAGCTCCAATTTTGACGTTGCCAGCAGGGACAGGTGGTTTCACCATCTACAGTGATGCTTCAGGGAAGGGTCTGGGATGTGTTCTTCAGCAGCACGGGAAGGTAATTGCCTACGCTTCCAGGCAGTTACGCCCTCATGAAAAGAACTACCCCACCCACGATTTAGAGTTAGCAGCAGTTATCTTCGCTCTAAAGCTGTGGAAACATTACCAGTACGGAGAGCGTGTGGAGATCTTCACCGACCACAAGAGCTTGAAGTACGTGTTCACACAGAAGGAGCTGAACATGAGGCAGAGGAGGTGGTTGGAGTTGATGAAGGACTTCGACATCTCATTGCAGTACCACCCAGGAAAGGCCAACGTAGTCGCCGATGCCTTGAGCAGGTATCCGATGGCTATGTACTTGACGACAGATAGACATTTGTTGGCTGATCTGGAAAGCTTGGAGATTGAGGTGTTAGTTCCCGGTACTGAGATTCCGATATGGGGATTGCAGATACAGTCCGAGCTGATGGACAGGATCAGAGCTGCGCAGTACGATGATGAGGCTCTGAGGAGTATCAGGGCACAAGTTCAGATAGGATTGTCAGACGATTTTACTATCGCAGATGATGGTTCCTTACGGCACGGCACGAGGATATGTGTGCCGAGCGGGGAGCTGCGCGAGGAGGTTTTGCAGGAGGCACACCGCTCTCAGTACTCGATGCATCCCGGTGCCAACAAGATGTATCGAGACTTGAGGGAGCACGTATGGTGGTATGGAATGAAGCGCGAGGTAGCACGCTTCGTATCTCGGTGTCTAGTGTGCCAACAGGTAAAGGCAGACCGGCAGAGGCCAGGTGGTTTGCTTCAACCTTTACCGATCCCAGAGTGGAAATGGGAGCACGTGACCATGGATTTCGTTTTAGGGCTTCCACATTCTCCAGGAGGGAAGGACACGATTTGGGTCATCGTGGACAGGTTGACCAAATCAGCCCATTTCTTACCTTTCAAGGTGGGCACGTCGACAGAGAGGCTAGCAGAGATGTACGTGCGACAGATTGTTAGACTTTATGGAGTTCCGTTGAGCATCGTCTCAGATCGGGATAGTCGTTTCACTTCCCACTTCTGGAGGAGTCTGCAGGCTAGCTTGGGCACTCAGCTCAAGTTCAGTACCGCATATCACCCCCAGACAGACGGGCAGTCTGAAAGGACTATTCAGACTCTCGAGGATATGCTACGCACTTATGTTTTAGATCTCGGAGGTTCTTGGGAGGATCATCTGCACCTGGTAGAGTTTGCTTACAACAACAGCTACCAGGCCAGCATCGAGATGTCACCATTTGAGGCTCTTTATGGACGGAGGTGTCGTACGCCGTTATCTTGGGACGACGTTGGAGAGAGAGCCTTGCTAGGACCAGAAATGGTCGTGGATGCAGCAGAAAAGGTGAAACTCATCAGAGACAGACTGCGAGTGGCGTAGGACAGACAGCGACATTGGGCCGACAGCCACCGTAGACCCCTTGAATTTCAGGTATAGGTTGTTGTTTTTTAGCTTGTGTTTGTTTGTGTAGACTGCGTGTTGAGACTGTTTTGTTTTAGGTTGGCGATCTAGTATTCCTACGGATTTCTCCAACGCGTGGAACGATTCGTTTTGGCGGAGGCGGAAAGCTTAGACCACGCTACATCGGACCCTTCGGTATTCTTGCGAAGATAGGTGCAGTGGCGTATAGACTAGACTTGCCGCCTGCATTAGAGGGAGTGCATGATGTGTTCCACGTGTCGCAGCTGAGACGGTACGTGGCAGATCCTAGTCACGTACTTGATCACTCGGAGATTGAGGTTGGTCCGACGCTCAGCTACCCCGAGCAGCCCGTAGAGATCTTGGACTGCAGAGAGAAGGTATTGCGGAACCAAACTATTCCTTTGGTTCGTGTAGCATGGAGACATCACTCTCCAGGGGAGTCGACTTGGGAGAAAGAGTACGAAATGCGCGAGCAATACCCGTATCTCTTCTAGACTTGAGGTATATTTCCTTTTCTGATTTCATTCTTGTTCTAGTTCAGTCTAATTTCGAGGACGAAATTTCTTTTAGGAGGGTAGACTTGTCACTACCACATTTCCAGATAAGGGTATTTGTGTAAATTCACCATTTTGAATAATTATGTATTAAATTAAATTGCTGAGTTCTATAAACTATTTATATGTTGTTAATGGTATTTGGTTTTAGGTCAAACCCTAGACTGACTAAACCTTAGTTAATTAGGTTCTACATGACCTAACATAGGGGGTTTGACCTAAACTATGCATTAGAAACCCTAGCTAGGTTTAATATAAAAAGGGAAACCTCTCTCAAAGCCATCCTTCATGTAGAAAGGAGAAACCCTAGCCTCCATCAAGAGAAAGCCATCTCCCCACTCCAGAATTCGAGATCTAGCCCTAGGGATCCCATTTTCCTCCTCCAAAGCAAAGAGAAGCAAGGGGTTGGGCCAAGAAGCCTTGGAGAAGAATAACCTCCATTGAAGAAGCCATCTCCCTAGGTAAAACCCTATTTTTAATTCTTTTAATTCTGTTTTCAGATGTTAATGCCATTAGGAAACCACCCCCTACTGTGTAGTTTCGACTTTAGGGTTTGAACTAGGGTTTAAGTGTCCCCAACATTGGTTTTCCCATTTTCGTGAACCCTAACCCTAGGTGTTTGCATGTAGATTTATTTCATCCTCCAACATATAGATTTGATCTTGATTTTTAGGGTTTTAATTTGGATTCATGAGTAACTAGGTGAAACTCGATTTCCACATGCTAGGTGTTTGTTGTTATGCCAAGAAGGATGAATAACTTTTCCTAGTTCTTGGGAATCAATATATATATATATGTTGTGTGGTGATTTCTGTGAATGGTTCTCTGTTCAGTCGGGTATGTATCACTGCGTGTTTTTGGGTTTCCATTGTGCATCCAGAATTCTGTGGTTAGGTGTAGTTAGTTTAAATCTTGTGTCTGTGTGTGTAATTTCTGTGCATAGGGGTTTAATTGACTGTGTGTCAGTTAGGAATTATAGTTTATGTATCCTGTGTGCATTAGAACCACTGTGTGTGTCTCAGTATTTTGGAGATGGATCTGTGAGCCTTGTGTAGTAATGTGTATGTGAGAACTAAGATACCTGGGTGTGAGTGATTTCTGTGAGAGAGGGTAAATTCTGAGAGTGTGGCCTTGTGTCAACCTATGTATCAGTGTTGGGTGTAATTCCTGTAAGTGAGTTAGAGGTGAGTCCCAGATTTCAGTTTGTGTAGCATGTGAGTGAGTGCAGGCATGTTACACAGCAACATTGCTGAGCACTGCCAGTTACCTTGTGTTGATAGTATACAGCAGTACAAATTGGTAGACAGGGGAGCACAGCAAGTTGGTTGGTCACTGCTGTGCACTTGTCCACAAGTGCATCTGGTTGCACATAAAGGATGGGGGAAAACAGGTTCTAGTTGGTATGAGTAAGGGTAGTTATGAGGATTAGGGTGTTGAGGCTTGTGTAAATTGGGTATCAAGTGGCAGTGAGTAGAGGGGTGAAGTGTTATGTGTGGGTTTTGGTGTAAGGGAGGTGATATATGAGTATCAGTTAGTAACTTAAGATGTCAGTTAGTATATTTTTAGTGCAATCTGTTGGTTAGTTGATCAATTCATGTACAGTCAACAAGTTTAGGGTAGGGTGTTAAGTTATAGAGGAGAGTTAGATGACTGTTCAGATGGTTAATCAGTAATAGTTAAGTTATATAGATATGTTAGTTGTTAGTGTATAGTGTTATTATATATATATATATATATATATATATATATATATATATAGGTGTGCAGTGAGATACCCATGTACTGTGTCAGTATGTGTGGGGGAGGAAAAGTCTGAGAGCAGTTCAGTCAGAAATATAAGTGTGTATCAGGACACTGTGTAATTCTGTGAGAAGAGAGCAGTGAGAAATCAGACCTGTGTGTCTTAGTGTATAAAAATATGTGTTGTGTGTAGTGAGTAAATACCTATGTCTGTGTACCTGTGTGTGTGAGCACTCTCAGTAATTTCTGTGAGTGAACATGTGTATCAGTCGGCCAGTGAGGTATCAGTGTGCAGGGGGTGAGATCTGTGTGTAGTCCAGTAGGGTGTAGGTAGTGTATCAGTATTCAGTGGCTGTGTCTATGTGTATCCAGGTCAATTTTCCTGTGTGTAGCAGTGTCTACTTGTGTATGGATGTAGGATAGTGTTGGTGTAGGGTGTCTCAGTTAATTAGAACTGTGTGTGTTGCCTCAATGAAATCAGTGTGTTAACTGGGCAGAAAGTATCAATGTATATGTGTTAGTGTAGTGTGTAATTTATCTCTTAACCTATGCTTACTTGTGTCTATGTATGTCAGTGTATTTGCTTATGTGTATCTGTGTGTAGCAGTGTAGGAATTGTGTTGTGTTGTATTCTGCAGCTAGCAGTGTGTGAAGAGTTCAGTGTGTCTGCCTATGTGTTTAGTTCTAGAGTGCTAGTGTTAGATAACTGTGTGTGTGCAACTATGTATCATTAAGTGAGTACCTATGTGTATGAAATCAATTGTATTTAGAATTGGTTAAATTGGTATCATGTATAGTAGGTAAGGTTAGATACCAAATAGGTATTAGGTATTAAGTTACTAGTTAAGTTATTAACTAGTATAAGTTAGGTATCCTTAGTATGATATATAATTGGACTAATGGACCTAGTATTGACCAGTAAACCTCAGAAATGACCTAGAAACCTCGTATTTAAATTGTTAAACATGTTATTCTTTTGATTTAATATCTGACATTAATATTCCATAAATAGGTCATTGTGATCCCACTTTGGACATTGATCCTCACACCTTGCTCAGGACCACAGGCGAGTACATTCTCTGACAGTTTTCATTGTTGATTACTTCTATAAATTGTAGTGTATTACATACTTGATTCCGACACTGTGGATACACGGGTTAGCACCCTAGATCCCCATCATGAGGAGTCGTTATTGGAATCCATCGTGCTAGCTGGGGGATGGGGAACTATTAGTAGATTATGTAATCATATCCAAACTATCATGCATCATAGCTCACCCTACTTCTCACGTCGGGTGCAGCCTGACCATCATCATGTCTCATAGCTGTTATATATGATTAGCCTGACCATTATCATGCATCATAGCTAACCATATGGTTAGCCTGACCTTCAAGAATCATAGCTAATCATATATAACCAGCCTGATCTAGTCCCAAGCCGATCACATAATAAACTAATATTTCAAACACTTAGCTAGATGTTTATTCTTTATTCATATTCACTTGTTCTAGCATTCACTGTTTATTGTTCATTGCTAGATGCTTTATTGCCTATTTCCATTTTCTCCAGTACTTCTCATTTTCAGCATATACTTTCATCTTGTATTTCTTACACTGTTTATAGACTTTGTCAATTTAATGAAACTGCTGTTAGTGCTTGTGCTTCGCTCCAATCCTGACTGGGTAAACATTTTCAGAGGACCTGGAGAACTTTTGCCCCACTCATTACGGCCCAGGAATAGAGGGAGATTTCACTCCAGAAATCCCAGAGGAGTTGCCTATTCTAGAGGAGAACTTACCTGCCTGTTCTTAGATTACTTTTTCTGCATTTATTGTATTAGACTGAGACTGAGTTGTACTTATTATTTTTTGTGACTTTGTGAGGTCATCTAGACCCAGGATTTGAGTTGGACTTATTGTGGTTGGTTTTTAATAGAACTCTTTTCTATTCTCATCGTGCCATTATTTCTTATAGCTTGTGATTGAGTATATCATAGAACTGTGGATTATTTATCATTGTCCTCCGTACGGAGTTGAGACTATTGACAGGATATATTATGTTTGTGACCTATACAGCGTTCTACCGCCGATACTGCGGCGTAGGCTGGACGTACCCACGACTCATGCCCAAATTCCGGGTGCGGGTCGTGACAAACTTGAATTGTTATGTACCTTCTTTCATCATAATCTAGTGTATTTATGTTTGTTGTACTACCTTGACTTATGCTGCTATTATAGCCTAGTTTTTGCAAGCTTATTCTTTTATCGAGCTTGTTCAAGACATATGTATTATTGGGTGCACACAATGATACAATTGCCTAATCAGAATCGGTGTATTAAGGTCTAGCTAACCTTAGTGCGCTTGGTTCGCTCTTCGCATGACTACTTTACGTGGATTGAGATATATGGTAGTAGACGGATATACTTGCCCCTAGACATGTCTGATATATCGTATCGGTTACATGACTGTACTGATACGAGCATGTAAATATAAAATTACCAGAAATAGGATTTCAATCCACAACTGTCCTGACAACTCTCTTTTCGAATTCTTTAATCTCTTTGACCCTCGTACTTGTATTCTATCACCTTCCCCTTGAAATTTTTTTATTATTGCTCTCCGTCTTCCCCTATTTCGGAAAGACAAAACCTCGTGCTGGTATAAGTTGACACTGATAGTACTAGATATACCCCATAAGGCTAATCACATGACTTAGTGACTCTCTTTTATAATTGGTTAAGGGCATATCATAGGTGATATGTTTGGTGTTAAAACCTTGAGGATTGAATAACATGATTAAATAATTTGAGGAATAGCTTTTCTAGATATATAGCCGTAGGTGATAGATGGATAAATTTTAAGTTCGATAGATTGTGAACCCTCACCCAAAATTTGACTTACTTGGCTGAGATAGTGAGACTAAGGTTAGATTGATTCCAGTTAGAGATAGAACACGATATTTTTATTCAATTTTGCAATAATCACTTAGCGCACATTATCGTGCTCCGATAATTGGAGTACTACACTAGCCACTGCCTTCCTACAAATTCTACACCCTTATCCTAGACATGCCCATCATCCAATTCTTATCTTTGTGCAACATTTCAATGGTTGGGCGCTTTTATACAAAAGGGCATTTAGGTGTCCACACCATTGGACATGACACATGAAGAAACCTATTTTTCGCTCATGTGGATTTTTTCCCATGATTTTCGGAATGTGCAACGTGCAACATCGCCCACTCCTTTAAACCTAGCCATGCATTTTAAACAATGCAAATCTTATACCATCCTTGACATTCTATCATGGCTTAATTTTAATTTCGAGGACGAAATTTTTATAAGTTTGGTAGAATGTAAAACCCCTATTGCTAGAAATTGTATGTCCTTTTAATTAATAATTTAATTATAGTAATTATGGGCTAATTAGAAGAAATAATTTTTAATAATTTTTATTTTAGGTGTCGGGGCACTTAGAGGATTTATGGGACCATTAGAAATTTTTCAGAATTTATTTCATGTAGGAGACCCTTTGTGCAGTTGCTAGCTTAACGGTGTGCATTATTATAATCTAAAATTTCTCTTATGAGGATATATATATATATATATATATATATATATATATATATATATATATATATATATATATATATTAAATAGAAAAAGAGTTGTAAAAGAAAAGAAAAGAAAAGAAAAGAAAATAAACTATTACTAATAAACCATTATCATTACTACTACCATTCCAAACCATTCCATGCAAAGCCCTTAGCTAGCAGCCGCTGCCTTTGTGAGCAGCCCCCTTTTTCATGTGAGCCAACCCATTGCAAAGTAGCAGCTAATACCAAACCGACCCCTTTTGTTAAAGCACCCAGACCCCCACGATTAACGGAACACCCGCCTCCTCTCTCTCCCTTTAATATATATATATATATATATATATATATATATATATATATATTCTATTTATAAAACCCTAATCCTAAATCATCAAATCCCCTCCTATTCCCATCTAGACCTAGAGAGCGCCTCCACCGCAGCTGGAGAACCCCACCAGGCCGTCCAAACCGATCCCGACGACCGCGACCTCGTGCACTGCAGATTCCCACAGCGAGGTACCTGTGTTCCGGAGTTATTTTCCGTCGACTCGCTCAACCAAACGCCACCCCGTCTTCACCGATATGCTCACCCCTTAACCCTCTTCCATATCTATATGATAGTAGACCTCGAACAATGCGCAACCCTAGGCGAATACAGCGCCAAAGTTGGCGGAAACAGACCAAATTCTGGGATCGCAGAAAACTACGGTGACCACCCATGTCTCCGAGTTCGTATCTCCCACCATAGAGATCCAAATTCGATGATTATTTTTGGTATCCGTAGACCACTTGACCTAATTTAATTTCTGTTAAATAATCCTAGATTATTAACTGTTGTAGACAGAATTAAATTCGTTGGAAAACCCCGTGAACCCACTTTTCCAAATTTCCAAAAGTTGTGAAACGGAGCGCGCCCCGCCAAACGCGACCGCTCCACCGTGTAACAAATGTACCGAACGGTGCGCGCAGCATAACCAGACACATAAAAATTTGTGAAAACTCATTCGAACGCATGTGCGCGCCGGAATCAGCCCATATCAGCGGACACACCCCGTGTCGCAACTTTTGTGGAAGTCGTGCGCATTTTGTGCACGCTCGTCAGATTACGACGAAACTTGTGCCACTGGACTCGTGGTAACGCGCTGGTCCTGTGACCCAATTTTCACGCAATTTTGAGACAGTTCACCAAGTCGCCAATTGGCGGGCCCCACGGTTGACTTTTTGGACGAAATTGTGTTCGGCTCATCGGAATCCACATTTGGACATACCGTTGGGTTCGTATTGACATCTACAGTTGTTTGACCTATAATTTGTCCCATTTAGAGACTGTTACGCTTGGCATATTTTCCGGTGCAAAGTGGACCACACGTGGACCCCACTTTTACCCGAAATTATCGTTTTGCCCCTGTGTCTAAATTGGACGAAAGTGAAGTGCTTTTTAGCTATTTTGTTTATTCTGGGAACGTTGGTGACATCTATTTCATCATCCGGAGACATTTGTTCGGAGACCATAGCTTCTGATCCTGTGTGCTTGACTTCTGGACAGTACACCTTGCAGCTTTCTTACCAAGCAAGATATCTTGCCAAATTGCTTACAGTATTTTGTATGTTTAGTATATTTCTGTATATTTATTGCATCTCTGTTTATTTATTGTATGTGTAGTTCCTTTCAGTCATTACTATATATTAGATATGTTGACACACACTTGACACTTAGTACCATGAGAGGACAATCATTAGACGTATGGGCTTTTGACCACTCTGGTAAACCGTAGTATATAGCTCGCACTACGGGCGTGTGTCGCACTGGTCGCTACCCCCGCGGTATGTCGATTTCTGGAGTCTCGCTGGTCGCTACCCCCCGCGGTATGTCAATTTCTTATGTCCACTGACGAGTGTGTGGTAGATCGAGTAGCCTACCCTTGCCCATACGTCGAAAAGTTGTCCTCATTTGCATTCATATAGATTGTCTTGTTCAGCGTACTTATTTATTTTCAAATAATATGCATGTTTTCTGTATTCAAATTGGCTTGCTTTTTTGTATCTTGTTACGTCCCTCTGAGGACCTGGGCCCCTTCCAGGTGTACCTGTTCTTGAGTATCCGCAGGAGCGCAGATTTGGATGGTTACATATGTTTCGAGGATGTCTTCTCTTCGAGCCACGTGGTCGTTAGCTGGTATTCTTATATTGTATTTTCTCTTATATTCGAGTTGGTAGTGGATTTGTTTCCATCCGACTGTCATCTTTAGATACTTCTTATTGAGATCTAGTTATATAGACGTTGGGTATTTATTTATATTGATTTTCTGTGGAGGAGATTTAGGTTGTACCTTGTGACTTATGATATATTTTATACCACTTGTGGATTTGATATTCATATTACAGCGTACGTATGGGTTATGGTTTCCATATATTGGAGTTTCCATATCCATGCGGCTGGCATGCTTATGTGTCCTAGTCCTATGTATTTTGGGACTGGGGCATGACAAATGGGTAATGGGTTTAGAACCATTAAGGTTTTCTATTTTCTTTTCTTTTATAATTCTTTCTTTTATTTCTTTATTTCTTATTTAATTCAATTCTATTTCCTAAATCATATATATATATATATATATATATATATATATATATATATATATAAAATTCTAGAAATTATATTTGTGCATACCATTAAGCTGTCAATTATCCGTAGGGTCTCCTACATGAAATAAATTAGGAAAAATTTATAATGACTCCATAAATCCCCTAAATGCACAAACACCTAAAATAAAAATTAAATGAATTATATTTCTCCTAATTAGCTCATAATTACTATAATTTAATTAAATAATTAATTAAAATTAATTAATACGGTTTTTAGAATTAGGGGTTTTACATTCTACCCAACTTATAAAAATTTCGTCCTCGAAATTAAAAGTAAGCCACGATAGAAAGTCAAGGATGATATAAGATAGAGATTTGTAGCTTATTCTGTACCTTCCTCCATCCTAACCTCCATGATTTTTCAATTGTCATGGGAATGTTTGGAGGGCTATAATTTGCATTGTTTAAAATACAAGGCTAGGTTTAAATGAGAGACGATGTTGCGCGTTGCACATTCCGACAATTATGGAGAAAATCCACATAAACGAAAAATAGGTTTCTTCATGTGTCATGTCCAATGGTGTGGACACCTTATTGTATTTTTGCATAAAAGTGCCCAACAATTGGAAAATTGCACAAAGATAGAAATTGGATTAAATTAATTAAAATTAATGTGCAAGGTGTTCTTGAATTAATTAGAAGTACATGGGGATAATATTAGGTGGGACACAAGTGTCATGGACACAGAGGGCTCAGGATAGGATATTATCAAAAATTGGGTTATACGAAATAGGTCAAGATTGTGTCTCCAATTTCGATTGGAACGCACAAGGATACAAGTTGGAATTAATTTAGAATTAAGAAATAACGTTCCCGGCGAATGTTGTGCGACTAAAATGTAGCACAAGCAAGATTAATTATAAGTTACACAAAGGTCAGAATAGAAGGCGGACATGTCTAGGACAAGGTGTAGAATTGTAGGTAGGCAGTGGCTAGTGTAGTGTTCCAATTATCGAAGCAACGGTAAGGTGTGCTAAGTGATATAATTATTGCCAAATTAAATAAAAATATTGTGTTCTATTTCTAATTGGATTCAAACTAACCTTAGTCTCTCTATCTAAGCCAAATAGGTCTAATTTTGGGTGAGGAAACTTAAAACAATTTCGTCCTCAAAATTAAAATAAGGCATAATTTGTGATCCTTCATGTACATAAGGCAAGTCAATCGCAATCTCTTTACGATAATTAAAATTCTAATAATATCCATCGCAATCACTTCAAGGTTAAGATAATCACTGTTCCAATCAAAATTCAACCTATTATAATCTCTTCTCACTTTTTTAAATTATCAATATCAAAATTTAAATTAAATCCATATAACATCTTCAAGAATTAAATACGCATATAAATTTTACATCACGATCTCTAACTATCATAATCTCCTCTAGAAAATAATTCTAGTATAATATTATTCCTATTTTGCTTATGAATTTTTGTATTCTTTAAATTTTTAAATTCAATTCAAATCCTCAATATTTCAAATACGTAATCCAACAATCAAATTTTTAACTCTTAATTCAATTCATCAAATTGTAAAAAAAAATTAAATTCAATCCACCAATGTTCAAGTCTGAAATTCTATATTTATCCTCAAAATTCAAATTGATGATTTTACCTTCAATATTTAAATTTTAAATCATGTACTTAAAGTATAAATATTTGATCCGACATATCAAGATTTTCAAATTCATTAAATACTCATCATCTAACTCCTTCTTCTAAAATTCTCCACATTTAAAATGACTTAATCTCTCAATCTAATCCTACTTGATCACAATCTAAAAGAATTTAACCTCAAATTAGCAATGTGACTTCAACCCAACTTAGAATTTACCCATCTATCGTATACGGCTTTACACTTAAAAAAAAATATTCCTTAATTTATTTCCTCATGTCATTTAATCCTCAAAACTTTAACACCAATTACATCATATATGATATGCCCTTAATCAATTATAAAACATAGTCACCAAATAATGCGATTGGTCTATGGGTATATCTAGTACTATCTGTATATCAAACTTATACTAAGCACGAGGTTTTGTCCTTCCGAAATAAGGGAAGACGGAAAACAATAATAAAGAGTTCAAGGGGGAGGTAATAGAATACAAGTATGGAGATCAAGGCGATTAGAGAATTCAAATGGGAATTGTCAAGGCAGTTGTGGATTAAAATCCTATTTGGTAATTCCTATTCATATGCTCATATCAGTACAGTTATGTAACTGATACGATCCGCTCAGGCATATCTAGAGGGCAAGTACATGTGTCTATTAGTCAACTATATATCTCAATCCACGTAAAGTATTATTGTGAAGGGCGAATCAAGCGCACTATGGTTGATCATACCGTAATAAACTGATTCTGAAATGTATTAGTGTAGTACTCCAATAATACATGTCATGAACAAGCTCGATAAAGAATAAGCTTGTAAAGCTAGGCTATAATAGCAGCATAAGTCAAGGTAGTACAGAAATTAGAAATACGCTGAATTATGATGAGAGAAGGTACAAATAATTCAATTTCACAAAGAAGATAAGACTATACAATCTCTGCAGTTGTCATACTAACTCCTTTTCTAAGTCGCTAGTCGACCAAATAGGGGTATAGCCTCTAAGTTCTACAGTATGAATAAACATAATCTTCTCATGCTAGCGTACAGTTAATGTCATTCAATTATACTTCAATAATAGGTCAAAAGACTATGTGATACTATGTTGTGAGGCATACTACCAAACTTAAAACAATAAACTAATACTGCAATTGCCTTGAGGGGATTCTTCAGAATAACCTGGTCCTTGTAAATAAGGTAGAACTCTTGTTAGGGTATACGAGGAAAGATCTTGGTACTCCTTAAGGTCACCTATTGCGTTATATAGGTAAGGGTCACCTTAAGTCTTAATCATAGTGCTCATAGAACATGTGTCAATAGTAAGAATGGAAAATTTACTGGCCTTTAAGTGAGAGAGAATATAACTCGTATCGAGGTGTGGTACAAGTTACGTGATTTAAATCTAAGGGATAATCATTAGGTCATAATCTATAAGAATAACTTAAAATGTCAAGTTCTAACTACCAATCACATAATTCCAAATTCAAGATTATAACTATAACCTTAGCAAACTATATATCCTATCATAGAATAAAATCACTTGGTCTATAATCAGAGGTTTCAAGTGGCACGAGTTGAAAGATGAAGAATAGAAAAACATAATTTAGTCGTCGCGCAATTAGCGAATGTTAAGGTCGTAGAGGAACAATATATGAAATTAAAATAGAGGGCTCTAGATAGCATCATGGTTTTATAAGGGGAAGTGGTATGCTAGTTGCTATGTTCGAGGTATGATCAAGGAAAAAAGTGTTGATTACATTCCTCTAGGCTTCCTAAGGTGCTATCTACTAATAATAAGACAATGATCTAAGTTTATAGTTCTAATATTATCTTACTATGAAAGTTAGGTTTAGTCCAATTGTTAAATCTTGGATCTCTATTGGTTCCTTCATGTTAGGGTCAAACACTATGGTCAAATTTCTAACTGGCTCTAGTAGTGTTTATAATATCTCAAGTCATCCCTAATTATCAAGGGATAATAGTCAATCCATCTACAGGTAAGGGTGCTATGGTTCATTAAGTATTCTAACTCAGTGATGTGTCAACACTCTAGTTGAACTCTTAATAGGAAGGTTACCCTACTTATCATCTAACAACATGGACTTCTATATTCTAAGAGGGGGCTATACTCAAGGAACTTATTAGGGAAGTACATGAATCAAGCAGGATATAATTATTCAAATAGAATGGATTGGAAGGAAAGTGAAACATAGTCAATTGTGGATGAGATCCTATACTTTATTCCTAGGTGCAGGCTTGCTCGGTACAGTAACGTAACCAAGACAATATACTCTCGACCTGCATGGGCCACCACTAAAAATATGTCACACCCAGTCCCAAAATACATAGGACTAGGACACATAAGCATGACAGCCGCATGTATATGGCAACTCCAATATATGGAAACCATAACACATGCGTACGTTGTATTATGAACAATAATCCAAAAGTGGTATAAACTATCTCAAGTCACAAGCATAATCTAAATCTCATCCACAGAAATTAAATATAAATAAATAGCCAATATCTATGAAACTAGATCTCAATATAAAGAATCTAAAGATGATAGTTGGATAGAAACAAATCTACTACCAACTCGAATATAAAAGTGCAACATAACAAACACAATATAAGATTATCAATTAACAATCACGGGGATCGAAGAGAAGACCTTCTCGCAAATATAAGTAACTAGTCCGGATCGGCGCTCCTACGAATACTCATGAACATCTACACCTGAAAAGGGACCAGGTCCTCAGAGAGACATAACAAGATACATAGAAGCATGCCAATAAAGTACTGAAATAAATATCCAATGGGTCGCCTAACCATCTATGTGAATGCAGTTTGAGAACAACTTTCCCAACGCGTGGGCTATCTGGCTAAAATGGGATTGGCATGGTTCTCTTGGAGATCCAGGGGCCTACAAAGCATGTCATCTTTTGAACGGTAGAGGCCGCCTGATAATAATATAATATATAGTGGTCATTATGACCGCGCATCTCCGGCGGAGCGTACGGGTTACACAAGGAAAGTGCAACGGAGCCCACACGCCTTACTTGTTGTTCTCTCCACCCCATATTCTAAGTATGTCACATCCATGACACGATAATACCTCTAATAACTGTCAAGTCTACTAGCATGCAAAGTTTCTAACAGCAGTTATTCCTAACGCGTGGGGGGGGGTACTGCGGCCTATTGCTTCTATTTCTTAAGGCTAACGCGGGCCAGGTTGGGTTTTTTTAGAGTGGGTAGGTAGTTTAGGGTCGGGTTATGCTAATGGGTTGCGGGTTGTAGTTTAGGGAATGGGTAGTGGGTTTAGAACCATTAAGGTTTTCTATTTTCTTTTCTTTTATTTCTTTATTTCTTATTTTAATTCAATTCTATTTCCTAAATCATATATATATATATATATATATATATATATATATATAGAAAATTCTAGAAATTATATTTGTGCATACCATTAAGCTGTCAGCTGTCCGCAGGGTCTCCTACATGAAATAAATTAAGAAAAATTTATAATGACTCCATAAATCTCCTAAATGCACAAACACCTAAAATAAAAATTAAATAAATTCTATTTCTCCTAATTAGCTCATAATTACTATAATTCAATTAAATAATTAATTAAAATTAATTAATACGGTTTTTAGAATTAGGGATTTTACACGTGGTTAGTCTGGAGTTTTCCAAGAGCGGGATACTGAAAGAAGAGATGCAGAGACGTATTCAGGGTACTTCATCCGCATCCCATTCAGAGACGCTTGTTTCACAGAGCCGCGTAAGGGGTAAAAGCAGGGATCCAAGCGGTGACAGAGACAAAAACAGGGATGCAGGCGGTGGTAGAGACAAAAGCAGGGGAAGGTCCAAGGTTCGGTACGAGGACTCAGAGTGTTACCATTATGTCAAGAAGGGCCACATCAAGCAGAACTGTTTCGCTTGGAAGAGAGAGAAGAAGGGCGACAAGGGCAAGCAAAGTGAGAACACTACAGCGGCGACCTCGACACATGGAGGTGATTCTATGGATAAAGTTTACAAAGTTTGAGAAGTGCATGTATTATTTGGCGGGGAAGAAAAATAGGGTATCTTTCCAAAGTCACCCAAGTTCAAGGAAGCCGGGGTTGCTCGAGTTGATTAACTCGGATGTCTATAATCCTATGAAGGTAAAATCTATTGGTGATGCTTCTTATTTTGTAACATTTATTGATGACTATTCCAGGAAGGTTTGGGTCTATACCTTAAAGACTAGGGATCATGTACTGCCCATTTTCAAGAAGTTTTTGGCCTCTGTTGAAAGGAAGATGGACAAGAAGTTGCTTTATGTTCGGTCGGACAATAGCGGTGAGTATATCGGTCTCTTCGATGCTTATTTCAGAGAGCACGGGATACGATACCAGAAGACTCCACCAAAGATACCACAGCTCAACGGTGTAGCAGAGTGAATGAACAGGATGCTAATGGAGAGAGTGCGGTATTTGCTGTCAGAAGCAAACTTGCCAGGCAGCTATTACGGTAAAGCACTTTACACAGCTACTTATGTTATTAATTTATTTCCTAGTACTCCTTTACAGGGTGATGTGCCTGACAAAGTTTGGTACGACAAAGAGCCGTCATACAATCACCTGCGAGTGTTTGGTTGTAAGGCCTTTGTGCATGTATCGAAGGACGAGAGATCCAAACTTGAGCCAAAGATGAGGTGGTGCGTCTTTTTCGGCTACAGTCGAGATGAGTTTGGCTATAGACTCTACGATCTAGTGGGAAGAATGCTCTACAGAAGCAGGGATGTTGTATTCGTCGAGGATCAGACCTTGACCAACACTTAGGATTCCGAGATGCTTTCTGAGGCTAAGGAATTGCCTGAGTTAGAGTAATTTTCCTTCGAGCAGTTTTCAGATGACATCGCAGAGGATCCAGTTATGGGGGAGCCAGTACATGGAGTTGCTCCCAACCTTGATCATCAGCCTGCTGATGGTGGTCAGGGTAACCCTCATGAGGATGAGCATACCAAGGAGGCAGTTCCTAGAGGAGAGAAGACTGTAGATATACAGCCAGCACCAGTGGTTCCATTGAGGAAGAGCGATAAAGAGTGTTGACCATCTATGAGATACTCACCGGGTGAGTATGTGCTACTAACTGATGGGAAAGAACCCAAAAGTTTCGCAGAGGCTATGGAAGACGAATACAGGCAGGAGTGAATGGCGGCCATGCAGGAGAAGATGAGTTCCTTGGAGGCCAACTCTACTTATGATCTGGTGCGGTTGCCAAAGGGCAAGAAGGCTTTTAAGAATCGATGGGTGTTCAGAGTGAAGCAGACAGATGATGCTACTCACCCTCAATACAAAGCGAGACTGGTATTAAAGGCTATGGTCAACGAAAAGGCGTAGATTATGACTTGGAGGTCGAGCAAATTGACGTGAAGATGGCATTCCTCCAAGGTGATCTTGAGGAGAAGTTGTACATGGAGCAGCCAGAGGGATTCTATGAGAAGGGCAAGTCATATTTGGTTTGTCGGTTAAGGAAGAGTTTGTATGGTCTGAAACAGGCTCCGAGGCAGTGGTACAGGAAGTTCAACTCATTTATGGGGGAGTCTGGCTATGCACGGACGACGTCGGATAATTGTGTTTTTGTGAGATAATTCGCCGAGGATGATTTCATCATTTTGTTGCTTTATGTTGATGATATGATGTTGGTGGGTCATAATGCCACCAGGATAGAAAAGTTGAAGAGCCAACTGGGTTATCTATGAACGATTTGGGCACAGTAAAGACTATTCTTGGGATAGAGATCAGCCGAGAAAGAGAGTCCAAGCTGCTATACTTGTCCCAAAATAAGTACATTCACCGGGTACTTCAGCGTTTCAGGATAGATGGGTCGAAGAAAGTGAGTAACCCCCTTGCAGCTCACTTTAAGTTCACTGAGGAGCAGTGTCCATCTACCGAGGAAGAGAAGGAAGATATGGAGCGAGTTTTATATGCCTCAGCCGTGGGGAGTCTTATGTATGCTATGGTATGTACGAGGCCAGACATTGCTAACGCAGTCGGCACAGTTAGCAGGTACACTTCCAATCTTGGAAGGGTACATTGGAGTGGGGTCAAGTGAATTCTATGATATCTTTAGGGTACAGCCGATTGGATACTTTTATTTGGTGTTGATGAGCCAAAGATGGTTGGATATACTGACACTGATATGGTTGGAGATATAGAGACGAGACGATCGACTTCGGGCTATGTGATGATGTTTGCTAATGGAGCAGTATCATGGCAGTCCCATTTTCATAAGTGTGTTACCTTGTCGAAGACAGAGGCAAAATACATTGTGGTGATGGAGGCTTGCAAGGAGTTGTTGTGGATGAAGAAGCTGCTCCAGGAAATTGGGCTAAAGCAAGAGCAATATCCTTTGCTTTGCGATAGTCAGAGTGCTATTCACCTTGTGATGAACCAGACATTTTATAGCCGGTCCAAACACATTGATACCCGGTATCATTGGATACGGAATGTGGTTGACAAAAAGGAAGCGGCACTTGAGAAAGTTGATACAGATAACAACGGAGCAGATATATTCACAAAGATTCAACCAAAAGAAAAATTTTGAGTACTGCAGGCGGATCGTCGGGATGACGACCCCCTCCACATAGTTGTGAATATATATATATATATTAAGGAAGCAATATTCTTATGATACATTATATATATATATATATATATATATATATATATATAATCTCCGCATAGGGGTTCCTAGCCCTCCATTCTTGTAATGTGGCATCATATCCATCTATCCGAGGGTTCGAGTACATGGATTGTTGAGCTCAGATGACTTGGTAATATGTCCTCTTTTCTAAGATTACCTCAGCCCCATCCTCAATATCTTGGATAACGGGTTTCATAACCCCATAGATAATGACATATACCGTTATGAATTGATCTGGCTCCATATTTAGCAGGCACCTAAGTGGTGGTAGTACCCATACAGTGTTCGAGGACTCCCATCCCAACGTAGGCGGGGTAGTAGACATTGATCCATAACCTACACACACACACAATAGAAACTAATCAATACTAAAATCTTAAACACAACTAGAGACAATCATAAGTAATTAATTTATGAATATTATCTTAAAACATAGAACATATGCTATGAAAATATAAAATAAACATAATGAACTTAATTTTCTTAACCTTATATTACCCAGTACTCATATCATAAGGTTCTTGTTAGACTTATCCTAAAATCAATCTTAGGGTCTTATAGATATAATTCACAGATTTGCGACCTATTGTGTAAACTACTGCATTTCTATGACATAGACTTGCATGGGCCACCATTAAAAGATGTGTCACGCCCTGCTCCCAAAATAAGGTGAGTCGAGAACGTAACTAACATCCCAGGCTACGTTCTATGTAAGGTACATATATTGCCTATACGGTTCTAGAATAAGAGTATAGGAAATACTAAATCATGACAAGAACAAAGATAATTTCTAACACAATATCTGAACATTTATAATTTACAATCACATAAGTCCAAGTTCTGTCTTCCCAAAAGATAAGTTGTAGGCTACTAATTAATTATACAACCATATGTCTGTCTCCCATGGAGATTAATTATAAAAAAATTATGCATGAACACAAAATAAAACTTTTTGTTACACCCTCAACGTTCTCTATTCTTGTCACTACTACATTTTCTAGGAAAGGGTATTTTAGTCATTTCATATTTAATTAATTATTGTGCATGGTAAATAATTATTTGTTGTATTATTTAATTGTTGTTAGATATTATTATTTAATTTAGACTTGTGTTAGTGGACCTAACTAGTTTAGTTTCGACCCATGGACCAACATGAATTAATTAGTTAGACTTAGCCCATTTAGGAAGCCCATTGTTAAGGAGATGGATTAAATTAATTAAATCATTAGACTAGAAGCTTCCATCCTTAATTATTTCTTCATGAGAGGCCCCAAGGGTATATTGGACATTTCATAATTACTTGAGGAAGAGGTAGGGGCCGGCCTATTAAAAGAGGGGGGAAATTCTCTCTCCTCTCTTTTTCATTCCAAATCTAGATCTAGAATTTCCCACTACCAAATTTCCTTCATTCTCATTTCATTTCCCTACCAAATTCATTCCAATTCCTTCCCAAATTACCATTAGAGACTTGAGAAGTAAGGATCTAGAAGGAGGAAGCAAGGATCTACAAAGAGGAGCAAGGATCTACAATTTGGAGGCAATTTTATCTCAATTGGAGGTTTCATTGGGAATCCATCTTCCGATAGGTATAATTCAGTTTTTTTCCCTTAAAATAGCTTCTAAATCTGAGATTTAATCATGAAAAATCAACCCATATGTATGTACTACCCATAGGACTTGGTTTTGTGTTCATAGGAGACCCATAGAGAAAGTTATGTACTTTTTGTGTCAATTTTGGGGGAATTCCGAATTGACATTTTGTTGTGTGTGTCAATTGATCCTATAGATCAATTGGGCATGTGTTTATGTGTTTGGGGCTAGTGTCGTATCCACAATTGGGTACGTGTAGGTCGTATCCCAACAATTTGGTGATATGTGTTGTTTTGGGGGTTTTCCCTCCTACACGGGACTTTGTACATGTCATATTTTGACACGGACACATATATCTATTTTTGACACTTTGTTTTGTTCATAAATATTATATGTGACTTGCTTGTGTCCTTCGGGGTACAATTGGATGTGTGGTGGACTCATGTCGCATGCGTATCCTAGATCTAGTGGGATACGGTGTGATACTCTCCATTTGTGGTGTGTTTATGTGTAGATCTAATTATTTGTGCATTAATTCTTGAATTATAATTAAGTATATATATATATATAGATATTATATATGTATTATAGTGTATTTATTATGGTATTTATTGTAGCATATATCTATGTATTATATATGTACTAATATAAAGTATAAATATATATGTAGCTTTCTTCTACATGCATTAATATATGTTGTAATATATGTTAGATATATATATATATATATATATATATATATATATATATATATATATATATATATATATATATATATATATATATATATATGTTTTTATAAAATATATGTGTATGTTTAATTAAGTAATTAGAATATGATTATATATATATATATATATATATATATATATATATATATATATATATATATATATATATATATATATATATATATATGGATGTATATTTATTAACATATTTATGTATGTGTACATTTAACCATATTGTATTATGTACATTAGTATATAGGATGTGTATTATAGCTATTTGGTATTTATATATATAGATATATATATTATATATGTATTTGGGTTATATATATATAGATATATAATTATTTATTTGGTTTTTATATATATTGATATATATATATATATATATATAGAGGTTATATATATATATATATATATATATATATATATATATATATATATATATATATATATATATATATATATATATATATATATACTGTTTTTAGCGATAGCAGGATTTTATGACAGAGCAACTGTCATTAATGACCGAGCACAACAGCAGCCGCTGTAACAGTGGCAGCGGCAATTAATGACAGAGCCGCCACTGTCATTAATAGCCGCATGCAGCGGCGGGAATTTGCAGCAGTCGCGACAGAGGATATGATGAAGGTTGAAAACCGTCACCAAAGCGGAGGCAGCAGTGCAAAAATGCAGCAGCAGTAGCGACGGCAGTTCAGTGACAGCCCGAACTGTCACTGAAAGTCTGATATCTGAAAATCAGTATTTTTCAACACTGCTTTCAGTGACAGTTAGGCAGTTTATTAGTATATTATTTATATCTTATATTTATATATATATGTTTTAATATCGAGATATAATACTAGTATTGCTATACTTCTTATTTGTATAATATTAGTATATATATATTATATTATATATGAGGGTAATTACTATATCAAGGTATTGAGTATTACCTTGTGGAAACCAAGGTTAGTGGGATACTCAAGATACGGGGTTTGGGTATCAAGTTTGTGACTTTGTGGATACCAAGTTGGTTCAAAACCATAGTTCCTATTTGTTTGTAATTAATATTCTATATTATTATACATTATTGTTGATATATATGTATTATGAGGTTTACCTTGGATTCACGTATCCGGAGATACGGTATCCTAATATTTTAGGATGTGGTTCTATGACTTAGATTTTAATATCTTGACCCTAGATTGTTGTGTTAGACTTGTGCAACCTAGAAATAGATAGTTGACCTTGGGTTGACCATAGTTGACTCATAGTTGACCATAATTGACTTATTGACCTAGAAGTTGACTAGTTTAACTTATTCTCTTTTTGGGACCTTGTATTAATGTTCTATTCCATATCTAGGTCTTCGAGGAACTGAGTCAGACATCTGTGAGACTATTCATTGGATTTCAGGCGAGTACATTCTCTGATAGTTTCTCATTTATGATATCCTCTATGTTCATTGTATCTAGTGTAGATATCCATGTTCTCTTGACACTATGGTTACACGGATTGGTATATCCAGATCTCGTCATGAGATGTTATTCCTTGGTATATGGTGTATATGGTGCAAGTATTGTTTTATTGGTTATCTTGTACATGTACAGATACCGATTCTCGGGAAGACTAGCTATCTTCTTGGGGAATCTCGTGCCATAGCATACCGTGGTTGGATCTATTATACCAGTCGGGGGTGGGGAGTATTAGTATAGATATGTGATCAATATCCCTATTGAATAAAGTATTGATTACTGAATAGTGTTGATCATGCACCGCACGTATAATTAGCCAGGCCGCATTGCATCTTGCCCAAGCCGGTCACATGTTAAGCTAATACTCACACACTTAGTCATTAGTATTATTGTTTCATTGGCATATTGTTCATTATTGTATTTATTTTCAATATTTCCTTATTGTATATATATCTCTTGTATCTATTGTGCATCTTATTTATCCACAGCTATTTACTGTTACATAGTTTTTATCATTGATTAGAACTGCTGTTAGAGATGTACTCTGCTCCTTTCCTGACTGCATATATTTTTCCAAATGATACTGAGGAGTGGTACCCTACCTATTATGGACCCCAGGATGTTGTGGGTTTAGATTCTGAGACCCTGGCTCAAGAGGGACTTATCCCAACTAAGACAGTTAACCCTGGAGTTGTAGCTTCGTAGTATTCTTTGTACTGGATTTGTCTCCAGCTTATTTTGTTACTTCCTCAGACTCATTGATGTATTATTTTAGACTCATGAGTTGTATTATGATTATTCTATTCTCTATCTGATTCGTGCTCATTTCTATCTTAGTGCTGTGATTGAGTATACTATCATTATTGGTGGTTCATTATATTATTAGATAGATTATCTAGACAGCGTTCTACCGCCGATTCTGCGGCATAGGTTGGGCGTTGTTTCCGACTAATACCCTTACACCGGGTGCGGGTCGTGACACATTTTTGGTGGTGGCCCATGCAGGTCCAGCTTCACAAAGTATGTGATGTCGTGGTAGTGCGACAATTTAGTTGTACTACTGCGAGCCTGCGATAGGATATAGGATATAGGCTGAGATACACAATCACATCTAGGAAAATTCTTTTGATTCAACTATTCTCCTTTGATATTGATACTTGATCGCTTAAACTATCCTTTCCTAGATGTCTTACATCTTGTGCCATATTGATTCTTTCTTTCGCTTTGTCTCAGGATGCCGCCTAAAACTAGATCGCAGCAGGGGAGAGCAGTTTCTGAGAGGTCTGCGATATCCCGAGGGCCTGCACCAGTCACTTATCCGGTGATTGGAGTGTCAGCTGCTTTCGGAAGTCCACCACCTACTCAGAGGACTGTGTGTCATGCCCCAGTCCCAAAATACCGAGGGACTAGACACGTGGCAATGGCCAGCAGCACACACTGATGGACAAACCCAATTTAATGGAACCATCATAGTGTACTTAAGCTGTAAAATAAAGTCTACGATACCATGGCACAACTAATCTCATCCACACAAGATAAAATATGATCCCCAGATATAAGAAATATAAATCATCAACTAGTCTCAACAAAGTGCTTCGGGGAACAACCCAATAAATATCTGATACAATGGTTCAACAGACCAAAATATAAATGACTGAATAAAGTAAATGCTGAGCATGAAACATAGATGCTCAGGAAAAGTCTTCAGCTAACACCTCGTCCTCGGATGTCGGTACAGCTCCTGTATCAGCTCCTGCTGCGGTCCCGTATACCTCGGGATAGATCTCATCTGCAAATCCTGGGGACATAATCCAGATCTAGGTCCTCAGGGGACATAGCAAGGTACAAAATAATACAAGCCAAAATAAATACAGTGCAGCAAATAATGAAATAAATAGGGTAAGTATGTAACCATCTGTGTGAAATGCAAGAGAGAGCATCACTAGTACTCAGGCTGAAACAACTACAAGCTCTGTGTCGGGGAGCCGGTAGCAGTGATATCATATGATGGTCTAGCTCAGCAAGAGACTGAGACGCCGGCATAATATAGTCAACCTGTAGCCTGTGTGTCTCTCCAGCAATAAATGAAACAATAGGGAAACACTAAATAACCAGCTAAGTGATATACAAGATGAAAACAGCACTAGAACTCAGGTTGAAACCACTACAAGCTCTGTGTCGGGGAGCCGGTAGCAGTGATAATGAGTAATGGGCCAAGCTCGGGTTTCAGAGTCTTGCGCCTCATAATAATAGGGGATATATATGTATGATCAGCCTGTAGCCTGTGTGTCTCTCCCCACCCAATGTAACCACACGTCTCATGTCCATAACGTCTCATGTACATGTCACGCAAGATCATAGCTAATGTAACAAGTCATAAAGTATCTATGAATATAGTATCTTTGTCAAATCCTGTATCCTATACAGAATCACCATGAATATCTCAGGAATATCCTGTCTCATGTAAAGTGTCAAGTGTCCTGGGTTATAGTGTACTTGGTAAGACCAGTACGAGAATGTAAAGGGGGTCACGAATGTCCATCTCTAGATAACAATACACAACACCGCGTACGGTATTGGCACCCGACTAATAATTGGACGCTAAGTAAGTCACACGGTCCTAAGTCAAGCATGCACAGCAATATAAATGAATCAAGAAAAATATGTAACAAGACTGCAAAGTTGGCAAGGTACACTTGCCTGGGTTTGAATACCAACAGTCGTCCCTGTATCAGTGGATCCTGTAGGTACTCCTCTAAAAGCTGAAATAAACATCACCAACAGTCTCAGAAAATATCAAATAGCTAGAAACGCCTGTCCTTAAGTCCAATTTGGACACAGGGGCAAAAATGATATTTTTGGGTCAAAGCGGGATCCACATGTGGCCCACTTTGCACCGAAAAGCGTGTCAGGGTCAAAGGTCTCCAAATTCATCAAATTTAGTGTCAACAAGTCAGGAACGATGATACGAACCCAACGGAACTTTCAGAATTGGATTCCGATGAGCCGATCACAAAATCGCCCGTCAAGTGGAGCCGGTGGGGCCACGATATGCGATTTTGTCAACGTTCTCAGAATCGAACCAAACTTGGGTCACTGGACCAACGTATTGCTATGGGTCCGATGGCGCAAGTTTCGTCTCGATCCGACGTGTGTACACAAAGTTACAGCATGTTCCAGAACGGACGGATAAGGGACGTTTTCGGCGGATACGCGTTGATTCCGGTGTGCACGCACATCCAAATCAACTTCTGCGAAATCCTGCACGTCCGTATCAATGGCGCGCATGTTTCGGTAATGGCCGCGTGCGACCAAGTCGTCCCGTTTGGCGGAGCGCACTAAGTTCCGGGATAAAACATGGCGTTGGTTTTCCTATTTTTGGATCGCGGTTTGCGATCACCACAGGATGCGACGCACAGAGCGGGTTGCACGGGCATCGAGAGGGTTATACAGTCTATGCGAAACAACTGACGGAACGGAAAATGGAATCACGAGGAGAAAGAACGGGTTACATGAACAGGGCTCCGTGAACCGAGAATTCTCGTATCCTGAATGTTGGATCGTGTCCTGGATGCTCTGTCCGCTGTGTCGGCTTTGCACAGGGTCTGTGTCCGGCTAGGGGCTGTGTCCGGGATGCTGGGTGGACTCGCCGGCGGAGGAGGCTCGGCCTAGGGCATCCGGGTGCTGGTCGGCGGCGTCGAACGGCTGTGCGGAGAGGAGCGGGGGTCGGGGCTGCTGTCGCCGGAGTTGCCGCGGGTGGTGGATATGGTGGGGATAGTGATGGGGCTGGCTGTGCTCAAGGCGGAGGAAGAGGGAGACGAGGGTGCGGGGTCCGTCGAGGGCGGAGCGGATCGGTGCTGCGGGCGGTGATCGACGGCTGAGCGGAGGGGAGGACGACGGAGGAGTAGGGTTCTGACGAGGCGATGGTCGGGGGATGGAGAGGGACGACTCGACGAGGGGTCGAGCGACGGCAGCGGTTAGGAGATGAGAGAGAGAGGGTGCAGCGACGCTATGCGCGGACGTCGAGGCCATTAAGTAGTCGCGTCGCCGGGTCGGAACAGTGCTTTCGACCCGATTAGGTTTAGGGCTTCGGTGTGGGTTTCGGGTCCGGGTCGAGTTCGATGGATCCGACCCGACCCGACCCGCTAAGGATGGGTTGGTCCGGTTCGGTTCACTGTGGTTTGGTTTGGTTTATTTAAATAAACCGGTTCAGTCAGGGTTTAAATCGGTTTAGTTCTACGTTGGTTTTTAGGGCTTTAAAAATGATTCCGTAGTCCAATAAATTTGCAGAAAATTACCCTATGTTCGGTTTTCTATTTTACACCATAAAATATTATTTCCATAATATTTTAATATTAATTAACATCATTGAAAAATCCTTTAATCACAAAATTCCTTAGTTTTAATTCCAAAAAATTACCGAAAAATTGGAAAAAAATTATATTAAAATATTCTGAAAAATCAGGGTGTTTACAATCTCCCCCCTTAAGAGGATTGCGTCCTCGCAATCAAAGAATAAACTACTAAAGGAAGAACTATGGAAATTACAAGAATGCTTAGGTTATAACTACATCCGCGAACAAGTGAGGATAACGCTGGCGCATACTATCCTCCCATTCCCAAGTCGATTTGCCAGGAGAATGATGTTTCCAAGCTACACGGACCAGTCTAATTGTCTGTCCTCGTAATGTCTTCTCACTGATGTCGAGGATGCCAACTGGTTGTTCTTCATATATCAAGCTAGGGCCCACTGCGATCTCTGAATGATCGACTACGTGACTTGGGTCAGTCACGTACCTTCTCAGCTGTGAGACATGGAATACGTCATGCACTCCCTCTAAAGATGGAGGTAATGCAAGACGATAAGCCACCTCACCAATGCGCTCTAGAATATTAAATGGCCCAATATACCTTGGGCTCAACTTGCCTCTGCTCCCAAATCTAATAGTACCTCGGGTGGGCGAAATCCTCAAGAATACGTGGTCTCCTTCTTTGAACTCTAGGGGACGTCTATGTGTATCAGCCCAATGCTTCTGTTTGTCCTGAGTTGCCCGAAGATGATTCTGAATTTGTTTTACCTTCTTCACTGTCTGCATTATCAATTCTGGACCTAGTATTTGACGTTCACCAACGTCACTCCAACATATTGGTGATCTGCACTTCCTTCCGTATAGTGCCTCGAATGGTGCCATCTGAATGCTGTCCTGATAACTGTTGTTGTAGGAGAACTCCACCAAGTGCAAATGATCTTCCCAAGATCCTCCAAAGTCTAGCATACACGATCGCAACATATCCTTCAAGATCTGAATCGTGCACTCCGATTGACCATCTGTCTGTGGATGGTAAGCTGTACTAAATTTGAGTCTGGTGCCAAGACTCTCTTGCATGCTTCGCCAGAAATGAGATATAAATCTCGAATCTTGATCCGATACAATACTAACCGGCACTCCATGTAATCTTACGATTTGTCGCATATACATATCGGCTAGTACCTCTGTGGACTGTCCAACTCTAAACGGCAAGAAATGTGCCGATTTAGTGAGTCGATCCACGATAACCCATACTGCATCTCTTCCGCTGGGGCTCCTTGGAAATCCTGTGACAAAATTCATCGTGATATGTTCCCACTTCCATTCTGGTATAGGAAGCGGCTCTAACATACCTGCAGTCCTCTGATGCTCGGCCTTTACTTGCTGACATACTAAATATTTAGCCACAAATCGTACGATCTCCCTTTTCATTCCATGCCACAAATAATACTGCCTCAAGTCTCGGTACATCTTGGTTCCTCCTGGGTGAACAGAGTACATAGAGCTATGTGCTTCAGTCATTAACTCCTATCTCAATTCTCTATTTGGAACATACAGGCGGTTTCCACACCTCAATGTCCCATCTTCATGTATACGAAGTCCCGTCTGCATGCCTGCTTCTGTCCTCTCTTTAAGACTTCGAAATCTAGCATCGGTGGGCAATGCTTCTTTAATCCTCTCCACAAGTGACGACTTAACTTCGAGATTAGCCAGCAAGCCACTCTGTCCTGGTAAAACAACCTCTATCTGAAGCTCCTGTAGATCTTTCAATAACTTAGGCTGCATCATCAAGAAATAAGCCGTAGGCTTCCTGCTGAGTGCGTCTGCTACGACATTCGCCTTCCCGGATGATACTACAGATCTATATCAAAGTCTACCATCAATTCAAGCCAACGTCTCTGCCTCATGTTGAGCTCCTTCTGAGGATATACATACTTCAGACTCTTGTGATCAGTAAAGATGTCTACCTTCTCTCCATAAAGATAGTGCCTCCAAATCTTCAGTACAAATATAACTGCTGCTAGCTCCAGATCGTGTGTTGGGTAGTTCGTCTCGTGGACCTTCAACTGTCTCGATGCATAAGCAATAACTTTGCCATGTTGCATCAAAACACATCCTAGTCCACTACCAGACGCATCACTGTAAACAACTGTTTGTGGTATTAAACGAAAGAACGAAGTGTATATAATACGAAGTTTACACGAAACCCGCCTTCTTTGGTTTACAAACAAACTTGTACAGTTTAATCCTACACGAGGATGTGGTAGTACAATTTATTTAATCTGGGTAAATATTGCTATAGGTATCTGATCTGCAGTCGATCACTTTAGCCCTTGGACCACACGATGGTGAAGAAGTACCGTAGAAGACAGGAAACAGCTTCGAAGGTTGGAAAAGAGGGTGGATGCACGATGCCAAAGTAGTCGATCCCTACTCTTTGCCTGAGCTCCGGATTCTTCTCTCTCTCTCTCTCTCTCTCTCTCTCTCTCTTTTGTCGACCTTGGATCTGATATTGGACTTCTTGACCAATTTTCCGACCGTTTGATCTTCAATTTTTTGACCCGTGGTTCGATCTCTTTGGAGGTTTCTTGACCAATTTCTTCGACCTTGTCCTCTGTTGATAGAGGTCTCTATTTATAGAGTTTTAGTGACAGTGACCACTCAATCGGTGTAGAAACCGAGTAGTGGAAAGTACAGCACCCTTTTACACAATGGTTAAAATAACCAATGCCTGCGTATAGATGATCTTTTGAATGAGCGTGTGACGCAAGTCCAACTATGGGACAAAATGCGTATAATCGCTGTGAAGATCACGGTGTAGAAGCCACGTAGGTAGGTATCCCTTGTGTAGAAGAGGTGGGCGTAGAAGCCAATGTCTGTCACCATGGCGTAGAAGGCAAGTAGGTATAGAAGTCGAATGGGCGTAGAAGCCGAGTGGTCATAGAGGCCGAGTGGGCATAGAAGCCGAGTGGTCATAGAGGCTGAGTGGGCGTAGAAGCCGAGTGGTCATAGAGGCCGAGTGGGCGTAGAAGCCGAGTGGCCATAGAGGCCGAGTGGGCGCAGAAACGGAATGGGCGTAGAAGCCGCTGCGTAACGTGCCAGAGTGTTGATATGGACGTCTTAGCCAGAATTACGACTTTTGAAGATATAATCAAATCTCTTGCATTAAATGCAGAGATTTGCCCCCATCCTGTGCATTAAATACGGAGGCGTGTTTTGAAGGTCTGCAGCCCTTCTGTGCATCCGTCGCAGAGACGTGCCTCGAGAAACTGTCACTGCTCTGTGCATTAGACGTAGAGACGTGCCTCGAGAAACTGTCACCGCTCTGCGCATCAGTCGTAGAGACGTGCCTCGAGCCCCGTACGAAGTGCAGCTTTTGATGTGGCAGGCGGTTTATCTACTACGGAGCGTAAATAGCTCATGTCTACCTGTGTAAAACAAGGCAGCGTATCCCCTTATACACGTAAAAGCAGTTTACGCAAAGGAGATGGCGGTAAATGACAGCCTGGGTTGCAGTGTCGTGCCATCATTATAGCCGTTGTCTGGGTAGTCGAGCAGTATCCTTTGTCAGAAGTCCAGACGTCAGGTTCATTGCAGGATCTGACAGGTTCACTTCGGAGAACACGAAGCGTCCCTCGTACGCTTTAATGTTATATTGAAAGCGGATATGTTTTATGCCATATAGGCGACGAAGCACCCTATTTTACGCTGAGGCAGCCTGGACATACTGCACTTACGCAGATGGTCCCTTGAGCTTTTATTATAACCCTTGTTTTGCATGTTTGATGGCTCTGAGGTCATCTCTTTACGCTGCCCAGCACCAATAAGCTGCGTATAGCCATCCGGTGTATTTTTTATGCTTCTACAAGACCCCCTTCAAAGCTTTCAAAATTCCTCGGAATTTGAAACGCTTTGAATGAAGCATGAACCGTTCCTCGTAACTCGAAACGCTTCTGAATGGAGCCTGAAACGGTCAAGTCTGACACGTTCTTTCAAGGCTGACTTTATGGCAGAGTTATTGGGGATCGATGTGATCTCTTTCGCCTATAAAAAGGCTGAGGGGTTTAACTTGTTCTCTCCACATTTCTATCACCACGCAGAGATGATCGCCGGAGTTCGTCGGGTCGATCTGAGGAAGAAGGAGATCATGTTCTTCCAGCATATAAGGAGCCGAAAAAGACGGCATCTTCGAGCAAGTGTCCACTGCAACGATGGATCATGGAAGGATATCTTAGCCTCCCTTGTTCGGGATAATCATCAACTTTATATGGCGGTTCTTCGGGGAGAAGGGAAGGGTCGTATTGGACCATACAGCTTGCAGGCTGTATATTTCCCCCTGAGACCTCCGCGGACGAGAGAAGACAAGCTGTAACTATCGTTCTCGATCGAGTTGGGTTAAAGAAGCCTCAACTGGATCTGACATGGCATGTGGATGATGGGCCCTGAAGAAGTTCAGGTAGGCCAGGTGCTTTATCCTCCCGCCAATAATCATCTTCTTGTTCATGACTGTGGTGGTCGATGAACTGCCATGGAAGAAGAGGAAGACCTGCACCGATGCGAGAACCCGGTAGAACAGATTCTGGGGCGGCGTTCCAATGAAGACGAGGAAATCCTTTGTAGACGGGATTTCCTTCATATGTAACCATGAAAAATAAAGAAAAACCCCTTGTAGACAGGACTTCCCTCATATGTAATCATCATTTTGATTTTAATAAAATCGTCTTTCTTCTCTGCATATGATCATTTTGCCATACGTTGCTGTAAAGTCTGAATATGTGTAGCTTCGACACGTCTGATTCTTTACGCCGACTCTGATAGAAAGAGTATTAGGCCATGTCCTGTCTTTTACGCATAACTAGGAATGCGTAGAAAGCCGCTTTTAGCATTTGAGTGTTTCGAACTGTCCTGCTGTTAGGAATGAGGAACCACGTAGAATTTTGAACTGTTGTTTTCACTTCTGTGTAAACAGAATTCTTGTTTCAGACTTCATCTTCAAGAATGATTTCTCAAAAATCCCTTGGAATAGGGCGAGAAATAGCTGTCGAACTGAGTCGCCATCTTGAGCTGTAGATGAAATATACAGACTGGATTTCTGGATGAACCTCCAATTGACCCGAGAAGAGTAATTTCTCAATGTTTGAACTCTGTATGCTTCGGGTACTTGGGATATTTTGAGGTCAAGAAGGAGTATCTTCTGTGTGAACTCCTGTAATAGACCGCCTTGGGAACTGTTCGGATATGCGGAAAGTCAGAGATTCGTAGTGTAGATGAGCTGAAAATCCTGAGTTCGTAGCCTATTGAGCGTAGAAAGCCACCGAGCGTGAAATCGTAGATTCGTAGCTGCTGAGCGTGAAGTCGTAGGTTTGTAGCCTCTCGAGCGTAAAAGCTACCGAGTACAAAGGCATCTGGGCATAAAACCATAGACTGATAGCTTGCGAGCGTAAAACCGTAGATTCGTAGCTGTCGAGCGTAGAAAGCTCCTTAGCGTAGAACTGTAGATTTGTAGCCTGTGAAAAAGAAATCTTCCGAGCGTAAGGTTGTGGATATGTTGCCTCCGAGCGTAAAATAAATGCCGTCGAACGTGAGATCATCGATTTGGTATCTGCTGAGCGTAAAGTCGTAGGTTTATAGCCTCTCGAGCATAAAAGCTACCGAGCACAAAGGCATCCGGGCATAAAATCATAGACTTGTAACTTGCGAGCGTAAAATCATAGATCTGTAGCTGTCGAGCGTAGAAAGCTCCTTAGCGTAGGAACCGCTGACCTGCTTTGCGCGAAAAACTTTTCGAATTCGCTGACTGTCCGTCTTTCGAGTGTAGTGGGCTGACGTAGTACCCAATCATAACCAAATATTAATTGTGAGATTTGGTTGGGGTTTCGAGGAGTCCGTCCGAGGATTCGAGGAGTCGAACCGAACTCTATATATATCCTAAGTTTTTTAGAGAAAAACTTTTCATCCGTCTTCTGCGAAAGAGAGCCTTCGACTGTTTGAGTTTTTCCCCTCGTTCTTTCTCCGAGCACTCCGAGTTTTCAGAAATGGCGCCGAAACAAATCCCCTCCACTAAGGGAAAGGGTATAGGTTTTTCTTCTCGTTCTTCTGCCCCAGCAAGAGAGTCTTCGGTCGGGCAAGGTGAACTTCCTTCTGAGCGAAGCATCCCACCGACGAGCAGCGCACCAGGCCTTAGAGGTAGAGTCTTTGGGATGACAAAGAACGACGAAAAATCCTTCGCACACGTTGAACGTGACCGCGCTAGGTCATCTTCTGTGCTGATAGCCTCTTTGAGGAAGATGACGCATGGAGACGTTTTCATCTTTTACGCCCACATTTCTAATGTGCCAGCGTAAAAAACTCCATATTTTTGCAGTTTTGAGCGTAAAAGCTCTGACTGCCGAAAACTTGGTGTATACTATAAAATTTTAGTTTTATGCTTGTGGATGGGACCTCCGACGTACTAACTAGAATTTTGGCAGTCTGGCATAAAGCACAGACTATATACCGCCAATTACGCTTCTGGATGTGACTTCCGGCATAAAATGACCAAATTTGTACAGTCTTGGCGTAAAGCACAGACTGTCGTTTCTTGGTCTTTATGTTGCAAGATTCGTAATGACGTGTTTTCCTTGCACTTTTGCAGTTAACTTGCATGAGTCTCCACTGGCCGAGGTGATGGGTTCCGCTGCCGGGATGCTGCACTCAAACTATCTGGAGGATTTGTCCCACGTGACATTTCCCGTCTCCGGACCCCAGTACCCTGAAGGAAGGGAGATCTTGATATCGGCTCAGGGCGAGCGGACGTTGCTGAACATGATTAACGGAGAGCCCCTTACGTACATAGACGGGAACCAGTACATAAAGCCGACTTTTCTCTTTGGGGACATGATTGACAAACAGTCCCAGACGAAGCCCAAGAGAGAACCCTGGGTTTTTCCCACGGAGAGTGTGGTCTTGTACCTGCCAACGATGCCGAAAGATTATCCCATCTCGGCTTTCTCCCATGCTACACATCCCAGGAGGATGTCGTGGACGCTGACTCCCGATCTTCACGGCAAGCCGGGGAAGATCTTTCATCTGAAAGGAGCTGACCAGGGGTCGTTTGTCAGCCGCCCTTCCGGCGTTGTGACGGTGTTCAGGGCACTGTGCCCGGGCAGCGTCCCAAGTAAAGACAGTTCAGTGATCCAGCCGGTCCAATTACCGACTTTCTGTAACGACTTTATGGGGCGAGGGGGGGTATATCCCAAGGAGAATCCTCAGTGCAATGGGTGGATCACCCCAACAAACCTCCGATGGGCTTGCCTAGTTGACTGGGCCTTGAAGCATTTTCGGAGAGAGCTGGAGGGCATTGGACTGTATGCTACCGTGAGTGCGATGAGTGTTGGGTTGCCTCCCAACCCTAACCTGTTTCTGGCGCTGATGGAGCGATACATTTCGCTCACCGGGACCTTCGCCACTCCACTGGGGGAGTTGGGGTTGGCCCTCCATGAGATGGCAGTGATCTCGAGATTGTCGATAGGGGATACCCCATATGAAGAGTATGTTCCCACCAACCGGGAGTTGGAGGACTCGGACCCTCGGGCGGTGGAAGTATATCAGGAGCTGATGTGCCACTACTTTGCGTGCACTGCTTTTTATAATGAGCCTTCTGATTTGGCTCACACCACTAAGTGGACGTCCTACCTCTTCTTCCACCGGGCCAGGGCCGCCAAGTCGGAGAAAGTCTCGGGGGGCAAGATTGAGCCTGTGAATTGTTTGGGCGTGCTCAGCGCCCAGGTCATCGAGGATCTTATGGAGGATGCTAAGGCTCCAGATCAGATTCTTGATGACGGGGTAGGAAAGTATCTTGAAGGCAATAAGGCCTACAGTTACTTGAGGCGCTGCCGCAGGCCTCTGTCTAAGGAAGCCCGGCTGGCTGGTTTCCTCTCCATATGGCTGCGTTGAGTAGTGGTGCCCGGTATTGCGTTCGCGGACCGCATTCACCGGAACATCCTGTGGCCTGCCGTGCGTCTGGTGTTCGGGGTAAGACTGGGCCTGCTCCCTGCCATGGTGTGCCGTATATAGGCTGGCTTGAGAGCCATGACTGATGGGCTACTCGTTGATGAAGCTCGGCGTGATAGCTTTCCCAGGGTAGAATTACCATACCTGTACTTGATGGGATGGTTAATTCTCCACAACCCCCGGGTGATGTCTCCTGGCCCTGGTAGTAGCTCGGGGGGTAGTTTCTTGTTGAACTACAAGGAATCTCCCTGGAACGTGAACACAGTCTTAGACTGTCGGCTGGTGCTGAGCCTCAGTCACGGCTGGAAGCCCCTCTGCATTGTCCCCTCTGTTCATCGCAATCAATCGGGGATTAGGCTTGAGGATTTAGGTGGAGAGAAGACTAATCTTTCTCCGGAAGCTTTTAATTCGTTGGTCTGCATCAGCCCTCCCATTTGCTGTACAGAAGCGAAGATCATTGCTTCTTCGAGCCCTACTTGCCCAGTCGGTTCGCCAGGCAGTTTGGGTACGATCAGTTGCACGTGGGCAATGCCGTCACCAGCTTCAGGTCCAGGGGTGGACTCATTGATGGAGCCAGAGGATGGCGATATTTTATCGTGGGTTGCACGGGAGCAATCTTTACCGTACCGGTCGTCACACTCTCCACGGAGCTGCGCATCCTCCACTCGTATGCCCAGTTCTACGTGGCGATCAACACCTTCCATCGCGATTTTGATATACGTGGAAGCTTTAGGGTGCCTTCTCCCAAGCCTGGGGGAAGAGTCGAAGTCCCCTCGGTTTCTTCTGACAAGGGTGAAGAGTCCGTCACTCCGGATGAGCCTCTGGTGTCGGTGCCGAGGTGTGAAGTGTCTTCGCCTGCGGGGGCTTTGGTAGTCTCTGGGAAGCGAAGGGCTCCTGCTTCGAAGCAGACTTCCCCTCGCAAGAGGAAGAAGAAGACGGTTAATCGTCCTCTCCGGATTCTTGGTACTGAGGCTCCTAGGGAGGAAACTGCTGTCTCTCCTGTTGGGGATGTCTCTTTGATTGGAGGTTCCTCGCCTTTCGGAGAGGGACCCTCAGTTTTTGTTTGCGGTGCCGGAGAACTCTTGCTTGAAGCTGCCGTTGCTGCCACTGCCTCTGGTAGTGGAACGAAGTCGCCTCCGGGGCTGAGTATAAGGTTCCATATACCTTTACCCGGATCGGCGTCGGAAGAGACCCCTTTCGTGCCTGCGAGCGCATCTGGCGAGATTCCTGCCGATGAGCCTCGGTTGGAATTTGAGGAGGACTTGGAAGACTACTTGCCAGTGTCAGCTATCAAACCCCTTTCTCCAGGTATGATAGCCTGCTTAGCATCATTAAGAAGTGATTTAGCTGTACTGGCTGCAGATGCGACATATATGCCATCGGCCGTGGGTAAATGTCATCTTTTACGCCCTCTTTTTTTTAGAGAAATTAATATCGTATCGATATTATCTTTCTCGTCTTCTTTTCAGGGGCAGATGTCTGCGGGGAGAAGAGCGCTGAAGCGCTTTTTGGCTCTGCTTCGGCTTCTGGTGGCGACACGGAGGTGCCTGAGTTTGAAGAGGAAACATCTTCGGGTGCCGGCTCGCCCCGAGTAGTTTTGACATCTCAAGAGGAGGATGAGCCTGTCATTGTGACATCGCCTCCTGCGAGTATGCCGATGACTTCGAATATCGTTGTCGCATCTTCCTTGGTCGCACCACCTGTCGAGGCGACGGCCGTGGCCACATCGTTTGCAACCACTCCTGGAGGGGGACTCGCCAACATTGCGGCCACTCCTGGCATCCAATCAGATCTGGCTGCGCTGACCGAGCAATATACCAGCCTCTTTTATACCAGTTTGAAAATGCTGATATCAATGGGGTTGGCGAAGAATCTAGACTTCGACCGTCTGAAGAAGGCTTCTCAGTTTTCGATCGGGGCGGTCAGGGAGTTCGGCGATTCTGGGGTAGCTGACGCCCTGGAGGCGATGGTTAATGGTTTGGAGCAACCTATTAACGAATACTTGCAGCTGGCTCGGGGCAGCCTTGAAGCTGAGGTCCAGGCCAGATACGACCTCATGACTGCGTGGCTCACTAAACAGCTGGAAAGCCTAGATAACTCCATCAAAACACATAAGCTGGAGATGGATAAAAGAAAAGCTGTCGTGGAGGAGGCTCTTGCTCTTCAGACGAAGTGCCAATCCGAGCATGAAGGGGACGTAGCGAGGGCCCGCAAGTTGAAGGAAAAACTCGCTCTGGCAGAGGAGTGGGCTTCTCAGTCGTTGGCAGGTCTAAATGTAGCGACTGGTGGACTGAGCACAGCACGACGGGATTTGGAGCGTGCAGAAGCTGCCCGTGCTGGCTCTCTTCGGGCAAGGGCCGAGCTGTCCTTTATGAGCAACCACGAGGCACGGCCGGAGCGGGCTCGCGCTGATGCCTTGATCTCCAGGAATGAGAGGATAGCTGCACTGGTGCAGCTGATTCGCGATCTGACCGCTCCCCCACAATGATGTACCCTTTCCTCTTTTTTCTTCCCAAATGTAATTCTGCTCTCTTTTGGGAATAAATAAAGCGAATCTTTTCTGACTTTGTGGACCCATCATTTCGGAATGTAAATGACAGGTTTGGACAAGAGTGATATCAGAGGTAGTATGGACGTGATAGACTCTCGATAAACCTTTAGCAGGACATATTTATTCAGAGGTCATACGGACATGATAGAATATGCTTTGGTAGGATATATCTATTCATAGGTCATACGGACATGATAGAATATGCTCCAATTAGTTTCGTTTTGGAAGTAGTTTTGTCAGAATTGAGATTCTCGCTATATTCTACTTGAGCAGAAAAGATTAAGCATAGTACCTTTTCAGGAATTTGCCGTTGATAGGAGCCATTAACAGGTCTCCATTAGGCTGGGCTAACCTGTAGGCGCCGTTTGAGAACGTTGTCTCGATCACATAAGGGCCTTCCCACTTGGGCTGGAATTTGCCTTTACTCCTGTGAGTAAGAATCATCGGTCTTCTTACGGCTAAAACCAGCTCGCCGACTTTGAACACTCTTTCCTTTACTTTATGATTAAAAGCTCTGGAAATGCGTGCTTGGTAGAGCGCGATGCGCTGTTGAGCTTGGAGGCGTTTCTCGTCTAATCCTTCTAGCTCTTGAAGCCTTAACAGGTCATTCTTTTCTTGAGTCAGCTCATTAGTCACGGCTATCCTGAGTGACGGGATCTGGATTTCAATGGGGAGAACTGCTTCGCTCCCGTAGACCAGTGAAAATGGGGTACAACCTGTCGGTGTTCGTACCATTGTGCGGTATGCCCCGAGACATTCGCCCAACTTCTCATTCCAATCTCTCTTGTTTGAAGAGACGAACTTCTTCAAGAGTTTGATAATGGTTTTGTTGAAAGCTTCCGCCAAACCATTAGCAGCCGAATAATACGCCGTAGAGACAATATTGTGTATACGATTTTTATCGTAAAATCGGTGAAACGCTTGGCTGATAAAATGAGGCCCATTGTCGTGAATTATTCTCCGGGTACCCCGAAGCGATAAATGACGTGATGCTTGATGAAGCTGATTACATTAGACGCCTTTACCTCAGCAAGAGGGATCGCCTCTGCCCATTTAGAGAAGTAATTCTTGATGGCCAGTATGAACCGGTGACCTCTGGAGGAAGACGGGTGAATAGGACCAATGATATCCATACCCCATGCTTCGAAAGGCCAGGATGCAACCGTAGCATGTAGATATTCAGACGGTTGATGTATGAAGTCTGCATGAACCTGACAGGCTCTGTATTGTCTTGCATAGTTGATCGCGTCTGCGATCATAGTGGGCCAGTAATAGCCCATTCTCCTGATACGATCCTGTAGCTTAGGACCGGGTTGATGAGCTCCGCATACGCCATTGTGAGCTTCCCGGATAATCTGCTGTGCTTCGTCGTTAGAGAGACATCTCAATAGCATTTCGTCGTAGGTCCGGCGATATAGGCATTGTGAAGATGCATCGAAGTAGAAGCGTAATGATCGTCTTTTGACGGATACTGCTTCTTTGGGGTCCTCCGGCAAGATTTCGTATGCCACAAAATCTATGAAGGGGCTTCTCCAATCTCTTCTAGGAGGATCTGTGCTCACAGCGTAGCTGTGTTCTATGTGGAAGTTGTTCTTCACATAGAATAAATCTCTGTTAAGAAGGATTACCGAATTCTGCCTTCTTATAGGAGTGTCTAAATCTGCAGCTAGACTGGCTAGGGCATCAGCCTCCAGATTCTGAGATCGAGGTACATGCTCTAGGAAGAACCCTTTGAATGTCATGGCTATCTCGACCGTTGCTTGGTGATAGGGGATGAGGTCTGGATTCCGGACTTCATATATTCCTCTGACCTGATTGACGATCAGTAGAGAATCACCGAAAGCTTCCAGGGACTCGACCCCCAGCTTTTTAGCGACTTGGAGCCCGATTAGCAGAGCGTTGTACTCTGCCACATTGTTGGAGCACGGCTCGCTAAGAGAATATGCTCGGTAGATGACGAGTTTATCAGGAGTGACCAGGACGATTCCTACTCCAGAAACCATGTTTCCCCTAGGACCAGTTCTGGAGGCACCATCGAAGAATAGTTGCCATGCGTCACTTTCTATTACGGAATTATATTCTGCAACTTCATCAGGGATGTCCTCGTATAGTTTGGAGGTCTCCGGGATCGGATGAGCAGCTAGGAAGTCTGCCAGCGCTTGGCCTTTGATGGACTTCTGCGGGACGTATACCATGTCATATGGTGTTAACAACATCGCCAAATTTGTGAGTCGGGAATTAAGAGCACTTGGCTTGCTCATCAGTACTCGAAGAGGGTTGATCCTGGAAATGATATGAATAGTCTGGCCGGTGACATAGTGCCGCGTCTTCTGGATAGCGAACATCAGAGCCAAGCATTCTTTCTTCACTGGGTTGTACCGGTGTTCGGCTCCGACCATCATACTGCTGAGGTAGTAGATAGCTTGTTAATGACCCATATCGTTCTTCTGTGCGAGAAGAGCTCCTAGCGAATGATTCATCGCTCGAACGTACAGCAAGAATGGTCTTCCCATGACGGGAGGCACCAGAACTGGCGGACTGGTGAGGTAGCGCTTGATATCTCCGAACGCTTGCTGACAGGTTTTGTCCCATACGAAGGATACACCTTTCTTTATGAGATAAGAAAAGGGCTGACATCTCCCCGAGAGGTTGGATATGAATCTCCGGATATAAGCCAGACGGCCTTAAAATCCCCGGAGTTCCCTCAGATTACGGGGCGGTCGCATTTCTACGATGTCCTGGACTTTGTCAGGGTCCACTTGGATGCCTTTGGCGGTAATGAAAAATCCCAGGAATTTGCCACTAGATACACCCAGAAAGGACTTCGTAGGGTTCATCTTGAGTTGATGTTGGCGCATTAACTCGAATACCGTCCTCATGTCTTGAATGTGATCATCTTTGAGGCGTCTCTTGACGGCTATGTCGTCCACGTAACATTCTACTGTTTTGCGTAAATGCTCATGGAATATATTACTCATAGCCCGTTGGTATGTAGCCCCGGCGTTCTTCAATCCGAAGGGCATGACCGTATAGCAATATACCCCCAACGGGGTCCGGAAGGCAGTGTGCTTCTCGTCTTCAGGATGCATCTTGATCTGATTGTATCCTGAGAATCCGTCCATGAAATACATGCATTCAAAACCGCAGGTATTGTCGATCATGATGTCTGTGATGGGAAGAGGGAACTCATCCTTGGGGCAGGCTGCTTTCAGGTCTCGTTAATCGATGCAGATACGTATTTTCCTATTTTTCTTCATGACTGGGACAACGTTGGTGACCCAGTCGGGATGTTGTTCTTCCCGGATGAAACCGCAGGCTATCAACTTCTTGACTTCAGCTTCGATGGCGTCCATCATATCCGGAAGGAACCGGCGTTGGTGCTGCTTCACAGGCTTTGAATCGGGCAATATGTTGAGTTTGTGAGTAGACACCTTTGGGTCAAGGCCTGGCATGTCCTCATAATCCCATGTAAAGACGTCGATATATTCTTTTATCAGCTGGATAACTTCTTCCCTTTCAGCTGGGGAAAGATTATTACTGATAAATATCGGCTTTGGCAAAAGTTTACCCCCAACATCAACCTGGATAACTTCGTCTTTGGTGGGAGGTTCTCTTTGCTCGAAGCGGAATTCCCACTGTGTGTCCATTTGTTGGGCCCAAGAGTCATTCTCAAACGGCTCAGAATCCTGTTTATCTGCTTCAAAGGGATCTGTCACTACCATATTCACTGATAATGTTTGTTCGAGGGTATCAGGTGAGTCAGAGGGCGACGAGCCATTCTAAGAAGAGGAAAAGATATCCTCGTCCGTCTTAGAGGAGGTGGCATACCCTAACCCGAAATGAGTTCGTTGATAGTAGGGGTCGCCGTGCAGCGGCGTTCGTCTGCCTCTTCCGTAGTTGAGGCCTGGCTTCCGCTTTAAGTCGTAGCCCATGTTTTGCATGATCCTCAACGCTTGCGGGTTGTATCGGTGAAATTGCATTTTTCTAGTATCTTCATTGAAAGAATCTTCCTGGATAGCCGGTTGATTGCGCATGCGGCCGAAGACTATTGAACGCTGGCTGCTGCAGGTAAGCGGGACAATGAAGATAGAATCCTCATGTGGTCCATACGTCGTGACGACGTTGGATGATGACGCTACTTCCCAGACATACGGACGGTAGGAGTTCATAACTTCCAAGAATTTGTGTGCTATGGGTTCTACCTCGTCATGGGGAGTGGATTCCTGATTTGGAATTTGAGCGTCAATGTACTGGAAAAGAGGATGTTTATTATCATCTGGAACTCCGTTCCTGGTTGTATTTACATCAGTCGGCTGCCTGTTGCGCCGAAGGTTGATGACCAAGGGTGGAGGCTTCTTGTTCAAAGTGATCACTAGAGGATCACTCCCTTTTCTTGACCTGGTCTTGTTCAAGTGGATAGCCATAGGCTCCATGGCTTTTGGACGAGTGGTTCGTCCTTTCACTCTGATTGACAGCGGTAATTTGGCAAAGGATTCTTCTGGCTCCCGGTGGGATTCCTTCTCTGCCTCGCCTGACACTTCTCCCGTGTGGTCTTGAGAGTACAACACAACATCGGAATAGTAGGATTCTACTCCTTTAAACGGGTTTAGGTCATCAACCTCCGTTTGTACTGTTCCTTGGGGGTCTACATATTTAAGACATTGATGTAGAGTTGAAGGAACGATGTTGTGGTCGTGGATCCACGGTCTTCCCAGCAAAATGTTGTAGGACACCTCTGAATCGATGACGTAACATGTGGCCACCGATCTGAGGTTGCCAATCTGGATCCTCAGGCGAATTTTCCCCAACGGCTTACTTCTTCCGGCGTTGAAACCCACGATTGTAGTGGAGGTGTAAGCCAATTCGCTGGTAGGAATCCTCAGCGGTCTGGGCAGACTGTGAGGGATGATGCTGATCGACGATCCCGGATCTATGTGAATCCGATCGACCTCCATGGAACCGACGTACCTGGTGTAATAGAGGGGCCTGTCATGCCTGTTATGTTTTAACAGCATGTCATCTTGAGTGAAAGTGATATTTGGGACCACCTCCATCACACTGTGGCATTGAGGACACGCCACTGGTTCTTCGTCGGGGGACTTGAGCTGGGTCAAGCATGCCTCCGTCTGCATCAGTGCTTCACTCAAGGCTAGACGAGTGTCTTGGGAGAGCCTGAGTAGCTCGAAGATGGACAGCCTGGCTGGTGTATTAGCTAGTTGGGCCAGGATGTCGAAGTTATATGGCTTCTCTAAACCTTTGTTTGGAATTTTTTCACAGGTTTATCAAAGCGCACTTCTTTTTGCTTCCCCTTGTCCGCCGCAGTTGGTTGTGAAGGACCGACGTCTGGTAAGACGGGGCCTGGTCCTGAAGGTTTGGCAGCTGAAGCGTCCGTCGGTGCATCTTCCTGACTTGCTCCGTAGTCGTTGAGGTAGGCTTTTCCTGAACGGGTCGCAGCAAATACCTCGTCTTCGTCTGAGGCCGAAGAAGTTGCGACCATATGGCATGGTTTGTATTTGGAGTTCTTTCTAGACGTCGCCTTAGTAGCTTTAGTCTCCTCCTCGAGCTCTGACACCAAATCCGGATGAACCCACATAATCTCGCCCTGCCGGGTGGTTAGGGGTACCAGGTCATGATTTTGACCCCTAGCTGGAGGGAGATTGACGATGTTCATCGTGGTCCGGGAAATGGGTGTGACACCGTCAGAGACTTCTTGGGTAGGCAGATTGCCAAATCGCAGAGAGATCATGTTGGCCGTGACCGTCTTCTCGGTGTTGTGCAGAGTGATGGCCTTAGCATCGATCAACCCCTGGATCTTCCTTTTTAGTATGTAACACGCCTTTGTCGGGTGGTGTACGTATCTGTGGAAGATGCAGTATTTGGGGTCGTTAGTACTGCCGACTTCTTGGGGCCGCCTCAGCTCCGGAAGGGTGATCTTGCCACTTTTGACGAGGCACTCGAATATACTCGGGATATCGTCATCGTCGAAAGAGTAGACTTCGACGGGCCTGGAAGTCCCGGGTCTCGTTTGTTCGGTTGCCGCAGTCTTTTGCCTAGCCGTATTGATCGCCAGAGCTTCTTTTCCTTTGGAGCTGCGAGGATGGTCGCTGCTGGGAGATGACCTCTTGCCTCTGTCAGAGGCGGAGATCATGATGCCATTGTCGCGCGCCTTGTGACTGTTGTCTTCGGCGGCTACGGCCGAGATGATGAACGAGGGCCAATCATGGAACTGATATGGTCCTGTAAACACCGAGACTACGGAAAGGAGGTTCTTCCTGCAAATGTCTACCAACGCAGAGTCTGGAACTCCTGGAGGCATCTGTAAGGTGGCCTGACGAAAACGTTCGATGAAGGTGCGAACGTCCTCCTTTTCCTTCTGCTTGACTTTGATGAGAGAGGACATAGACATGTCCATTCCTCCCTCGTAGAATCGCGTGAAGAATAAAGCTTTAAAGTCCTCGAAGGAAGTAATGCAGTTGTCCGCCAAGCTACGGTACCACTGATAGGCTACTCCTGAGAGACAGCCTTTGAACACCCGAGTGAGGAGGGCGTCGTTCCCTTGTAGCAACACCGTCATCATACTGAAATAGTTTATGTACTGACTTGGTGATATTTTTCCCTCGAACAGAGCTATAGTCTGAGGTTTGTAGCTCGGAGGGAAAAGGACCTCTTCCCAGCTGGCTGGGTAAGGTTGGTTGATTCCCAGTTTCTTGAGCTGATCTTTGTGCTTCAAGGCGTCAAACTGGGCTTTCAACTCCCGTACTGCCTGCATCGGATTTTCAGTTGGAAGCGGGACTACGGTGTGGTGCGGAGTTGGTTGTATCGTGACTCCAACGGGAGGTAATATATTCTCCGAGTAAGGAAGTGGAGGAACTGCTGACTCTTGATCTAGAGCGGGCTCTTGGCTCGGGTTGGATGGTGGTAAGTCCACCCCTATACGTATCTGAGTTGGCGGGGCCGATGCTTGAGCCATGGCAGTTGCGTGCTGAGTTAGCATCATCTGGTGCATGTTCTCCATTATGGATGCATTTGTTTCAGAGATGTCTCCAGTATAGTGATGCGTTGTTCCGCGTTTCCTGACGGCGAAGCTTCCTCGCGTTCATCTTCAACGGCATAAACTCCCATTTCCCTGGGTGTCATTGAAGGATTAGTATAGGTCACTGTAGAAGTCGACTCTATACTCTCAGCATCTGATCCGGGAGACTGGCGACCCCCAGCGTCGAAATCAGACGAGTACGGAGCTGGTTGTTGTGACCTTGCACGGGTGTTTTGGAACACCCTAGCTTCAGCGTTCCTGAGGAGCTCATTGAATCTCCATCGGCTCGGAGGCCTAGAGGGATGACGTCTTGAGCTCGACCCTCCTCTAGATATGTGTGAAGCCATGTTCACGGATGCATGCGCGGGCTCTTCCTCCTGGAAAGACAAAGAGTAGCTCAACCGGTCGAAAACCAACCATTTTTCTTTAGAACAGCAGCAATCAATCATAATCTTATGACTATTACAACATTGCTCGCTAGGAGGCATAATAGACATGTTGGAAGGTCCCCTCTCCTTACGCTTCTGGATTAAATATTTGCGCAGGTCAAGAGGAGTTACAGAAGAAGAAGAAGAAGGATTGTTCCTTCTGTTCCCATCAGTGGGCATGCGGAGGTTGGACACCATGGTTTTCCCTGTGCCACCTGCGTACAACAGGTTGGCCATCTGGGTGGCGGATAATCCTCGGGGAGGGTGTCTTTCCGCAACCTGAGCTTGCTTTACGCCGTGGGACTTTGCCTGGCATAATTTGGAGATTTGCTCAGACTGGCGTAAAGCTGAAGAGGTCCTCAGTCGGCCATCGGCTTCTCGCGTAATCCGGAGGGTAGGCAGATTGTTCCCTCGCTGGCGTAAAGGCCGAGAAGTTGAGTACTCCACCGCTTGCTTTCCCTTGCGTAGATTGCAGGGGTCATCTACTTTTTCGCGGAAGGCAGAAAAATGTTTACTCGCTGAACGTGTTTTGTACTTCCGATTTGGCGCTGAGGCATCATCAAAACTTTTATCTGTACCGCGTGTAGCGGTAGACTAGTTTCTACGCGTAGAGTGCAGTAGATACTTCTAGGTTAGCGCTGAGGCTTTGCCCGAAGTTTTGTCTGTACCGCGCGTAGCGGGAGACTAGTTTCTACGCGTAGAGCGCAGTGGATACTTCTGGGTTAGCGCTGAGGCTTTGCCCAAAGTTTTGTCTGTACCGTGCGTAGCGGGAGACTGAATTTTACGTGCAGGGCAGGGAGGGAGCAATGCTACAACCTCATTGGTCGGAGAGATCGAAGAGATCAGAGAGATCGAAGAGTCCACAGGGATGGTAGAGGATGTCTTGGGCACCCAGACCTTGCGCAGCTTCCTGTTGTCTTGGACGGAGAGAGGGTGAGAGCTACCCCCGGTTCGAAGCAAGTTTTCGTAGGAAGACTGGTCGAATTGGACGACCAGTGTCTTCTTCACGGTTCCTACAGATACAGCATCGTGTTGAGCAATTACTTCCTCATCAGAAGAGAAAGACGTCCCCAGCAGAGTCGCCATCTTGTTTGTGGTATTAAACGAAAGAACGAAGTGTATATAATACGAAATTTACACGAAACCCGCCTTCTTTGGTTTACAAACAAACTTGTACAGTTTAATCCTATACGAGGATGTGGGAGTACAATTTATTTAATCTGGGTAAATATTGCTATAGGTGTCTGATCTGCAATCGTTCACTTTAGCCCTTGGACCACACGATGGTGAAGAAGTGCCGTAGAAGACAGGAAACAACTTCGAAGGTTGCAAACGAGGGTGGATGCACGATGCCAAAGTCGTCGATCCCTACTCTTTGCCTGAGCTCCGGATTCTTCTCTCTCTTTCTCTCTCTCTCTCTTTTGTCGACCTTGGATCTGATATTGGACTTCTTGACCAATTTTTCGACCGTTTGATCTTTAATTTTTTGACCCGTGGTTCGATCTCTTTGGAGGTTTCTTGACCAATTTCTTCGACCTTGTCCTCTGTTGATAGAGGTCTCTATTTATAGAGTTTTAGTGACAGTGACAACTCAGTCGGTGTAGAAACCGAGTAGTGGAAAGTACAGCACCCTTTTACACAACGGTTAAAATAACCAATGCCTGCGTATAGATGATCTTTTGAATGAGCGTGTGACGCGGGTCCAACTATGGGACAAAATGTGTATAATCGCTACGAAGATCACGGCGTAGAAGCCACGTATGTAGGTATCCCTTGTGTAGAAAGGGTGGGCGTAGAAGCCAATGTCTGTCACCATGGCGTAGAAGTCAAGTAGGCATAGAAGCCGAATGGGCGTAGAAGCCGAGTGGTCATAGAGGCCGAGTGGGCGTAGAAGCCGAGTGGTCATAGAGGCTGAGTGGGCATAGAAGCCGAGTGGTCATAGAGGCCGAGTGGGCGTAGAAGGCGAGTGGCCATAGAGGCCGAGTGGGCGTAGAAGCCGAATGGGCGTAGAAGCCGCTGCGTAACGTGCCAGAGTGCTGATGTGGACGTCTTAGCCGAAATTACGGCTTTTGAAGATATAATCAAATCTCTTGCATTAAATGCAGAGATTTGCCACCATCTTGTGTATTAAATGCGGAGGCATGTTTTGACGGTCTGCAGCCCTTCTGTGCATCCGTCGCAGAGACGTGCCTCGAGAAACTATTACCGCTCTGTGCATTAGACGTAGATACGTGCCTCGAGAAACTGTCACCGCTCTACGCATCAGTCGTAGAGACGTGCCTCGAGCCCCGTACGAAGTGCAGCTTTTGATGTGGCAGGCGGTTTATCTACTGTGGAGCGTAAACAGCTCATGTCTACCTGTGTAAAATAAGGCAGCGTATCCCCTTGTACACGTAAAAGCAGTTTACGCAAAGGAGATGGCGGTAAATGATAGCCTGGGTTGCAGTGCCGTGCCATCATTATAGCTATCGTCTGGGTAGTCGAGCAGTATCCTTTATCAGAAGTCCAGACGTCAGGTTCATTGCAGGATCTAACAGGTTCACTTCGGAGAACACGAAGCATCCCTCGTACGCTTTAATGTTATATTGAAAGCGGATATGTTGTACGCCATATAGGCGACGAAGCACCCTGTTTTACACTGAGGCAGCCTGGACATACTGCACTTACGTGGATGGTCCCTTGAGCTTTTAATATAACCCTTATTTTGCATGTTTGATGGCTCTGAGGTCATCTCTTTACGCTGCCCAGCACCAATAAGCTGCGTATAGCCATCCGGCGTATTTTTCATGCTTCTACAACAACAAAACCTCCTGACCCTGAAGGAAGAGTCAAGACAGGTGATGTTGTTAATCTTCTCTTCAATTCTTCAAAGGCCTTCTGGCAGTCTTCTGTCCATATAAACTCATGTTCTTTACGTGTCAACTTCGTCATAGGCTCCGCAATCCTTGAGAAATTTTCTACAAACCTTCGGTAATATCCCGCAAGTCCGAGAAAACTTCTCACTTCTGCAACTGATGTGGGTGTAGGCCAAGTCTCTATTGCAGCAACCTTCTCTGGATCAATTGAAAGTCCTTCTCCTGAGATGATATGTCCCAAGAAAGGCACCTTATCCATATAAAACTTACACTTACTGAGTTTGGCATACAACTTCTCATGTCTCAATGTCTCTAACACAATTCTGAGATGCTCCTCGTGCTCTTCATGGCTCTTGGAATATACTAAAATGTCATCAATAAATACAACCACAAATTTGTCCAAGTACTGATGGAAAACTCTGTTCATCAAGTTCATGAACACAGCTGGCGTGTTGGTTAAACCAAACGGCATTACCAAGAACTCATAATGTCCATACTTGGTCCTGAAGGCTGTCTTCGGTATATCCTCCTTCCTTACTTTGATCTGATGATAGCCGGATCTAAGGTCAATCTTCGAGAATACCCTAGCACCACTCAATTGATTGAATAGATCATCAATGCGTGGTAAGGGATACTTGTTCTTGATGGTCACAGCATTCAGTACCCTGTAGTCAATGCACAAACATATTGTTCCATCCTTCTTGGGTACAAATAGTATGGGTGCTCCCCAAGGTGAAACACTGGGTCGAATGAAACCCTTCTCCAAAAGATCATCAACTTGTTCCTTCAACTCCACTAACTCCTTAGGTACTAGCCGATATACTGATGAAGTGATAGGCTCTGCTCCTGGAGTTAAGTCTATTGTGAATTCTATTTCCCGATCAGGAGGTAAACCTGAAAGATCATCAGGAAATACATCCACAAACTCTGATATGACTCCTGGGTAACCTGTCTCCCCTTCTACAGATAGTACCCTAAGAGTAGGCTGAACTCCTTGCTCTATAGCTCCCCGAAGAAACTCAAATTCTGGATGTCCAGGCGGTCTAAATATAACCCGTCCAAGTCGGCAATCAAGAGTCGCATGGTACTGACTTAACCAGTCCATACCAAGTACAACATCATAATCAGGAATTGAGCTCACATATCTCTTCCACAGACTACTACAGAACATGATCTATAGACGTCACTAACCGGAATAATTCTACCTCCCGTAAGAATTCTCTTTATCTTTGGAAGGGGTGCGATAGCTACTCTATGGGTGGCTACAAAGCTAGCTGCTATAAATGAATGCGATGATCCAGAATCAAATAAAGCTACAGCTGGTAATGAAGCTACTAAAATAGTACCTGCGATAACCTCTCCTGCAGTAGCTTCCTCCTCAACAGCCAATGTGAATGCCTGGCCTCGTCCCTGAGCTTGGCCTCTCTGTTGCTGAGCCTGCTGAAATAGAGCTGCCTGTGGTGCCAGTGGTGGTCTCTGCTAATTTCCTCCTGGAGCTGGCGGTCTGACTCCTCCAACTCCTGCCTGCGGTGCTCCTACTGCTGGATAAGCTGGTCGTGGTGCAGGTAAAGCTAGTCTCGGTGCTCCCTCTCTGCGCTCAATGCAGTCTCTGGTTTGATGCTGATTGGATCCGCAAGCCAGGCATAGTCCCAACTTGCATCTGCATTCTCTCTCAATGTGACCTACCTTGCCGCAGTGGTGACAAGTAGGGAGAGATATGGCCCTGTGTGCTGTTCTCTCTGGCATACTCCTCTGGGACCGTTTTGCAGAATCCCCATGTGATGTCCTGGATGGTGCTGATGTGATTGGCCTCTTCAGATTTGACTCTCTTCTAGTGACGTGCTCCATGCATCGTGCTGCTGCAAGGACGTCGGTATATGATGTAGTTGCGACCGATCCAATCAACCTCTGGAGCTCGAACTTCAGTCCGTCAAAGAACTTCTCAGCTTTCTCTTCCTCTGTCAAAATCAAGGTTGGGGCGAAGCGACTTAGACGAATAAATTCTGCGTTGTATTCTTCCACTGACATATTGCCTTGGATAAGGGGGTTGAACTTGTCTCTGAGCTCCGACCGTGCAACTGCTGGAATATACATCTCTCGGAAGAGTCTGGAGAACTCTTCCCAAGTGACTCGGTCCTGTCCGAGCCTCCTCTTTTCTGATAACCACCAATGATGTGCATTTTTAGTTAACTGCATCCTGACCGCAGTCATCCATTTCTCTCTCGGAAGTTCAGCTGCTTCCAACTGGTGCTGTATGTTCGTGAGCCATTCGTGTACTTCAGTTGGCCCCTCTTTGCCAGAAAAGGTACGAGGCTTGAGCTGACGAAAATCGATGATAGATCCCGTCGCTGATAGCCTCGCTGGTGGGTTTGCCTGCTCCATTGCTGATACTAGGCTGGTTCTCAAATACTCTGCCTCGTGACGATGAGCCTCTTGCTGAACCTGCTGCTGGGCTTGCATCATGGCATACATAATCTGAAACATCTGTTGTCCGTCTATGGCTTGCCTTGGCGGGAAAACTGGCATCTGTGGAGTGAACTGTGGCAGAGGTGGGATGTCATCACGCCGGAACCTTGGATTAGGCTGGCCGGTTGGATTGCTCTGCGATGTTTGTCCTCCATTCCCTGGTGTCACTCCGTCTACATAAGTAACCACAGCGTCGTGTGGTGTATCTAAGGGATTCTCATCTCCGTTCCTGGGATCCATTACTCTGCAACCAAAGGATAAACTATAAGAACGCTCAGAGGAATCAACACAGGATGCAAATCAAGTAATTAGTTCGAGATCGATATAGAGTTCAAAAAATGGTTCAAACTATGGATGAGATCCTATAACTTATCCTATCCTTATGGCAGGCTTGTTCGGTCCCTAAGTTGAAACCGAACGATTTAGTCGTAGATCTGCATAGGCCACTACAAAAACCATGTCACGCCCCAGTCCCAAAATACCGAGGGACTAGATACGTGGCAATGGCCAGCAGCACACACTGATGGATAAACCCAATTTAATGGATCCATCAGAGTGTACTTAAGCTGTAAAATAAAGTCTACGACACCATGGCACAACTAATCTCATCCACACAAGATAAAATATGATCCCCAGATATAAGAAATGTAAATCATCAACTAGTCTCAACAAAGTGCTTCGGAGAATAACCCGATAAATATCTGATACAATGGTTCAACAGACCAAAATATAAATGACTGAATAAAGTAAATACTGAGCATGAAATATAGATGCTCAGGAAAAGTCTTCAGCTAACACCTCATCCTCGGATGTCGGTACAGCTCCTATATCAGCTCCTGCTGCGGTCCCGTATACCTCGGGATAGATCTCGTCTGCAAATTCTGGGGACATAATCCGGATCCAGGTCCTCAGGGGACATAGCAAGGTACAAAATAATACAAGCCAAAATAAATGCAGTGCAGCAAATAATGAAATAAATAGGGTAAGTATGTAACCATCTGTATGAAATGCAAGAGAGAGCATCACTAGTACTCAGGCTGAAACAACTACAAGCTCTGTGCCGGGGAGCCGGTAGCAGTGATATTATGTGATGGTCTAGCTCAGCAAGAGACTGAGACACCGGCATAATATAGTCAACCTGTAGCCTGTGTGTCTCTCCAGCAATAAATGGAACAATAGAGAAACACTAAATAACCAGCTAAGTGATATGCAAGATGAGAGCAGCACTAGAACTCAGGTTGAAACCACTACAAGCTCTGTGTCGGGGAGCCGGTAGCAGTGATAATGAGTAATGGGCCAAGCTCGGGTTTCAGAGTCTTGCGCCTCACAATAATAGGGGATATATATATATGATCAGCCTGTAGCCTGTGTGTCTCTCCCCACCCAATGTAACCACACGTCTCATGTCCATAACGTCTCATGTACATGTCACGCAATATCATAGCTAATGCAACAAGTCATAAAGTATCTATGAATATAGTATCTCTGTCAAATCCTGTATCCTATACAGAATCATCATAAATATCTCAGGAAGATCCTGTCTCATGTAAAGTGTCAAGTATCCTGGGTTATAGTGTACTTGGTAAGACCAGTACGAGAATGTAAAGGGGGTCACGAATGTCTATCTCTAGATGACAATACACAACACCGCGTACGGTGTTGGCACCCGACTAATAATCGGACGCTAAGTAAGTTACACGGTCCTAAGTCAGGCATGCACAGCAATATAAATGAATCAAGAAAAATATGTAACAAGACTGCAAAGTTGGCAAGGTACTCTTGCCTGGGGTTTGAATACCAACAGTCGTCCCTGTATCAGTGGATCCTGTAGGTACTCCTCTAAAAGCTGAAATAAACATCACAAACAGTCCCAAAAAATATCAAATAGCTAGAAATGCCTGTCCTTAAGTCCAATTTGGACACAGGGGCAAAAATGACATTTCTGGGTCAAAGCGGGGTCCACATGTGGCCCACTTTGCACCGAAAAGCATGTCAGGGTCAAAGGTCTCCAAATTCGTCAAACTTAGTGTCAACAAGTTAGGAACGATGATACGAACCCAACGGAACTTCCAGAATTGGATTTCGATGAGCCGATCACAAAATCGCCCGTCAAGTGGAGCTGGTGGGGCCCACGATACGCGATTTTGTCAACGTTCTCAGAATCGAACCAAACTTGGGTCACAGGACCAGCATATTGCTACGGGTCCGATGGCATAAGTTTTATCTCGATCCGATGTGTGTACACAAAGTTACAGCGTGTTCCAGAACGGACGAATACGGGACGTTGTCGGCTGATACGCGTTGATTTCGGTGTGCACGCACATCCAAATCAACTTCTGCAAAATCCCGCATGTCCGTATCAACGTCGCACACATTTCGGTAAAGACCGCGTGCGACCAAGTTGTCCCGTTTGGCGGGGCGCACTCAGTTCCGGGGTGAAACAAGGCGTTGGTTTTCCTATTTTTGGATCGCGGTTTGCGATCACCATAGGATACGACGCACCGAGCGGGTTACACGGGCATCGAAAGGGTTATACAGTCTACGCGACACAACTGACGGAACAGAAAACGGAATCACGAGGAGAAAGAACGGGTTACCTAAACAGGGCTCCGTGAACCGAGAATTCTCGTATCCTGAATGCTGGATCGTGTCCTGGATGCTGTGTCCGCTGTGTCGGCTCTGCAAAGGGTCTGTGTCCGGCTAGGGGCTGTGTCCGGGATGCTGGGTGGACTCGCCGGCGGAGGCGGCTCGGCCTAGGGCGTCCGGGTGCTGGTCGGCGGCGTCGAGCGGCTGTGCGGAGAGGAGCGGGTGTCGGGGCTGCTGTCGCCGGAGATGCTACGGGTGGTGGAGATGGTGGGGATGGTGATGGGGCTGGCTGTGCTCAAGGCGGAGGAAGAGGGAGACGAGGGTGCGGGGTCCGTCGAAGGCGGAGCGGATCGGTGCTGCGGGCGGTGATCGACGGCTGAGCGGAGGGGAGGACGACGGAGGAGTAGGGTTCTGACGAGGCGATGGTCGGGGGATGGAGAGAGACGACTCGACGAGGGGTCGAGCGGCTGCGGCGGTGAGGAGATGAGACAGAGAGGGTGCGGCGGCGCTATGCGCGGACGTCGAGGCCATTAAGTAGTCGCGCCGCCGGGTCGGAACAGTGCTTTCGACCCGATTAGGTTTAGGGCTTCGGTGTGGGTTTCGGGTCCGGGTCGGAACAGTGCTTTCGACCCGCTAAGGATGGGTTGGTCCGGTTCGGTTCACTGTGTTTTGGTTTGGTTTATTTAAATAAACCGGTTCAGTCAGGGTTTAAATCGGTTTAGTTCTACGTTGTTTTTTAGGGCTTTAAAAATGATTCTGTAGTCCAATAAATTCGCAGAAAATTATCCTATGTCCGGTTTTCATTTTACACCATAAAATATTATTTCCATAATATTTTAATATTAATTAACATCATTTAAAAATCCTTTAATCACAAAATTCCTTAGTTTTAATTCCGAAAAATTACCAAAAAATTGGAAAAAAATTATATTAAAATATTCTAAAAATTCAGGGTGTTTACACTGTGCCAGTTGTATCTGAGGGGCTTCCACCTCCACCTTCTGTGCCAACAGAGGCGTCACAGATGTTTACACTGTTTTGTGAGATGCTCGAGGCACAGAGGGCTCAGTCAGAGGCACGTCAGAGACAGACCGACGTTCTATGGCAGGGCATCGAGAGTGCTCATCAGCTTGCTCGTGCTGTAGTTGAGAGAGGAGTTCCGGTCCAGCAGCAGGTTGTTCCTCAGGTTGCTCAGCTTCGGCCAGGCAATATTCAGGACTTCAAGAAACTGGAGCCTAGGGGTTTCAAAGGGACGGAGGGCATCGTCTATGCTGATGATTGGCTCGAGGGCATTGAGCGTCTTATGAGGGTGTCCCGTCTTTCTGAGGATCTGAAGGTTGAGGCGGTAGGACTTTAACTGTTCGACGTCGCTCGCACTTGGTTCAGGAATGAGCCGGTTCTGGTTGACGTGGGACAATCTTGGGAGGTATTCAAGGACCTTTTCAAGAAGAAGTTTTTCGCCCAGACAGACAGGCTAGACTTGGGGAGACAGTTTGAGAGTCTCATTTAGGGGAGCATGTCTGTGGAGGAATACGCTGCGGAGTTCGGTAGGTTGAGCCGATTTGCATAGTATTTGGTGAGAGAGCCGGAGGTTCGAGCTATTCGTTTCCGTGAGGGTCTAAACTGGGAAGTGAAGATTCTTATTCCGTCTTTTTATGAGACATACTCGGAGATACTTGCGGAAGCACGCAAGGTTGAGCGAGAGTTGGGTTTGAAGACCAAGAGAGACCGTGATTCTTTTTTGGGGGCCAACGGCAGTGCAGTATCTTCCAAACGTCCTCTTTTCCAGTCCAGACCTTTCCAGCAGCCACAGCAGAACCAGACTCCAGCTAGAGCGCCTTTTCACCAGGCACCTCAGCAGCAGAGACAGTTACAGCAAGCTCCATGCAACTACTGCAAGAAGCCCGGTCACATCTGGAAAGTTTGCAGTGGGAGGCTAGGAGTTTGTTTGTATTGTGGTACTGAAGGGCATCAATCGAGGGAGTGTCCTCGTCGTGCAGTTTAGAGAGCAGCTCCAGCTCCGAAGGCACAAACGAGACCACCTGCAGCACAGCCGAGGGGACCGCTTCCGACACAGCAGCAGCATTTTGTCCAGCATCAGCAGCAGGGAGGTGCTCGACAGGGACGAGCGTTTGCTACGACCGTCGAAGAGGATGAACCCACCGGAGATGTCATCGCAGGTTCTATTCTTCTTGATTCCATTCCAGCTTTAGCTTTGTTTGATAGTGGTGCATCCCATAGTTTTGTATCTATTTCTTTTGCTCTAAAGCATGGTTTTGTAGCTGAGTCTTTGCTTAGGACTTACAAGATCATGACCGGGGGAGGCATTATCCTGGTTAATGATATTTGCAAGGATCGGAGAGTTACTCTGGGGGACCGAGAATTGAGTGTGTGTCTACTTGTAATGCCACTTCCGAGCTACGACATTGTACTCGGGATGGATTGGTTGAGTAGGCACCATGCTAGCATAGATTGTAGAGGAGGTAGAGTTTTGTTTGGTCCTCCAGGAGAGCCAGAGTTCGAGTTTGCTAGAGGAGCTGCAGAGCAGGGAGAAGGTATTATTTGTGAAGCTATGGTGGAAGACAAGGAGTTGCCACATCTGTTAATAGCAGAGTTCTTGGATGTGTTTCCTGAGGAATTGCCAGGATTGCCGCCAGATCGAGATATTGAATTTTCTATAGACTTGGTGCCAGGTGCAGAACCAATTTTGCAGTATGTCTATAGAGTAAACAACAGCGAGCTGGTCGAGTTGAAGAAGCAGGTGGACGAATTACAGGATAAGGGGTTTATCAGATCGAGTTCTTCACCATGGGGAGCCCCGGTATTGTTTGTACCAAAGAAGGATAGATCGGTGTGCATGTGCATTGATTACAGAGCTTTGAATAATCTCACTATCAAGAATAAGTATCCTTTGCCACGGATTGATGATCTGTTTGATCAGTTGAGTGGTGCGAAGGTGTTTTCTAAGATAGATTTGAGATCAGGCTACCATCAGGTGAAGGTAAAGCCGGAGGACATACCGAAGACTGCTTTTAGAACTCGGTATGGTCAGTACGAGTTTATGGTGATGTCGTTTGGTTTGACTAATGCACCGGCGGTATTTATGAACTTGATGAACAAGGTGTTCCACCAGTACCTTGACAAGTTCGTGGTGGTGTTCATCGATGACATACTCATATACTCGAGGACACCGGAGGAGAATGAGGAGCATTTGAGGATTGTGTTGGATGTGCTGAGGAAGGAGAAGTTGTATGGGAAGTTGTCCAAGTGTGAGTTTTTCTTGGACAAGGTGGAGTTCTTGGGGCTTGTTGTGACTGGTGATGGTATTTCAGTGGATCCGAAGAAGATTTCAGCAGTAGAATCTTGGAAGACTCCGATTTTGGTAGCAGAGATCAGGAGTTTCTTGGGATTGTCAGGCTACTACAGGAAGTTTGTGCAATATTTTTCGAGGATTGCCGAGCCGATGACCAGACTCACAAGGAAGGATGTGGAGTTTGTTTGGACGGAGGATTGCCAGGTTGCTTTTGAGGAGTTGAAGAAGAGGTTGATGTCTGCTCCTATTTTTACGTTGCCATCAGGGTCCGGAGGTTTCACTATTTATAGTGATGCATCGGGGAAGGGTTTGGGTTGTGTTCTTTAACAGCATGGGAAAGTGATTGCCTATGCATCCAGGCAATTGCTGTTTGTGGTATTAAACGAAAGAATGAAAGTGTATTTCAATGACAGGGTTTATACGAGACCCGTGCCCTTTGGTTTACAAACTTGTACAATTTGATCCTATACGAGGATATGGGAGTACAATTTATTTAATCTGGGTATAAATTGCTATTGGTGTCTGATCTGCAGTCGATCACTTTAGCCCTTGGACTACACGATGTTGAAGAAGTACCGTGGAAGACAGGAAGCAGCTTCGAAGGTTGCAAAGGAGGGTGGATGCGCGATGCCGAAGTCGCCGATCCCTACTCTTTGCCTGAGCTCTGGATTCTTTTCTCTCTCTCTCTCTCTCTCTTGACCTCTCTTTCCAAGTTTCGACCTTTTCGATCTTCAAGTTGGAAGTTTCTCTCCTGGTTCGATCCTTCTTTCCAAGTTTTGACCTTGTTCGATCTTCAAGTTTGAAGTTTTTCGACCTTGTTCCCCATTGATAGGGGTCTCTATTTATAGAGTTTTGGTGACAGTGACCACTCCGTTGGTATAAAAACCAAGGAGTGGACAGTACAGCACCCTTTTACACAACGGTTAAAATAACCAATGCCTGCGTATAAATGACCTTTTGAGTGAGCATGTGACACGTGTCCAACTAAGGGGACAAAACGCGTATATCTGCTGCGAAGATCATGGCGTAGAAGCCACGTAGGTAGGTATCCCTTGTGTAGAAGAGGTTGGCGTAGAAGCCAAATGACTGTCACCCTGGCGTAGAAGCCAAAATAGGCATAGAAGCCGAACAGGCGTAGAAGCCGAATAGGCATAGAAGCCGAACAGGCATAGAAGCCGAATGGTCGTAGAGACTGAGTGGGCGTTTGAAGCCGAGTGGTCGTAGAGACTGAATGGGCGTAGAAGCCGAATGAGAACAGATCCTGAATGGGCGTAGAAGCCGAATAGGGATAGAAGACGAATGAGCATGAAAAAGCCGAATGAGCCAGAGTGCTGTTGTAGACGTCTTCGTCGAAATTACGGCTTTTGGAGATATAATCAAATCTCTTACAGAGATTTGCCACCATCCTGTGCATTAAATGCGAAGATGTGTCTTGAAGGTCTGCAGCCCTTCTGTGCATCCGTCGTAGAGACGTGTCTTGAGGGAAACTGTCACCGCTCTGTGCAATTTAACGTAGAGACGTACCTCGAGCCATGTACGAAGTGCAGCTTTTGACGTGGCAGGCGGTTTGTCTACTGCGGAGCGTAAAACAGCTCATGTTTGCCTGTGTAAAACAAGGCAACGTATTCCCTTGTACGCGAAAGAGCGGTTTACGCTGCGGGGACTTCGGTAAACGACGGTTTGGTGATATTTTAACCAAATCCTCTGCATTAAATGCAGAGATCCGCCATCATACTGTGGGGCGCGTCCCGAGTGGTCTGCCATTATTTCCAGCCGTCGTCTGGGTAGCCGTGCAGCACTTTTTGTCAGGAGTCAGAGGTCAGGTTTACTGCGTGACTTGACAGGTTCATTTCGGGGAAGATGAAGCGTTCCTCGTACGCTTTAACACTGCTTTGAGAGCGGCTGAGTTTTACGCCATGGAGGCAATGAAGAACTCTGTTTACGCTGGAGCGGTCTGGACGTACTGCACTTACGCGGATGGTCCTTTGAGCTTTATACTTCATGTTGTGTTTTTAGCGGAAAAAACTATGTTTCACGCTTGATGGCTCTGAAGGCTTCTGCTTATGCTGCTCTGCATCAAGAGGCTGCGTAGATCCTCCCAGCATATTTTTCATGCTTCTACAAGACCCCCTTCAAAGCTTTTAAATTTCTCGAAATTTGAAACGCTTTGAATGAAGCATGAACGGCCCCTCGTAACTCGAAACGTTTCTGAATGGAGCATTGAAACGGTCGATGCTGACTTTATGGCGAATTTATTGGGGACCGCTGTGATCTCTTTCGCCTATAAAAAGGCTGGGGGGTGAACCTGTTCTCACCACATTCCCATCACCATGCAGAGATGTTCGCCAGAGTTCGTCGGGTCGACCTGAGGAAGAAGGAGATCATGTTTTTCCAGCATGTAGGGAGCCGAAAAAGATGGCATCTTCGAGCAAGTGTCCACTGCAACGATGGATCATGGAGGGATATCTTAGCCTCCCTTGCTCGGGATAATCAGCAACTTCGTATGACGTTGCCCCGGGAGAGAGGAAGGGTCGCATTGGACCACACTGCTTGCAAGCGGTGTCTTCTTCCGTTGCCTCCGGTGACGAGAGTCAGACAGACTCGCTCTGTCCCGGCTTGAGCGGCGCACGGAGCATGGGATCTGCAAAATCTATGCAAGCCCCAACTCTGTCGTGCCCTCGCCACTGATCATCTTCTTGGAAGAAGAAGACCTCCACCCATGCGATAACCTGTCAGAACAGATTCTGGGTGTGATCTTCAGACGATGATGGGGGACTCCTCTTGTAGACGGAGTTTTCCTCATATGTAACCATGAAGAATAGAGAAAAACTCTTATAGATTGGATTTCCCTCATATGTAATCATGATTTTAATCTTTTAATAAAATCGTCTTCTTCTTCATATGATCATCTTGCCATATGTTGCTATGAAGTCTGAATATGTGTAGCTTCGACACGTCTAAATCTTTACGCCGACTCTGATAAAAAGAGTATTAGGCCCTGTCCTTTACGCATAGCGAATAGTCCATAGAACGCTATTGAGCATCTTGAACATTTAGAACTGTCCTGTTGCTAGGACTGAGGGACCGCGCAGAATTCTGAACTGTTGCTTCTCTGATTAGCAGAATTTTTGTTCAGACTTCGTCTTCAAGAATGATCTCTCGAAACTGAGTTGCCACCTTGATAGACGAGATGTTCGGACTGGAGTCTGGATGAACCTCCAATTTTGGACCCGAGAAGAGTAATTTCTCAATGTTTAAACTCTGTATGCTTCGGGTACTTGGGATGCTCTGGGTCAAGAACGAGTATCTTCTGAGTGAACTCTTTACAATTGACCGCTTTGGGGACTGTTCGGATATGCGGAAAGTCGTGGAGCGTAAAATCATCAATCTGTAGCCTCTGAGCGTAAAACTACCATCGAGCGTGAAATCGTAGACTTGTGGTTCCTGAGCGTGAAGTCGTAGGTTTGTTGCCTCTCGAGCATAAAAGCTACCGAGCACAAAGATATCCGGGCATAAAACCATAGACTTATAGCTGTCGAACGTAAAGCCGTAGATCCGTAGCTGTCGAGCGTAGAAAGCTCCTTTAGCGTAGGACTGTAGATCTGTAGCCTGTGAGCGTAAAACACCATCGAGCGTGAAATCGTAGACTTGTGGTTTCTGAGCGTGAAGTCGTAGGTTTGTTGCCTCTCGAGCATAAAAGCTACCGAGCACAAAGGCATCCGGGCATAAAACCATAGACTTATAGCTGTCGAACGTAAAGCCGTAGATTCGTAGCTGTCGAGCGTAGAAAGCTCCTTTAGCGTAGAACTGTTTGATCTGTAGCTCCTGAAAAGAAAATTTCTTCGAGCGTGAAGTTTGCGGATATGTTGCTTCTGAGCGTAAACTGAGCGCCACCGAGCGTGAGATCATCGATTTGGTATCTGCTGAGCGTAAAGTCGTAGGTTTGTGGCCTCTCGAGCATAAAAGCTACCGAGCACAAAGGCATCCGGGCGTAAAACCATAGACTTATAGCTTGCGAGCGTAAAACCGTAGATCCGTTGCTGTCGAGCGTAGAAAGCTCCTTTAGCGTAGAACCCGCTGAACCGTCTTGCACGAAAAACTTTTTGAATTCGCTGACTGTCTGTCTTTCAAGGGTAGTGGGCTGACATAGCATCCAATCATAACTAATCTATTAATTGCGAGATTTGGTTAGGGTCTCGAGGAGTTCGTCTGAGGATTCGAGGAGTCGACCCGAACTATATATATCCCGAGCTTTTGAGAAAAACTTTTTATCTGTCTTCTGCGAAAGAGAGCTTTCGACTGTTCGAGTTTTTCTTCGTTCCTTCTCCGAGCACTTCGAGTCTTCAGAAATGGCGCCGAAACAAACCCCCTCCGCTAAGGGAAAGAGCATAGGTTCTTCTTCTCATTCTTCTGCCCCAGCGAGGGAGTCTCTGGTCGGGCAAGGCGAACTTCCTTCTGAGCGAAGTATCCCGCCGACGAGCAGCGCACCCGGTCTTAGAGGTAGAGCTTTTGGGATGACAAAAATGACGAAAAATCCTTCGCACACGTTGAACGTGACCGCGCTAGGTCGTCTTCTGTGCTGATAGCCTCTTTTGAGGGAGATAATGCACGGAGGCGTTTTCATCTTTTACGTCCATATTTCTAATGTGCCAGCGTAAAAACTCCATATTTTCGTAGTTCTGAGCGTAAAAACTCTGGCTACCGAAAATTGGCGTATTTCGTAAAATTTGAGTTTTACGCTTGTGGAGGGGACTTCCGGCATAAAATGACCAAATTTGTACAATCTTGGCGTAAAGCACAGACTGTCGTTTCTTTGGTCTGTATGTTTGTGCAAGATTTTGCAATAATATATCTTCCTTGTACCTTTGCAGTTGATTTGGGTGAGTCTCCATTGGCTGAGGTGATGGGCTCCGCTGCCGGGATGCTGCACTCGAACTACCTGGTGGATCTGTCCCACGTGGCATTTCCCATCTCCGGACCCCAGTATCCTGAGGGAAGGGAGTTTCTGATATCGGCACAGGGCGAGCGGACGCTGCGGAGCATGATCAATGGCGAGCCCTTGACATATGTAGACGGGGAGCAGTACATAAAGCCGGCTTTCCTCTTTGGGGACATGATTGACAAACAGTCCCAGACGAAGCCCAAGAGGGAGCCCTGGGTTTTCCCTGCCTAGAATTTGGTCTTGTATCTGCCGACGATGCCGAGGGATTATCCCATCTCGGCCTTCTTCCATGCGACGCATCCCAGGAAGATGTCGTGGACGCTGACTCCTGATCTTCACGGCAAGCCGGGGAAGATCTTTCATCTGAAAGGAGCTGACCAGGGGTCGTTTGTCAGCCGCCCTTCCGGCGTTGTGACGTTGTTCCGGGGACTGTGCCCGGGCAGCGTCCCGAGTGAAGACAGCTCAGTGATCCAGCCGGTCCAATTGTCGACCTTCTGCAATGACTTCATGGGACGAGGTGGGATATATCCCAAGGAGAATCCTCGGTGCAATGGGTGGATCGCCCCAACAAACTCCCGATGGACATGCCTAGTTGACTGGGACTTGAAGCACTTCCGGAGAGAGCTGGAGGGCATTGGACTATATGCCGCTGTGAGTGCGACGAGTGTTGGGTTGCCTCCCAATGCTAACTTGTTCCTGGCACTGATGGAGCGGTACATTTCGCTCACCGGGACTTTCGCCACTCCACTGGGGGAGTTGGGATTGGCCCTCCATGAGATGGCAGTTGTCTCGAGACTGCCGATGGGGGATACCCCATATGAAGAGTATGTTCCCACCAACCGGGAGTTGGGGGATTTGGACTCTCGGGTGGCGGTAGTATATCAGGAGCTGATGTGTCAATACTTCGCATGCACCGCTTTTTATAACGAGCCTTCTGATTTGGCTCACACCACCAAGTGGATGTCCTACCTCTTCTTCTACCGAGCCAGGGCCGCCAAGTCCGAGAAAGCCTCGGAGGGTAAGAATGAGACCGTGAACTGCTTGGGCGTTCTCAGTGCCCAGGTCGTCGAGGTTCTTATGGAAGATGCCACGGCTCCAGATCAGATTCTCGTTGAGGGGGTAGGAAAGTACCCCGAAGGTACTAAGGCCTACAGTTACTTGAGGCGCTGTCGCAGGCCTCTGTCTAAGGAAGCCCAGTTGGCCGGTTTCCTCTCCATATGGCTGCGTCGAGTAGTAGTGCCTGGTATCGCGTCCGCGGACCGCATTCACCGGAACATCCTATGGCCTGCAGTACGTCTGGTGTTCGGGGCAAGACTGGGCTTGCTTCCTGCCATGGTGTGCCGTATACAGGCTGGCCTGAGGGCCATGACTGATGGGTTGCTCGTCGACGAAGCTCGGCGTGAGAGTTTTCCCAGGGTGGAATTACCATACCTGTACTTGATGGGATGGTTAATTCTCCACAATCCCCGGGTGATGTCTCCTGGCTCCGGTAGCAGCTCGGGGGGTATATTCTTGCTGAATTACAAGGATTCTCCCTGGAATGTGAGCACAGTTTTAGACTGTCGGCTGGTGTTGAACCTCAGCCACGGCTGGAAGATCCTCTACATTGTCCCCTCCGTACATCGCAATCAATCAGGGATGTGGCTTGAGGATTCAGGTGGAGAGAAGACCGATCTTTCCCCGGAAGCTTTTAACTAGTTGGTCTGTATTAGACCCAACCATCTGCTATACAGGAGCGAAGATCACTGCTTCTTCGAGCCCTACTTGCCTAGTCGGTTCGCCAGGCAGTTCGGGTACGATCAGTTGCACGTGGGCAATGCCGTCACCAGCTTCAGGTCCAGGGGCGGACTCATTGATGGAGCTAAAGGGTGGCGATATTTCATCATGGGTTGCATGGAGGCAATCTTTATCGTGCCGGTCGTTACAACCTCCACGGAGCTGCGCATCCTTCACTTTTATGCCCAGTTCTATGTGGCGATTAACACCTTCCATCACGATTTTGACATGCGTGGAAGCTTCAGGGTGCCTTCTCCCAAGCCTGGGGGAAGAGTCGAAGTCGCCTCGGTTTCTTCTGACGAGGGTGAGGAGTCTGGTACTCCGGATGAGCCTCTGGTGTCGGTGCCGAGGTGCGAAGTGCCTCCGCCTGCGGGGGCTCTGGTAGTCTCTTCTGGGAAGCGGCGGGCTTCTGCTCTGAAGGAAGCTTCTCTTCGTAAGAGGAGGAAGGAGACGGCTGCTCGTCCTCTCCGCATTCTTGGTATTGAGGCTCCCGGGAGTGAGCCTACATCTTCCCGTATCAGGGATGATTCTTTGGCTGGAGGTTCCTCGCCTTTTAGAGAGGGACCTTCTACAGTTCTGGCTGGCGACGCCGGAGAATCCTCGCTAGAGGTTGCTGTCGCTGCTACTGCTCCAGGTAGCGGAGCGAGATTGCCTGCGTGGCCGAGGCAGATGGGAGAATCTTTCCCGAGGTCAGCAGCGGGTGAAGTTCCCGTTGTGTCAGCGAGCACGCCTGGCGAGATTCCAGCTGTCGAACCTCGACCGCGTCTTGGTGAAGGCTTGACAGAACTCTTGGCGATGTCGGTCGGCCCACCTCCTTCTCCAGGTATGACAGTTCGTATTGCGTCATTAAGGCGTGGTTTAACTACATCGGCTGCAGACGCGTCGTATATGCCGTTGGCTCCGGGTAAATGTCGTCTTTATGTCTCCCCTTAGAAAGATTACTATCATATTGATATCCACTTTCTCGTCCTCTTCTCAGGGGATGACGTCCACGGGGAGTACAGCGTTGAAGCGCCTTCTGGCTCTGCTCCGGCTCCTGGCGATGATGTGGAGGCGCCCGACTTCGAGGAGGAAATGTCCTCGGGGGCTAACTCGCCCAGAGTGGTTTCGTCGTCACAAGAGGAGGACGAACCCGTCATCGTGACCTCGCCCCTCGCGAGTATGCCGGTGACTTCGATTATCGTCGTCGCACCTTCTTCGGTCGCGCTACCCGTCTAGGCGGCGGCTGTGGCCACCTCATCTGCAATTATCCCTGGAGAGGGACTTACTAGTATCGCGGCCACTCCTGGCGTTCAGTCGGATCTAGTTGCGTTGACTGAGCAGCATACCAGCCTCTTCTACACCCGTTTGAAAATAATGATATCGATGGTGTTGGCGAAGAATCTGGACTTCGAGCGCCTGAAGAAGACTTCTCAGTTTTCGATCGGGGCTGTCAGGGAGCTCGGTGATCCTGGGGCAGCTGACGCCCTGGAGGCGGTGGTTAATGGTTTAGAGCAACCCATTAACGAATACTTGCAGCTGACTCGGGGCAGCCTTGATGCTGATATCCAGGCTCGATACGACCTCATGACTGTACGGCTCGCTATGAAGCTGGAAAGCCTAGACAACTCCATCCAGACGCATAAGCTGGAGATGGATAGGAGAAAAGCTGTCGTGGAAGAGGCTCTTGTTGTTGAGACGAAGTGTCAATCCGAGCATGAAGGGAATGAAGTGAGGGCCTCCAAGCTGAGGGAAAAACTTGCTCGGGCAGAGGAGTGGGCTTCTCAGTCGTTGGCAGGTCTAGATGTAGCGACTGGTTGATTGAGCGCAGCGCGACGAGATTTGGACCGTGCAGAAGCTGCCCGTGCGGGCTGTCTTCGGGCAAGGGCTGAGCTGACCCTTACGAACACCCCCGAGGAACGGCTGGAGCAGGCTCGCGTCGACGCCTTGATTCTTAGGAATGAGAGGATAGCTGTACTGGAGCGGCTGATTCGTGATCTGACTACTCCGCCATCATGATGTATTCTTTCCCTTTTTGCTTCCCCAGATGTAATTCTGCTCCCTTTTGGGAATAAATAAAAGCGACTCTTTTCTGACTTTTGTGGACCTATCATTTCGGAATGTAAATGACAGTTTTTAGGCGAGAGTAATATCAGAGGTAGTATGGACATGATAGACTCTCGATAAACTTCTTAGCAGGATATATCTATTCAGAGGTCGTACAGACATGATAGGATATGACCCAACTAGTTTCGTTTTGGGAGTAGTTTTGTCATAATTGAGATCCTCGCTATATTCCGCCTGAGCAGGGGAGATTAAGCATAGTACCTTTTCAGGAATTTGCCGTTGATAGGAGCCATTAACAGGTCTCCATTAGGCTGGGCTATCCTGTAGGCGCCGTTTGAGAATGTTGTCTCGATCACATATGGGCCTTCCCACTTGGGCTGGAATTTGCCTTTACTTCTGTGAGTAAGAATCATCGGCCTTCTTACGGCTAAAACTAGCTCGCCGACTTTGAACACCCTTTCCTTTACTTTATGATTGAAAGCTCTGGAAATGCGTGCTTGGTAGAGCGCGATGCGCTGTTGAGCTTGGAGGCGCTTCTCGTCTAATCCTTCTAGCTCTTGGAGCCTTAATAGGTCATTCTTTTCTCGAGTCAGCTCACTAGTCACGGCTATCCTGAGTGACGGGATCTGGATTTCAATGGGGAGAACTGCTTCGCTCCCGTAGACTAGCAAGAATGGGGTACAGCCTGTCGGTGTCCGTACCATCGTGCGGTATGCCCAGAGACATTCGCCCAGCTTCTCATTCCAATCTCTCTTGTTTGAAGAGACGAATTTCTTCAAGAGTTTGATAATGGTTTTGTTGAAAGCTTCTGCCAAACCATTATCAGCTGGATAGTATGTCGTAGAGGCAATATTGTGTATCCGATTTTTATCGCAAAACCGATGAAACGCTTGGCTGATGAACTGAGGCCCATTGTCGTGAATTATCCTCCAGGGTACCCCGAAGCGATAAATGACGTGATGCTTGATGAAGCTGATCACATTAGATGCCTTTACCTCAGCGAGAGGGATTGCCTCTTCCCATTTGGAGAAGTAATCCGTGATGGCCAGTATGAACTGGTGACCCCTGGAAGAAGACGGGTGAATAGGACCGATGATATCCATACCCCATGCTTCGAAAGGCCAGGATGCGACCGTAGGATGTAGATGTTCCGACGGTTGATGTATGAAGTCAGCATGAACCTGACAGGCTCTACAATGTCTTGCATACCGTATTGCATCTGCGATCATAGTAGGCCAGTAATAGCCCATTCTCCTGATGCGATCCTGTAGCTTAGGACCGGGTTGATGCGCTCCGCACACGCCGTCGTGAGCTTCACGGATAATCTGCTGTGCTTCGTCGTTAGAGAGACATCTCAATAGCAGTCCGTCGTAGGTCCGGCGATATAGGCATTGTGAAGATGCATCGAAGTAGAAGCGTAATGATCGTCTCTTGACGGATGCTGCTTCTTTGGGGTCCTCCGACAAGATTCCGTATGCCACAAAATCTATGAAGGGACTTGTCCAATCTCTCGTAGGAGGATCGGTGTTTACAGCGTAGCTGCGTTCTATGTGACAGTTGTTCTTCACACAGAATAAATCTCTGTTAAGAAGGATTACCGAATCCTGCCTTCTTACAGGAGTAGCTAAATCCGCAGCTAGACTGGCTAGGGCATCAGCTTCCAGATTTCGAGATCGAGGTACATGCTCTAGGAAGAACCCCTTGAACGTCATAGCTATCTCGACAGTCGCTTGGTGATAGGGGATGAGGTCTGGATTTCGGACTTCATATATTCCCCTGACTTGATTGACGATAAGCAAAGAATCACCGAAAGCTTCCAGGGACTCTACCCCCAGCTCTTTAGCAACTTGGAGCCCGATTAGTAGAGCATTGTACTCCGCCACATTGTTGGAGCAGGGCTCGCTAAGAGAATATGCTCGGTAGATGACGAGCTGATCAGGGGTGACCAGGACGACTCCCACTCCTGAAACGATGTTTCCCTTAGGACCGGTTCTGGAGGTACCATCGAAGAATAGTCGCCATACGTTACTTTCCCTAGCGAAATTACATTCTACAACTTCATCAGGGATGTCTTCGTATAGTTTGGAGGTCTCCGGGATCGGATGAGCAGCGAGGAAGTCGGCCAATGCTTGGCCTTTGATGGACTTCTGTGGGACGTATACCATGTCATATGGTGTTAGCAGCATTGCCCAAGTCGTGAGTCGGGAATTGAGGGCACTTGGCTTGCTCATCAGTACTCGGAGAGGGTTGATCCTCGAGATGATATGAATAGTCTGGCCGGTGACATAGTGCCGCGTCTTCTGGATAGCGAACATCAGAGCCAAGCATTCTTTCTCCACTGGGTTGTATCGGTGTTCGGCTCCGACCATCATCCTGCTGAGGTAGTAGATAGCCTGTTCATGACCCGTATCGTTCTTCTGTGCGAGGAGAGCTCCTAGCGAATGGTCCATTGCTCGAACGTATAGCAAGAATGGTCTTTCCATGACGGGAGGCACCAGAACTAGCGGACTGGTGAGGTAGCGCTTGATATCTTCGAACGCTTGCTGACAGGTTTCGTCCCATATGAAGGATACACCTTTCTTCATGAGATGAGAGAAGGGCTGACATCTTCCCGAGAGGTTGGATATGAATAGCCGGATGTAAGCCAGACGTCCTTGAAATCCCCTGAGTTCCCTCAGATTACGGGGCGGTCGCATTTCCACGATTGCCTGGACTTTGTCAGGGTCTACTTGGATGCCTTTGGCGGTAATGACAAATCCCAGGAATTTGCCACTAGATACACCTAGAAAGGACTTTGTAGGGTTCATCTTGAGTTGATGTTGGCGCATTAACTCGAATACCGTCCTCAGGTCTTGAATGTGATCACCTTTGAGGCAGCTCTTGACGGCTATGTCGTCCACGTAACATTCCACTGTTTTGCGTAGATGCTCATGGAATATGTTACTCATAGCCCGTTGGTATGTAGCCCCGGCATTCTTCAATCTGAAGGGCATGACCGTGTAGCAATATACTCCCAATGGTGTCCGGAAGGCAGTGTGCTTCTCGTCTTCACGATGCATCTTGATCTGATTGTATCCTGAGAACTCGTCCATGAAAGACATGAGTTCAAAGCCGCAGGTGTTGTCGATCATGATGTCCGTGATGGGAAGAGGGAATTCATCCTTGGGGCAGGCCGCATTCAGATCTCGGTAATCGATGCAGATACGTACCTTCCTATTTTTTTCATGACTGGGACAACGTTGGCGACCCAGTCGGGATGTTGTTCTTCCCGGATGAAACCGCAGGCTATCAACTTCTTGACTTCAGCTTCGATGGCGTCCATCATATCTGGGCGGAACCGGCGTTGGTGCTGCTTCACTGGCTTCGAATCGGTCAATATATTGAGCTTATGAGTAGCTACCTTCGGGTCTAGGCCTGGCATGTCCTCATAATCCCATGCAAAGACGTCGATATATTCTTTTATCAGCTGTACAATTTCTTCCCTTTCAGCTGGGGAAAGATTGTTACTGATAAATATTGGCTTTGGGGAGAGTTCACCCCTAATATTGATTTGGATAACTTTATCCTTGGTGGGAGGTTCTCTCTGCTCGAAGCGGAATTCCCACTGCGTATCCATTTGTTGAGCCTAAGAGTCATTCTCGAATGGCTCAGAATCCTGTTCATCTGCTTCTGCGGGATTTGTCACCACCATATTTACTGATAGTGTTTGTTCGAGAGCATCAGGTGAGTCGAAGGGCGACGAGCTATTCTGGGAAGAGGGAAAGATGTCCTCATCTGACTTGGAAGTCGTAAGGGAGGTGGCATACCCTAACCCAAAATGGGTCTGTCGATAGCGGGTGTTGCCGCGTGGCGGCGTTCGTCTGCCTCTTCCGTAGTTGAGGCCTGGCTTCCGCTTCAAGTCGTAGCCCATGTTTTGCATGATCCTTAGCGCTTGCGGGCTGTATCGATGAACCTGTATTTTCCCCGCATCGTCATCGAAAGCATCTTCCTGGACCGTCGGTTGATTGCGCATGCGGCCGAAGACTATCGAACGCTGACTGCTGCAGGTAGGCGGGACAATGAAGATAGAATCCTCATGTGGTCCATATGTTGTGACGACGTTGGATGATGACGCTACTTCCCAGACATACGGGCGGTAGGAGTTTATAGCTTCCTAGAATTTTTGTGCTATTGGTTCTACCTCGTCATGGGGAGTGGTATATACTTGCTCAGAGGTGATATGGACATGGCAGTTTTTGTGGACTTAACATTATTGGCGTACTTAGAATTTTGAGTACGGATGTTAAGTGTAGATGACAATAGATATCAGAGGTAATATGGACATGATAATTGACGGTCAAAAGTTTATTCAGAGGTAATATGAACATGACAAACTTTGTGACTGTGACTCCATTGGGGATGGAGGCACACATCTGCTCAGAGGTAATATGGACATGGCAATTTTTGTGGACTTAACATTACTGGCGTACTTAGAATTTAAGTACGGATGTTAAGTGTAGATGAGAATCGATATCAGAGGTAATATGGACATGATAATTGACGGTCGTAAGTTTATTCAGAGGTAATATGAACATGACAAACTTTGTGACTGTGACTCCATTGGGGATGGAGGCACACATCTGCTCAGAGGTAATATGGATATGGCAATTTTTGTGGACTTAACATTACTGGCGTACTTAGAATTTAAGTACGGATGTTAAGTGTAGATGACAATCGATATCAGAGGTAATATGGACATGATAATTGACGGTCGAAAGTTTATTCAGAGGTAATATGAACATGACAAACTATGTGACTGTGACTCCATTGGGGATGGAGGCACACATCTGCTCAGAGGTAATATGGACATGGCAATTTTTGTGGACTTAACATTACTGACGTACTTAGAATTTAAGTACGGATGTTAAGTGTAGATGACAATCGATATCAGAGGTAATATGGACATGATAATTGACGGTCGAAAGTTTATTCAGAGGTAATATGAATATGACAAACTTTGTGACTGTGACCCCATTGGGGATGGAGGCACACATCTGGTACTCTGTCGTAGTGATCGTTCCTTTGTTTTTTATAGACGCAGAGTGATGACCTTGGCATCGATTAATTCCGGAATTCTCCTTTTTAGTACATAGCAGGCCCTCGTAGGGTGATGAGTGTACCGATGGAAGAGGCAATAATCTGGGTCATCGATTCTGCCGGCCCTCTCAGGGTATCTGATGTCGGGTAACTGAAGCTTGCGTTCCTTCCTCAATATATTGAAGATTTCAATTATGTCATCTTCTTTGAAGGAGAAAGTTCCTCTTGGTCGTGGGGCTTCTGATGCCTGAGTTTCACGGTCTTCCGGGAAGATAGCCGTTGTTGCATCATCTTTGAATCCTGTGGACATTCTGCCCCTAGCCTTGGACGCTGCTTTGTTCTGTCGAGGTGGGTTACCCCTAGACACGCTGTGGCCTCCAGCCATTGACACTGATTCAGCAGGAGTTGCCTCTGGTTGTGCAGGATTAGATTTTGAAATCTTGGGTTTTGCAGCATATCCCAACCCGAAACGAGCTTGCTGATGGTGAGAATTACTCTACAACGGTGTTCGTCTACCTTTTCCATAGTTGAGGCCTTGCTTTGATTTCAAATCATAACCCATGTTCTGTATAATCTTCAAAGCTTGTGGGCTATACCTGTGGATTTGCATTCTCTCACTCTCAGACTCGCGGAATTCTTCCTGTTCAACCGGACCGTTCCGCTTGTGTTTGAAGACTTTTGGATGCTGATCGCCGCGGGTAGGAGGGACAATAAAGGCATCATTTTTATATGGTTCATACATCATGATGATATTAGATGTTGATGCATCTTCCCATACGATCTCTCCCCGTTTGACCATTAGGGGTTCTAAAACCTGTTTACGACTCCTGTCTTTGTCTTTCTGGATTAGATAGGTACGCAGGTCGGGAGGATTTGCAGAAGAAGAAGACGAAGGCTTGTTCCTTCTGTTCCCGTCAGCGGGTACGCGGAGACTGGGCACCACGGTTTTCCCTATGCCACCTGTATACAACAGGTTGGCCATCTGGGCGGCGGATAATCCCCTGGGAGGGTGTCTTTTCGCAATCTGAGCTTGTTTTACGCCGAGGGACTGTGCCTGGCGTAACTTGGAGATTCGCTCAATCTGGCGTAAAGCTGGAGAGGCCCTCAGTCGGCCATTGGCCTCTCGCGTAATCCGGAGGGTAGGCAGCTCGTTCCCTTACTGGCGTAAAGGCCGAGTAGTTGAGTATTCGCCTGCTTGCTTCCCCTTGCGGAGATCACAGCGCTCATCTGGTTCACCGTAGAGGTCAGATGTTGTCTTGTGCGTGGAGCGTGATCTGTACTTCTGATTTGGCGTTGAGGCACCATCAGAGGTTTTGTCTGTACCGCGCGTAGCGGGAGACTGATTTCTGTGCGTAAAGTGCAGTGGATACTCCTGGGTTAGCGCTAAGGCTTTGCCCGAAGTTTTGTCTGTACCGCGCATAGCGGGAGACTGATTTTTGCGCGTAAAGCGCAATGGATACTCCTGGGTTAGCGCTGAGGCTTTGCCCGAAGTTTTGTCTGTACCATGCGTAGCGGGAGACTAAATTTTACGTGCGAGGCACGGAGGGAGCGATGCTACCACCTCATTGGTCGGAGAGATCGGAGAGATCGGAGAGTCCACAGGAACGGCGGATGATGTCTTGGGCATCCACACTTTGCGCAGCTTCCTGTTGTCTTGGACGGAGAGAGAGTGAGAGCTACCCCCAGTCCTAAGCATGTCTTCATAGGCAGACTGGTCAAAATGAACGACCAGTGTCTTCTTCACGGTTCCTACAGATACCGCATCGTGTTGAGCAATTATTTCCTCGTCAGAAGAGAAAGACGTCCCCAGCAGAGTCGCCATCTTATTTATGGTATTAAACGAAAGAATGAAAGTGTATTTCAATGACAGGGTTTATACGAGACCCGTGCCTTTTGGTTTACAAACAAACTTGTACAATTTGATCCTATACGAGGATATGGGAGTACAATTTATTTAATCTGGGTATAAATTTTTATAGGTGTCTGATCTGCAGTCGATCACTTTAGCCCTTGGACTACACGATGTTGAAGAAGTGCCGTGGAAGACAGGAAGCAGCTTCGAAGGCTGCAAAGGAGGGTGGATGCGCGATGCCGAAGTCGCCGATCCCTACTCTTTGCCTGAGCTCTGGATTCTTCTCTCTCTCTCTCTCTCTCTCTCTCTCTCTTTTGACCTCTCTTTCCAAGTTTCGACCTTGTGCGATCTTCAAGTTGGAAGTTTCTCTCCTGGTTCGATCCTTCTTTCCAAGTTTCGTCCTTGTTCGATCTTCAAGTTTGAAGTTTTTCGACCTTGTTCCCCATTGATAGGGGTCTCTATTTATAGAGTTTTGGTGACAGTGACCACTCCGTTGGTGTAAAAACCGAGTGGATAGTACAGCACCCTTTTACACAACGGTTAAAATAACCAATGCCTGTGTATAAATGACCTTTTGAGTGAGCATGTGACACGTGTCCAACTAAGGGGACAAAACGCGTATATCTGCTGCGAAGATCACGGCGTAGAAGCCACGTAGGTAGGTATCCCTTGTGAAGAAGAGGTTGGCGTAGAAGCCAAATGACTGTCACCCTGGCGTAGAAGCCAAAATAGGCATAGAAGACGAACAGACGTAGAAGCCGAATAGGCATAGAAGCCGAACAGGCATAGAAGCCGAATGGTCGTAGAGACTGAGTGGGCGTTTGAAGCCGAGTGGTCGTAGAGACTGAATAGGCGTAGAAGCCGAATGAGCACAGATCCTGAATGGGCGTAGAAGCCGCTGCGTACCGTGCCAGAGTGCTGATGTGGACGTCTTCGCCGGAATTACGGCTTTTGGAGATATAATCAAATCTCTTACAGAGATTTGCCACCATCCTGTGCATTAAATGTGGAGACGTGTCTTGAAGGTCTGCAGCCCTTCTGTACATCCATCGTAGAGATGTGTCTTGAGGGAAACTGTCACCGCTCTGTGCAATTTGACGTAGAGACGTGCCTTGAGCCCTGTACGAAGTGCAGCTTTTGACGTGGCAGGCGGTTTGTCTACTGCGGAGCGTAAAACAGCTCATGTTTGCCTATGTAAAATAAGGCAGCGTATTCCCTTGTACGCGAAAGAGCGATTTACGCTGGGGGGACTTCGGTAAACGACGGTTTGGTGATATTTTAACCAAATCATCTGCATTAAATGCAGAGATCCATCATCATACTGTGGGGCACGTCCCGAGTGGTCTGCCATCGTTTTCCAGCCGTCGTTTGGGTAGCCGTGCAGCACTTTTTGTCAGGAGTCAGAGGTCAGGTTTACTGCGTGACTTGACAGGTTCATTTCGGGGAAGACGAAGCGTTCCTCGTACGCTTTAACGCTGCTTTGAGAGCGGCTGAGTTTTACGCCATGGAGGCGATGAAGAACTCTGTTTACGCTGGAGCGGTCTGGACGTACTGTACTTACGCGGATGGTCCTTTGAGCTTTATACTTCATGCTGTGTTTTTAGCGGAAAAAACTATATTTCACGCTTGATGGCTCTGAAGGCTTCTGCTTATGCTGCTCTGCATCAAGAGGCTGTGTAGATCCTCCCAGCGTATTTTTCATGCTTCTAAAATTGCGTCATCATGAAAAGAACTATCCTACCCATGATTTGGAGTTGGCAGCAGTCATCTTCGCTCTGAAGTTGTGAAAACATTATTTGTACGGAGAGCGTGTGGAGATCTTCACATACCACAAAAGCTTGAAGTACGTTTTCACGCAGAAGGAGTTGAACATGAGGCCGCGTCGGTGGTTGGAACTGATGAAGGATTTTGATATCACTTTGCAATATCATCCTGGGAAAGCCAATGTAGTTGCCGATGCTTTGAGCAGGTATCCGGTAGCTATGTTCTTGACGCAGGATCGATATTTGTTGGAGGACTTGGAGAGCTTGGGCATTGAGGTGATTGTTCCTGGGTGTGCTATACAGATGTGGGGATTGCAGATACACTCAGATTTGATGGACAGGATCAAGGCAGCACAGTATGATGATGTATCTCTGAGGAGTCTCAGAGCTCAGGTGAGAGCAGGATTGGAGGATGATTTCACTATTGCAGAGGATGGATCTTTGAGGCATGGAGTTAGATTGTGTGTGCCTAGTGGGGAGTTGCGAGAGGAGGTATTACAAGAAGCGCATCGCTCTCAGTATTCCATGCATCCAGGTGCTAACAAGATGTATCGGGATATGCGAGAGAGTGTGTGGTAGTATAGCATGAAGAGGGAAGTGGCACAATTTGTATCTAGATGCTTAGTGTGCCAGCAGGTGAAAGCCGAGAGGAAGAGGCCATGAGGTTACTTCAGCCATTACCCATTCCAGAGTGGAAGTGGGAACACATTACTATAGATTTTGTGTCCAGACTTCCACGATCTCCAGGAGAGAAAGACGCGATTTGGGTTATTGTTGATAGGTTGACCAAGTCGGCCCACTTTTTGCCTTTCAAGGTGGGTTTGTCTACGGAGAAGCTGGCAGAGATGTATGTGAGGCAGATCGTTAGATACATGGAGTTCCCGTCAGTATAGTCTCAGATCGGGATAGTTGTTTCACTTCTCATTTCTGGAGGAGTTTCCAAGAGAGTTTGGGCACTCAGCTCAAGTTCAGAACTGCATATCATCCCCAGACAGATGGGCAGTCAGAGAGGACTATCCAGACTCTCGAGGATATGTTGCGCACTTGTGTACTAGATTTTGGGGGTTCTTGGGAGGACCATCTCTATTTGGTAGAGTTTGCTTACAACAACAGTTACCAGGCCAGTATAGAGATGTCACCTTTTGAAGCTCTATATGGTCGGAGGTATCGTACTCCTTTGTCTTGGAACGATGTTGTAGAGAGAGTTTTGCTTGGGCTAGAGATGGTTGTGGATGCAGCAGAGAAGGTTCAGTTGATCAGAGACAACACAGACAGCAGCATTGGGCCGATAGCCATCGGAGACCTTTGGAGTTTGAGGTATAGTTTAGATTTTATTTTGTGCTTGTTTTTGGTTGTTGTTATAGATTAAGTTCTTAAGGTGGTGTTTTGTTCTAGGTGGGTGGTTTGGTGTTTCTGAGGATTTCTCTGACACGAGGCATGATTCGCTTCGGTGGAGGCAGAAAGCTTAGTCTGCGATTCATCGGACCTTTCACTATTCTAGAGAGGGTCGGTGCAGTTGCTTATAGACTAGACTTACCACCTGCATTGGAGGGAGTGCACAACGTGTTTCATATGTCATAGTTGAGACGATACGTGGCAGATCCTAGTCATGTATTGGATCACTCGGAGATAGAGGTGGGCCCTACTCTTAGCTATCTAAAGCAGCCAGTTGAGATTCTGGATCAGAGAGAGAAGGTGCTGAGGAACCAGACTATTCCTTTGGTGCGCGTTGCATGGAGGCATCACTCTCCGGGGGAGTCTACCTAGGAGAGAGAGGATGAAATGCGAGAGCGTTATCCATATTTTTTTGTACCTTGAGGTATGTTATTTTCTAGTTATGTTCTGTTCATTAGTTAGTAATGATTCTTTAGTTCAGTTCTGTTATTTTTGGGGGTAGTTTTCGTCTTTGAATTTTGAGGACGAAATTATTTTAAGGAGGGTAGACTTGTCACTACCACATTTTCTAGGAAAGGGTATTTTAGTCATTTCCTATTTAATTAATTATTGTGCATGATAAATAATTATTTATTGTATTATTTAATTAGATATTATTATTTAATTTAGACTTGTGTTAGTGGACCTAACTAGTTTAGTTTGGACCCATGGACCAACATGAATTAATTAGTTAGACTTAGCCTATTTAGAAAGCCTATTGTTAAGGAGATGGATTAAATTAATTAAATCATTAGACTAGAAGCTTCCTTCCTTAATTATTTCTTCATGAGAGGCCCCAAGGGTATATTGGACATTTCATAATTACTTGAGGGAGAGGTAGGGGCCGGCCTATTAAAAGAGGTGGGAAATTCTCTCTTCTCTCTTTTTCATTCCAAATCTAGATCTAGAATTTTCCACTACCAAATTTTCTTCATTCCCATTTAATTTCCCTATCAAATTCATTCCAATTCCTTCCAAATCACCATTAGAGACTTGAGAAGTAAGGATCTAGAAGGAGGAAGTAAGGATCTACAAAGAGAAGCAAGGATATACAATTTGGAGGCAATTTCATCTCAATTGGAGGTTTCATTGGGAATCCATCTCCCAATAGGTATAATTAAGTTTTTACCCTTAAAATAGCTTCTAAATCTGAGATTTAATCATGGAAAATCAACCCATATGTATGTACTATCCATAGGACTTGGTTTTGTGTTCATAGGAGACCCATGGAGAAAGTTATGGTACTTTTTGTGTCAATTTTGGGGGAATTCCGAATTGACATTTTGTTGTGTGTGTCAATTGATCCTATAGATCAATTGGGCATGTGTTTATATGTTTGGGGATAGTGTCGTATCCACAATTGGGTATGTGTAGGTCGTATCCCAACAATTTGGTGATACGTGTTATTTTGGGGGTTTTTTCTCCGACACGGGGCTTTGTACATGTAGTATTTTGACACGGACACATAGATCTATTTTTGACACTTTGTTTTGTTCATAAATATTATATGTGACTTGCTTGTGTCCTTCGGGGTGCAATTGGATGTGTGGTGGACTCGTGTCGCATGCGTATCCTAGATCTATTGGGATACGGTGTGATACTCTCTATTTGTGGTGTGTTTATGTGTAGATCTAATTATTTGTGCTTTAATTCTTGAATTATAATTAAGTATATATATATATAGATATTATATATGTATTATAGTGTATTTATTATGGTATTTATTGTAGCATAGATCTATGTATTATATATGTACTAATATAATGTATAAATATATATGTAGCTTTCTTCTACATGCATTAATATATGTTATAATATATGTTAGGGATATATATATATGTTTTTATAAAATATGTGTATGTTTAATTAAGTAATTATAATATGATTATATATATGTATGGATGTATATTTATTAACATATTTATGTATGTTTGCATTTAACCATGTTGTATTATGTACATTAGTATATAAGATGTGTATTATAGCTATTTGGTATTTATATATATAGATATATATATTATATATGTATTTGGGTTATATATATATAGATATATAGAATTATTTATTTGGTTTATATATATATATATATATATATATATATATATATATATATATAGGTTATATATATATATATATATACCGTTTTTAGCGACAGCAGGATTTTATGACAAAGCAACTGTCATTAATGGCCGAGCACAACAGCAGCCGCTGTAACAGTGGCAGCGGCAATTAATGACAGAGCCGCCACTGTCATTAATAGCCGCATGCAGCGGCGGGAATTCGCAGCAGTCGCGACAGAGGATATGATGACGGTTGAAAACCGTCACCAAAGCGGAGGCAGCAGTGCAAAAACGCAGCAGCAGTAGCGACGGCGGTTCAGTGACCGCCCGAACTGTCACTGAAAGTCTGATATCTGAAAATCAGTATTTTTTAACACTGCTTTCAGTGACAGTTAGGCAGTTTATTAGTATATTGTTTATATCTTATATTTATATATATATATATATATATATATATATATATATATATATATGTATATATATATATATATATATATATATATATATATATATATATATATATATATATATATATATATATATATATCGAGATATAATACTAGTATTGCTATACTTCTTATTTGTATAATATTAGTATATATATATTATATTATATATGAGGGTAATTACTATATCAAGGTATTTAGTATTACCTTGTGGAAACCAAGGTAAGTGGGATACTCAAGATACGGGGTTTGGGTATCAAGTTTGTGACTTTGTGGATACCAAGTTGGTTCAAAACCATGGTTCCTATTTGTTTGTAATTAATATTCTATATTATTATACATTATTGTTGATATATATGTATTATGAGGTTTACCTTGGATTCACGTATCCGGAGATACGGTATCCTAATATTTTAGGATGTGGTTCTATGACTTAGATTTTAATATCTTGACCCTAGATTGTTGTGTTAGACTTGTGCAACCTAGAAATAGATAGTTGACCTTGGGTTGACCTTGGGTTGACCATAGTTGACTCATAGTTGACCATAGTTGACTTATTGACCTAGAAGTTGACTAGTTTAACTTATTCTCTTTTTGGGACCTTGTATTAATGTTGTATTCCATATCTAGGTCTTTGAGGCACCGAGTCAGACATCTGTGAGACTATTCATTGGATTCCAGGCGAGTACATTCTCTGATAGTTTCTTATTTATGATATCCTCTATGTTCATTGTATCTAGTGTAGATATACATGTTCTCTTGACACTATGGTTACACGGATTGGTATATCCAGATCTCGTCATGAGATGTTATTCCTTGGTATATGGTGTATATGGTGCAAGTATTGTTTCATTGGTTATCTTGTACATGTACAGACACCGATTCTCGGAAAGACTAGCTATCTTCTTGGGGAATCTCGTGCCATAGCATACCGTGGTTGGATCTATTATACCAGTCGGGGTGGGGAGTATTAGTATAGATATGTGATCAATATCCCTATTGAATAAAGTACTGATTACTGAATAGTGTTGATCATGCACCGCACGTATGATTAGCCAGGACGCATTGCATCTTGCCCAAGCCGGTCACATGTTAAGCTAGTACTCATACACTTAGTCATTAGTATTATTGTTTCATTGGCATATTGTTCATTATTGTATTTATTTCCAGTATTTCTTTATTGTATATATATCTATTGTATCTATTGTGCATCTTATTTATCCACAGCTATTTACTGTTACATAGTTTTTATCATTGATTAGAACTGCTGTTAGAGATGTACTCTGCTCCTTTCCTGACTGGATATATTTTTCCAAATGATACTGAGGAGTGGTACCCTACCTATTATGGACCCCAGGATGTTGTGGTTTTAGATTCTGAGACCCTGGCTCAAGAGGGACTTATCCCAACTGAGACAGTTGACCCTGGAGTTGTAGCTTCGTAGTATTCTTTGTACTGGATTTGTCTCCAGCTTATTTTGTTACTTCCTCAGACTCATTGATGTATTATTTTAGACTCATGAGTTGTATTGTGACTATTCTATTCTCTATCTGATTCGTGCTCATTTCTATCTTAGTGCTGTGATTGAGTATACTATCATTATTGGTGGTTTATTATATTGTTAGATAGATTAACTAGACAGCATTCTACCGCCGATTCTGCGGCGTAGGCTGGGCATTATTTCCGACTAATACCCTTACACCGGGTGCGGGTCGTGACAATTCTTTGATTTCATCCACATTATATAAGGGGAGTACGTCATCCTCAGCCAAGCCTTCATCTAGTGAACAAAAACTAGGCCAACAAAGACATGCAAGTCCTCGGTTCAAGGAAGGTAAAATAAATAAGATATTATTATTATTTAAAATTAAGACCTAGTTCAAAGAAGAAATAAATTTGGAATAAGCTCCAAGTACAAGGTATAATATTGATTAAACAGTACTTTATGGTGATCTTAAGTCTAATAATTTATCTATGTCCAAACTATTTTTTATTTCCTAGAAATCACTAAATAATCATAACACAATTTCTCCTATATGATGATGCAAATTTAGGGAACAATATTTGGACCTCGTTCAATTATTTCGACAATAATCCCGTTATCAGGGGTCAAGTTGTGACTGGTAGGTACGGTGCTTAGTAATTTGACCACTCCTCTCCAGGAGCAATATATATATATCAATTAACATTAAATTCTACTTTTATCGAATTAGGGTAAATATTTATAGATTCACGATATTCAAGTTAGGTAGGTGATCTAAGCATTCACCCACTCAAAATGCAAGTCCTTGCGAATGAGCTACAGATACTTATCAGCTTTTAATTAATTATATTACCAAAATATTTGTACGATATAATCTAAAATGTTCTCCCTCATTTAATTCTCTATTCTATATTCACAAACATTCCTAAACCTATTATCTATTTGTATCTGTGTTTTTCGGCTCAGGTATGGATCTTATTTTGTATTGTAAGGATACAAGTATTACTCAACAAGAAATTTTCAGTCTTTGGAATAACACTTGATTCTTTTTATGTGTCAAAAGTTATGAAATATGGAAACACAACTCAACATGATATTCCATGAATACGAATAAATTGATTTCAATACTAATAGCTTATGTGCTTGCAAGTTCATGTCTCTTGAGTCCAAGACTTTGATAGTTCGATCTCTAGACATTTTAGGGTTGCCTGGAGTTCATCTCTAGTCAATATATATACCTCCTAGGGTTAGGGTAAAATATACTATAGTGAACTTCTAGACTAGGTCAAATCCAAAACTTACAAAAAAAATTAGCATGAAGTTACACGACTTATAGCTACTAGCATACAAATCCAAATACCATCATATCATACATTTTTGGAAATCCCAAAGAGTCCTCCATAACATTATTTTAGACATAATTAGTTTTTGACAAGGTTTATTAAGTATAAATAGGCCTACTAAAATACTACACAACTAGCTCCTACAATTATTCACAGTTTGTAACATTTCTGTTACAATGTCTATAATTCTTAGTATACGAATCCAAATCCCTTCATAACCTATATTTCTATAAAGCTTATTGAATCCCCCATATAATTCTTTTAGATAAAATCTATTTTAAAATAGTTTACTAGGCGAAAACAATATAACAAAAATATAGCACAGAAAATTATAGCATCATTCACAGTTTAATACACCTGTGTTGCATGGCTCGTAACTCCTAACATATAACTTCAAATACCATCATATCATATATTTTGGAAATATATTTAATTCTTTAACATAATATATTTGCACATACTTAGATTTTAATGCATTTTGATAGATGAAAACAACAACACAAAATGATTGCACAGTCAGGACAGTTTACAGCTCGTGAACTATGTGTTGCATAGATCATAAATCATAGCATATAATTCAAAATTCTATCATATCATACATTTTTGAAAATCTCGTTGAGTCATTAACAAAATTCATTGACATAATTAGGTTTTAATAGGGTTTGCTAAGTGAAAACAATAAGGCACACAGACTGTGCATGAGTTCCAGAACATGTCCTACTTTAGAGATTACACCTATATCATAGTTTCTACAACTTGTATGGAAAAATAATGTAAATGAAAAATAGGTGGGACGACTTGACTTGGCTGCCTTGAAGCTCCTAAGATGATGGTTTGAATGGTGGAGTGGTAAGTAGTGGAAGAAGGAGAGAAATGAGTGGTGTAGATTATATATATATATATATATATATATATATATATATATATATATATATATATATATATATAAAGGCAACCATAAAACAATTTACCAAGGACTAGTTTGTCACCTAGTGACCCATCCCTTAGAGCATGGTGTAGAAAGGGAGGGGGAGGCCAGCCATGCCATGGAGAGGGGGGTTATGTAGCATTTTGGGGTATGTGGCATTATGAGTAGTAATGCATGCTTAAGGGATGCTTAGGTTCAATTCCACAACTCTTAACATTAGGTTGACTTGACTAAAGTTAACTAATAGCCAGTAATAATTCAAAAAAATCAAGTGGATAATTAAGGAAGCATCTCAAAATAATAATAAAGATTTATACAATAATAAATATTATTATGAAATTGGAATTTTGGAAGTTGAAATATCATAGTATTGAAAAAAATTGTACAACTTATTGAAAGAAGAATTATTTTAAATAATAATAATAATAATAATAATAATAATAATAATAATAATAGTATAATGATGTTGAGATACAACTATGACATCTATGTATTGTACTTCTTCTCCAACCCGACCTACCATAGAAAAACTCTGAGCCTGATCACGATAATATGGCAATTGTTCAAACCAAAAAGAATAAAACCAAGAAACCCCAAGCTCGAACCATGCACCAAGAACTTTCAAAAATACATAGTTTTATTGGATCACTCCCTAGGAAAATATAATCATGAAACCCATCAAAACTTAGGTCTAAACCAACTCAAGCTCCAAAATCAAAAACACCAAGAAGTAACAATGCTCACAAACATCCCAGGAACACATAGAACTAAAATTAAATCATAGGTCATAAACTATAGCAAGATCATGTTTCTTCATATTTGCAAGGTGTACTTGCCTATGAAGAAAGAACAAAAGAAAGCAAAAAAAGTAAAATAATAAGGAGAGAGAAGATGAAGGCAAGAATATATACATAGCGAGGATGGTTGTGGACCGTTGGATCCCACCTAACAGATCCATGCCACACACCCCAACCACACCAAGCTAGCCAAGCCAAAGATGCATCATTGTATGCTGATCTCTAAGATCAACTGATGCAGAGGAAACGTGAGTGAGCCGGATGAACTAAAAGTGCGCGAGCAAGTAATTGCACTATAAGCGAGCCAAAATAGATGTAATCCACGAGTATGCCGGGAAAGAGGAGTGACATCTCTTCTCACCTTAGAAAATTTCGTCCTCAGAATTTCAGGCCCAAGGTAAGCTAGAGAAATCAGGACAAGCATCACTAACTACATGAAACCACAGGCAATATATAAGCAAGCCAGTTAATATACACATATCAATATCAATAACACTCTAGCAAGGTGATCAACGATCACGAAATTCAAGAAGGCATACAAAGAAATATACCTTACGAGTCGAACAGGTATGGATACCGAGACCGAATATTGTTCTCGCGCTCCCACGTCGACTCCCCCAAAGAGTGATGTCCCCAGGCAACACGGACAAGACGGATAGTCTGGTTCTTGAGCACCTTCTCTCTTTGGTCCAAAATAGGCACGGGTTGTTTCTCATAAGACAAGTCGGTACTAACGACTAGCTCAAATGGTCGAGAACATGGCTAGGTCTGGGACATACCTACGCAACTGAGATACATAAAATACATCATGCACCTCATGAAGTGAAGGCTGAAGGGCAAGGCAATAAGCAAGATCCCCCACTCGCTCAAGAATGTCAAATGGCCCAACGTACCGTGGACTAAGCTTTCTGTGAAACCCAAATCTAATGACCCCATGGGTAGGCAAAATTTGCAATAATACATGGTCGTCGACACAAAACTCCAGAGGCCTATGATGCTGGTCTGCCCAATGGCAATGCTGATCCTGCATAACTCGCAGCTGTTCTCTGATCCTCTTGACGACTTTTATAGTCTGAGTAATCATTTCTAGACCCAACATTTTCCGCTCACCAAGGTCATCCCAAGCTAACAGTGACCTGCACCTTCTTCCATACAAGGTCTCAAAAGGTGCCATCTAGATACTGGATTGGTAACTGTTATTATATGAGAACTCAACTAGGTGCAAGTGGTTCTTACATGATCCACCAAAGTCTAGGATACAGGATCGTAGCATATCTTCTATAGTCTGGATGGTTCTTTCGTACTGCCTATCTATTTAGGGGTGGTAAGCACTACTAAATCTTAATTTGGTACACAATCTCTCATGCAAGCTTCTACAAAAATGGGGAGTGAAGCTCGTATTTCGATCTGAAACTATGCTTACCGGAACACCATGTTGCTTAATAATCTATCGCATGTACATATCTGCTAATTGTTCTGTGGACTGTCCCAATCTGAAGGAAAGAAAATATGCCACTTTCGTGAGCCGATCTACTATCACCCAAATTGTATCTCGGCCAGTAGGGGATCTAGTTAAACTAGTCACGAAATCCATAGTAATATGCTCCTATTTCTACTCCGGGAGAGGAAGAGGGTGCAACAATCCGGCTGGCCTCTGCTGCTCTGCCTTCACTTGCTGACATATCATGCATCGTAATACTAAACGTGTTATCTCTCTCTTCATTCTATTCCACCAAAAGTTCTGCTTAATATCTTGATACATCTTCATACCACTAAGATAAATGTAATACTGGGAACTATGAGCTTCAGCCATGATCTTTTTCTGTATATCTCTACTTGGCACACATAGACGATTTCTAAATCTCAACATTACGTCACTTTGAATAGTTAATTCCTTCCTGAGTCCAGACTCGCATTCTATTCGAAGCTTCTGGATCTCCAGATCTTCTAACTGAGCTGCCTTGATTATGTCTACCAAAGTGGACTGTAGCTACAAACTAGCCAAAAATCCTTCGCTTGTGGAAGAACTATCTCAATACCATCTCCTGAAGATCTTCTAAAATGTGCTTCTGCTTAATCAACATGAATGCTCCACCTCTTCTACTAAGAGCACCAGCTACCACATTTGCCTTACCGGGGTGATACTGGATCTCCACGTCATAATCCTTCAACAACTCCAACCATCTTATCTGTCTCATATTCAATTTCTTTTGGGTGAATAGATACTTCAAACTCTTATGATCTGTAATTATCTCCACCCGATCACCATACACATAATGCCTACACAACTTGAGTGCAAATACCATCGCTATCAATTCCAAGTCATGAGTGGGATAATTTTTCTCGTGATCTCGAAGCTATCACGATGCGTACACTATCACTCTCCCATGTTGCATTAGGACATATCCAAGACCTTTTTCTGATGCGTCATAATATACCGTGAATCCTCCTGATCCTATTATAAGCGTTAAGATCGATGCCGAGATCAACCTTTTCTTCAGTTCCTGAAAGGCTGCTAGACATTCTGCTGAACAAACAAACTTAACATCCTTTCGAGTTAACCGGGTCATTAGCGCTAAAATCCTTGCAAATTCTGACACGAATCTCATGTAGTATCCTGCTAGCCCAAAGAAACTACGCACATCTACTACTGTCTTCGGAAGTGGCCATTTATCCACTGCCTCAACCTTCTTGGGATCTACCGATACTCCTGCCCCAGAAATGATGTGTCCCAAGAATAAAATATGATCCAACCAAAACTCGCACTTACTAAGCTTTGTATATAGCTGATATTCCCTTAATGTATGTAGTATTTTCCTGAGGTGGTCTCCATGTTCTTTCTTATTATGGGAGTACACAAGGATATCGTAGATAAACACCACCACAAACTGATCTAAGTAAGGCATGAAGATACGGTTCATCAGGTCCATAAACATTATGGGTGCATTAGTCAATCTGAATGGCATAACTAAGAATTCATAATGCCCATATCGAGATCGAAATGTTGTCTTTGGTATATCTTCTTCCCGTACTCGCACCTGATGATATCCGGACCAAAGTTCAATCTTAAAAAATACTCTGGCTTCACTCAACTGATCAAACAGGTCATCAATCCTAGGCAAGAGATACTTGTTCTTCACTCTCAGTGCGTTCAACTGCTTATATTTAATGCACAATCGGGTTGATCAATCCTTCTTCTTCATTAACGCTACTGGTGTTCCCTAGGGTGACCCACTGGTACTAATAAACTTCTTCGCCTTCAATTCTTCAACATGTTGGTATAACTGGTCAAGTTCTGAAGGTGACATCTGATAGACTTTATAGGATATGGGTTTGGTTTCCGACATTAACTGTATAAAAAATCTTCTTCTCAGACTGGAGGTAACCCTAGAAGCTCGTCAGAAAAGACGTCTATAAACTCATCGACTATCTTGGGATCATGTTCCTCTACTGCTGCGACTGCTACAACTACTTAGTCCTGCTGATCTCCTGTAGCTCTAACAAGCGTAAACTCTTCCAACCCAGGGATACGAAAAAATACTCTACCCCTATGACAATCTATCGTAGCATGACAGTCTCTCAGCCAGTCCATGCCCAAGATAACGTCAAAGTTATCCATGGAAAACTCGATCAACTTCGCAGGAAATAAGTGTTCAGACACTATGACGGGACAAGCTAGGCATACACTAATAACTTCTACGAGCCAATTGCCAGTGAGTATATTCAGGCTCTCTGGCAATGCCTCAAACTCTAGTCTAATACATGTCATAAATTGTGTAGATACAAATGAATGTGAAGCTCCTTAATCAAATAATGCTATTATAGGAAAAGATGCTAGAGAAATAATACCTTCCACCACGTCACTTGATGTCAAGGCTTCCTCCAATGATAAGATGAATGCCTGCCCTTGTCCTTGTCGAGCTCCTTGATGTTGCCTTCTCTGGTAGCGTTGTTGTGGTCTCTGTTTACCCTAATATTGTTGTTGGTTTTTCCTATACATATGTTCCTGTGTCAGTAATGTTCTTTGAGCCAATGGCCTCACCGCCAATGCTGCCTCTCCTTGCTACAGTGCCCTTAGTGCTGGTATTGCGAGAAACTAGGGTGTTGGCCCTCCTGACCTCTACATCAATGGACATGTAGCAACCCTATGATCTGGGCTACCACATCTCAGGCACAACCCATTTTTCGCTCTACAAATATTCCTGGTATGGCCTCTCTTGCCATAATACGTGCAACCCGTCAGTGTTATCTGTTGTTGTTGTTACGGTTACTGCCTCGGCTGCTGCTGCCGAGTCAGTATCGTCGCTGTTGAGGTCACTGGCCTTCTAGGTATGGTGTCATGAATGCGAACGCTGGGAGATTGTGCTGCATTCAGGGTGCCGCTTCTCCTCCACTACTCTGAGGATGAGACTTCTTTTGACCCCCGATCCTTGACGCCAACCTCTAAAAGGTATGTTCATATCTTCTAGCCGTTGTAACCACCATATTTCCATAGCAAGGATATTTTTCTTATTTAAATATTATTTGAATATTAGAATATTATATATATTAATTATGTGACTATTGGGTTAGCTAATGAGTTTAGATTAGTTGGCTTGAGTTTATTTGAGTCAATAGTTGTTCATGACTAGATTAGGTCCATTAACCTAATTAACTCAAGAATAGAATATTCTAACATATGGTTTAGTTGGATCCTATTCATGATAGAATAGAGAGGAGCTTTTGAATCATATCAAACTATTTATAAACCTAACCCTAACCCTAAGAGGAAGCCTATATAAGCATTCTTTATTCATTAATAGCCTCCATTTGCTTTCCTAATTAACTAAATCTTAAATTTGGGAGCAAACCCTAATCCACCCATTCCCAAATCTCATCCCTATCATTTTCATTATAAGAAGGCTAAGGAACTTATCATTGCTAGAGGAAGCTTGAAGAGGAGTCCAAGTGTTGAGGATCCTGTCTACTTCATCTTTCTCGTGTCCAAATTCAGAGTTCTTCATGGAGGTCACTCAAAACCTAGGTAATTCTCTATTTTTTACTCTATTTATGGTTAAGAACACCCATTGGACCTATAAGAACTCTCACATATGTGGAATTTACTCTATTTGGCTAGATCTAGGTGTTAGGGGTCCTCATTTTGCTAAATCTATGATTTACTTCTTGTGGAATATTAATTTGTGCCTCAAAATTGGGAAAAATATGAGTTTAGACTACCAAGTATTTGTATGGTGTCCATTTGTTGTATTTGGTATCAAATTGGGATTATGGTTTGTATCATGATGATTGGAGAGTATATCATGATAGTTTTGGTGTGTATCATGTGTATTAGTGTTGTCATGGTGTGGTGCACACCACATGCTTGATGTTTGGTTCTATATAAGTGTGAGTGTGTATGCTATTATGGGGTATATTGGGAGTGATTGGTGTTTGTGTGTGAACCTTTGTGATTAGAGTGCAAGGGTACACATGTGGAGTAGTTATGTTAGTGTTGGGGAATTGATGAGTGGAACCAAGGAATAAAGTCGGCAAAAAGGATGATCAGGTCATGTGAAAGAAGCTATGATTGCCACAATTACAGATTGCCTCAGTTGGGTGCACTTATGTGCAATTCTGCAAGAAAATTGTAAACCCCCTGAATTTTCAAAATTATTAAATCTTGGATTTTTACCAATTTTCTGGAAATTTTCTGAAATTAAAATCAGGGTTTTGAATTATTACATGATTTTTAATTGATATTAAACAACATTAAAATATTGTGAAAATAATATTTTTGGGTTTAAAATGGAAAACTGGACTTAGGGTAATTTTCTGGAATTTATTGGGCCTCAGACCTATTTTTAAATACCTAAAAACTATTTAAACTAATTAACTTATTATTATTATTATTATTTATTATTAATATTATTATCATTATTAAATCTCAGCCCGGCCCGGCCCATTGGGCCCAGACCCGGCCCAGACCCCGCCTTAGCGGGTCGGGTCGGACCCGCCTGCCCGAACCCGACCCGACCCGACCGCCTGAACCCAGTCCTCCCCCCCAGCCCGCGTCCGGCGCCGCACCGCCCGCCGCGTCCTCCGGCGCCACGCCGCTCCGCCTGCTCCGCCCCACCACCTGACCCCCGCACCAGCCGCCACGACCCCCGGCCCTCCGCCTTGCCCGGCGCCACCCTCTCCCTCACTCTCCCTATATAACCCCCGACCCTCCGCCGCCCTAGCCACCACGCACCACCACCTCGCCCCGCTCCGCCGCTGCTCGCCTCCGCTCGCCCAGCCACCGCACCGCACCGCGCCGCCCGCCTGAGCCCGCAGCCCCCGGCCAGCGCCGCCGACGCTCCTCCCCGATGAAGACCAGTCGCAGCAGCAGCAAGCAGCTCCCCACCGCCGCTGCCGGCCGCCCTGAGCCGCCGCTCCGCCCGTGGACGCCGCGCCGCCCCTCGGCGAACCGTCCCCCGCCCTCGCCGACGCAGCTCCGGCCCGTCCCCGCCGTCCACGGCCAGATTCTCCACCTGAACCCTAACCCTAACCCTAATTTCCATTTCCGTGTCGGACACGACACGGACACGTCTCGACCCTGATTTTCAGGTCCCCTTCAGGTACGCGTAACTTTCGCCTCGTAGATCCGTTTCCATTTCCGCAAATTGCGTTGTGAAGCCTGTATGACCCTCTCGATGTCCGGACAAACTGTTCGGGACATCGCGTCCTGTGGTGATCGCACACCGCGATCCAAAAACAGGAAAAACCAGACCCTGTTTCACCCCGAAACTGAGTACGCCCCGCCAAACGGGACGACTTGGTCGCGTGCGGTCTTCACAGATACGTACGCATCGTCGATACGGACATGTGAGTTTTCGTGGAAGCTGATTCGGGTGTGCGTGCACACCGGAATCAACGCGTATCCGCGGACATCGCCCCGTATCCGTCTTTTCTGCAATTCACCCTAACTTCGTGCACACTCGTCAGATCGAGACGAAATTTGCGCCATCGGACTCGTAGCGATACGCTGGTCCTGTGGGTCAAGTTTGGTTCGATTCTGAGAACGTTGACGAAATCGCGTGTCGTGGGCCCCACAGGCCCCGCTCGACGGGCGATTTCGTGATCGGCTCATCGAAATCCAAATCTGGAAGTTCCGTTGGGTTCGTATCAGCGTTCCTGACCTGTTGACACTAAGTTTGGTGAATTTGGAGACCGTTGACCTGTACACGTTTTTCGGTACAAAGCGGGCCCACCGGCGGACCCCGTTTCGACCCGAAACTGCCGTTTTTGCCCTTGTCTCCAAATTGGACCCAAGGACAGGCGTTTCTAGCTATTTGACATCTTCTGAGCATGATGGTAATGTCTATTTCAGCTTTTGGACTCATCTCTGGACTTTTTTCCCAAGAACTAAATTAATCGGATCCAAACAACAGGCAAGTACCTGCACTTCAAGTTAATCTTTATATTGTGATAATTAAATTCCCTGCTCTACTAGTACCCTTGCTGATTACACGTAGTGTTAGAATACTATATTTCATGTCTTGAATATTGGAATTCATGTCTTGCTTTCCGTGTCGGGTGGGAGAATACTAGGAGGCATGTAGTTTACCCTTCCCCAGGTCCTGTTACTAGCTGTTGGTATGCGACTGTACCATCAGCCTTATACTTGATTATTGCTAGTCACTAGTCGTCTATGACGGCCTTATTAGCCTTATAAACCCCTACATGCCAACTATGTATTCTAAAACAAACACAAGTTCACACAGATAGTTTCTGGTATTGTTATATTTCTTGCTGACTGTTGTAGTTTTATTTCCTGTCTCATTTATGTCTGTTTTCTTATATTCCTGTTTATAGCATTAACTCTAAGATATTTATGTTTCCTTTATGCAATCTTCTCGATATGATACTCAATTTAATTGTCATAAATATTTAGTTTAATCTTGTTGTGCACTGTGTACTTTGCTCCTTTCCTGACTGGATCCGTTGTTTTAGGCGAGGATGAGAACTATGCCCCTACCTATTATGGCCCCTATGAGACAGCAGGTGACACAGTTGAGAAGCCGGTTCCCACTCAGGAGACTACTTCTGAGGAGAAGTTAACCAGTTAGCTAGGATTATTCTTTCAGCACAGTACTCGGGTTTGTCCCCGATTTATCTTCTGGATTCTGTATTAAACCATGGATTTGTATATCACAACTTAATTTATGAAATCTTAGCATTCATATTTCCTGTGATTATTCTTGCCTATTTATTTTGTGGATGAGATAGATTTTATTAATCTCAGAAAATGACCTAGACAGCGTACTACCGCCGACACTGCGGCGTAGGCTGGACGTACCCACGCACTCGTGCCCGAATATCCGGGTGCGGGTCGTGACACGTTTTTGTGGTGGCCCATGCAGGTCAAACGACTAAATTGTTCGGTTTCAACTTCGGGACCGAACAGGCCTGCAATAAAGATTGAGGATTTTAGGAAAAGCTCATCCACTTGATTGAATCGTTCTTGATATCCATATCGACTTCGAATTATTTTATTGACTTGCATCCTGCCTTGATTCCTGTGCGCCTTTATCGTTTATTTTTGGATGCAGAGTAAAGGATCTACCAGCAAGCGACGAGGTTCCTGCCAGATCACCACGAGATGCTCTACCAGCATGACCGTGGAGAACGCGCAGACCCTTGGAGTAGCTAATGCGCGTAAGTGGTTCGTAGATACCTTTTCCTAGTATTGTTTTCGTGCCTGTTGGTTCGTGACCTCAGCCCCAACCTAGTAATTTTTGAACTTGCTAAAATAACCTGGAATGCTTTTATATTTGATAACTGTAGAGATTTTAAGGTTTTTTGCTATTGTGCTTATTTTGTGTTACTCTGTGAACTTCAATAATTTGTACCTCCTTTTCATCATCATCTAGCGCACTTAATTTTGCTGAACTTGACTGATGCTGCTATCTTATAGCCTAGTTTTGCAAGCTTACTCTTTATCGGGCTTGTTCAGGACACATGTATTATTGAGGCCTGATCAACCCCACTAATACAAGTGTCTACTCAGAATCAGTGTACTACGGTCTGATCAACCTTAGTGCATTTTGATTCGCACTTCGCACGACTACTTTACGTGGATTGAGATATATAGTTGACTAGTATACTTGCCCCCTAAATATGTCCGAGCATACCGTAACAGTTACATAACTGTACTAATACGAGCATGCGAATAAATGATTACCATAATAGAAATTCAATCCATAACCGCCTAACAATTCTCATTAGAAATCTTTAAACGCCCTGATCCCTGTACCTCTGTTCTACCACCTCGCCTTAAACTCTTTATTATTGATCCTCGTCTTTCCTTATCTCGGAAAGACAAAATCCTGTGTTTGGTATAAGTTGATTTGTAGTGCTAGACATACCCCTCAGACCGGACGAATTGATGATAACCCTTTATGACTAAGACAAGACCCTAGGTGCTGTATTTTGTGTTGCAAACTTGAGATTCAATGCCATAATTTATTAAGTTGAGGCCTAGCCTTACTAGTTGTACAACCTTAGCGGATATATGGATAAAATTATAAGATGGGTAGCGACCGCAATGTCCACCTGAGAGAAACCCGTTAGACCGTAACCAAGTGAGTTTGGACAGAGAGAACCCTACCATAATTTAAATTTCGAGGACGAAATTTTTGTAAGTTGGGTAGGTTGTAAACCCCCTGAATTTTCAAAATTATTAAATCTTGGATTTTTACCAATTTTTTGGAAATTTTCTGAAATTAAAATCAGGGTTTTGAATTATTACATGATTTTTAATTGATATTAAACAACATTAAAATATTGTGAAAATAATATTTTTGGGTTTAAAATGGAAAACTGGACTTAGGGTAATTTTTCTGGAATTTATTGGGCCTCAGACCTATTTTTAAATACCTAAAAACTATTTAAACTAATTAACTTATTATTATTATTATTTATTATTAATATTATTATCATTATTAAATCTCAGCCCGGCCCGGCCCATTGGGCCCAGACCCGGCCCAGACCCCGCCTTAGCGGGTCGGGTCGGACCCGCCTGCCCGAACCCGACCCGACCCGACCGCCTGAACCCAGTCCTCCCCCCCAGCCCGCGTCCGGCGCCGCACCGCCCGCCGCGTCCTCCGGCGCCACGCCGCTCCGCCTGCTCCGCCCCACCACCTGACCCCCGCACCAGCCGCCACGACCCCCGGCCCTCCGCCTTGCCCGGCGCCACCCTCTCCCTCACTCTCCCTATATAACCCCCGACCCTCCGCCGCCCTAGCCACCACGCACCACCACCTCGCCCCGCTCCGCCGCTGCTCGCCTCCGCTCGCCCAGCCACCGCACCGCACCGCGCCGCCCGCCTGAGCCCGCAGCCCCCGGCCAGCGCCGCCGACGCTCCTCCCCGATGAAGACCAGTCGCAGCAGCAGCAAGCAGCTCCCCACCGCCGCTGCCGGCCGCCCTGAGCCGCCGCTCCGCCCGTGGACGCCGCGCCGCCCCTCGGCGAACCGTCCCCCGCCCTCGCCGACGCAGCTCCGGCCCGTCCCCGCCGTCCACGGCCAGATTCTCCACCTGAACCCTAACCCTAACCCTAATTTCCATTTCCGTGTCGGATACGACACGGACACGTCTCGACCCTGATTTTCAGGTCCCCTTCAGGTACGCGTAACTTTCGCCTCGTAGCTCCGTTTCCATTTCCGCAAATTGCGTTGTGAAGCCTGTATGACCCTCTCGATGTCCGGACAAACTGTTCGGGACATCGCATCCTGTGGTGATCGCACACCGCGATCCAAAAACAGGAAAAACCAGACCCTGTTTCACCCCGGAACTGAGTACGCCCCGCCAAACGGGACGACTTGGTCGCGTGCGGTCTTCACAGATACGTACGCATCGTCGATACGGACGTGTGAGTTTTCGTGGAAGCTGATTCGGGTGTGCGTGCACACCGAAATCAACGCGTATCCGCGGACATCGCCCCGTATCCGCCTTTTCTGTAATTCACCCTAACTTCGTGCACACTCGTCAGATCGAGACAAAATTTGCGCCATCGGACTCGTAGCGATACGCTGGTCCTGTGGGTCAAGTTTGGTTCGATTCTGAGAACGTTGACGAAATCGCGTGTCGTGGGCCCCACAGGCCCCGCTCGACGGGCGATTTCGTGATCGGCTCATCGGAATCCAAATCTGGAAGTTCCGTTGGGTTCGTATCAGCGTTCCTGACCTGTTGACACTAAGTTTGGTGAATTTGGAGACCGTTGACCTGTACACGTTTTTCGGTACAAAGCGGGCCCACCGGCGGACCCCGTTTCGACCCGAAACTGCCGTTTTTGCCTTTGTCTCCAAATTGGACCCAAGGACAGGCGTTTCTAGCTATTTGACATCTTCTGAGCATGATGGTAATGTCTATTTCAGCTTTTGGACTCATCTCTGGACTTTTTTCCCAAGAACTAAATTAATCGGATCCAAACAACAGGCAAGTACCTGCACTTCAAGTTAATCTTTATATTGTGATAATTAAATTCCCTGCTCTACTAGTACCCTTGCTGATTACACGTAGTGTTAGAATACTATATTTCATGTCTTGAATATTGGAATTCATGTCTTGCTTTCCGTGTCGGGTGGGAGAATACTAGGAGGCATGTAGTTTACCCTTCCCCAGGTCCTGTTACTAGCTGTTGGTATGCGACTGTACCATCAGCCTTATACTTGATTATTGCTAGTCACTAGTCGTCTATGACGGCCTTATTAGCCTTATAAACCCCTACATGCCAACTATGTATTCTAAAACAAACACAAGTTCACACAGATAGTTTCTGGTATTGTTATATTTCTTGCTGACTGTTGTAGTTTCATTTCCTGTCTCATTTATGTCTGTTTTCTCATATTCCTGTTTATAGCATTAACTCTAAGATATTTATGTTTCCTTTATGCAATCTTCTCGATATGATACTCAATTTAATTGTCATAAATGTTTAGTTTAATCTTGTTGTGCACTGTGTACTTTGCTCCTTTCCTGACTGGATCCGTTGTTTTAGGCGAGGATGAGAACTATGCCCCTACCTATTATGGCCCCTATGAGACAGCAGGTGACACAGTTGAGAAGCCGGTTCCCACTCAAGAGACTACTTCTGAGGAGAAGTTAACCAGTTAGCTAGGATTATTCTTTCCGTACAGTACTCGGGTTTGTCCCCGATTTATCTTCTGGATTCTGTATTAAACCATGGATTTGTATATCACAACTTAATTTATGAAATCTTAGCATTCATATTTCCTGTGATTATTCTTGCCTATTTATTTTGTGGATGAGATAGATTTTATTAATCCCAGAAAATGACCTAGACAGCGTACTACCGCCGACACTGCGGCGTAGGCTGGACGTACCCACGCACTCGTGCCCGAATATCCGGGTGCTGGTCGTGACAAAAACCTTGGTCCACTAATGCAATAAAGAGAGGGGGGAAATTTGTGTCTGGGTATGTGTGTGTTAGCAGCAACATCAGGGAATGATACCAGGTAACTGTGAGGGTATGATTACATGTGTGTTTTGTAAATTCAAGGAGGGGAGGCATATAGCAATGCTCGAGCAAGAGCGCTTTACTGAGTTCTGCTTAGGTTCAGACCAAGTACTTCCTTGTCTACAGACAGTGCAGTAGGGCTTAACCACTGGTGTCTGCAATATGGATGAGGGGGAAATCGAGTTAAGATATTAGGAAGGTCAAGTAGGGCCCTGTGAGTTAACTACAGTCAATGTAAGCACTGGTTGGTGCTACAATTCAAGAAGTATACAGAATTTTATTTGAATGAATGTGTTTCAGATACAGTGATGGACATGTGCTTTATAACAGAGAATGTAATATGTGGGGGATATCTGAGAGTATCAATGCTTAGAAAGAAATATGAGTGAATGAATGGTGTATGTATAAGTGCAGTAATATCATGTGCACGGTAAGGGTGATGTCTGGATTCAAGTGAGGATTTATGTTAGGTGTGTCATATGATACTTGGAAATTAGCAAGTGTAATGAAGGGTGCTAAGAGTGCATAGTGTTAAGTGTAGGGGGAGGTTGTATTCAGGAGTTCACTGTGACAGTGAACATGGAGTGTCGGGTTAGCATGGTATCAACAACCACAACAACACGATTAGGCAGCAACACCTTCTGCTCAAAACGGTAGTGACTGTCACGCCCCAGTCCCAAAATACGTAGGACTAGGAATACGTAGCATGCCAGCCGTATGTATACGAACTCCAATATATGGAAACCATATACACACGTACGTTGTACATGAATATCCAATCCACGAGTGGTAATATACTGTCACAATAAGTCACACGCAAATCTATATCTCATCCACAGCACAATAAATAAATAAATAGAAATGAATAACTGAATATCCAAGATGAGTATCAAATAAGAAATCTCAAAGTATGATAGTCGGATGGAAACAAATCCACTGCAAATCGACTATACCAAAACTACTAAAGAGAGAAGAGAATCAACTCTAATATAAGAATAAATGTCTCTAAATGAATAGCAACTAAGATCTCTAATAGCTGCAACGGATCACAGATACTCCGAAGGTAAGACCTCCTCAGTCTGATAAGTAGCGTCAGGTCCAGGTCCATACTCCTGCGGATACTTCTGCTCATCTATATCTGGAAAGGGACCAGGTCCTCAGAGGGACGTAACAAGATACATAATAACATGCCAATAAACTGAAAGTAAACATCCAATGGGGTCGCCTAACCGTCTAAGTGAATGCAGTTTAAGAACAACTTTCCCCACAAGTGTGCTATCTGGCTAGAAACTGGAATTGGCATGGTTCTCTTGGAGATCCAGAGGCCTAAAAAGCATGTCGTCTTTTGAACGCCAGAGGCCGCCTGATAATATATAATATATAGTGGTCATCACCACCCGTATCTCCGGCGGAGAATCCGGGCGCACAATAGAAAAAGTGCAAAGGAGCCCAAATGCGGTACTTGTTGTTCTTCCCACCCCATGCTCTAAGCATGTCACATCTATGACACAATAATACCTCTAATAACTGCCAGGTCTACTAGCATACAAAGTTTCTAACAGCAGTTATCTCCAACGCACGTCCCACACGTACCGATGATCAGTCAATATGTAAGTCCGTGATCTATATGAGACTCATAACTCGTGTAAAAATGTGTCAAAGTCAAATGAAACCTAATAACGCCTCATGAAAATTGGGTGGTCTCATAAAGTAGGTCCAACGCATATACATAAATAGAAATATAATACGATGACACCGTCGTTGCACCCAAGTTTCCTTGGACGCGCAATTTATATAGCAGTTAAAATAAATAAACTAAATAAACAGAAATAAACATGCATGCATCATATGGAATATAAATACAGTACAATGGCAATGTATACTTGCCTGGCAAGAAATCTGTATAATGTAGGCGTCCAAATATCAAGGACACGGAATCAGGAACTAATGTCTCCGAACAAACATCTCCGGATGCTGAAATAGACATCACCAATGTTTCCGGAATCAGCAAATTAGCTATAAATCACTACCCTTTCGTCCAATTTGGACACAGGGGCAAAACGGTAATTTTGGGTCAAAGTAGGGTCCACATGTGGGCCACTTTGCACGAACTCAACGGTATGTCCAAGGGTAACAGTCTCTAAATGATACAAATTATAGATCAAATACTCTAAATGTCAGCACGAACTCAACGGTATGTCCAAATGTGGATTCCGGTGAGCCAATTGGCAACATGGTTAACTGGCTCAGAATTGTGTGAAAATTGGGTCACAGGACCATCGCGATACCACGAGTCCAGTGGCACAAGTTTCGTCGTATTCTGACGAGCGTGCACAAAATGCGCAGGACTTTTGCAAAAGTTGCGACACGGGGGATTTGTTACGGATACGGGCTGATTTCGACGCGCACACGTGTCCAAATCAGTTTCTGCAAAATCTCACACGTCCGGGTATGCTGCGCGCATATTTTGGTACACTTGGTATATGTCGGGGCGGTACCGGTTGGCGGGGCGCGCTCTGTATCATAATTTTTAGGAATCTGGAAAAAGTGGGTTTTCAGCGTTTTCCAACGAATTTAATTCTTCACACAGCAGTTAATAAATTAATGTAAATAACAGAATTTAAACTAGGTCAAGTGCTCTCCGCATACCAAAAAGAAAAATCAAATTCGGATCTCTGTGGTGGGAGATACGAATCCGGAAACATTGGTAGTTACCGTAGTTTTCTGCGATACCCAAAAGTTGTCTTTTTCCGTCAACTTGGACGCTGTTTTCGCCTACGATTACGCACTGTTTGAGGTTAACTAATATACAGATATTGAAGGGGGTTAAGTGGTGAACGTACCGGTGAAGACGGGGTCAAGTTTGGTTCAGCGAAGTGACGGAAAATAGCATGTGAACACAGGTACGTCTGTTGTTTAAACTGCAGTGCGGTTTGAGCGGGGGGTCGCGGTCGGCGACGGCGGTTCTGGGCGGCTTCCAGCGGTCTGGGCTGGGCAACGCGGCGGCTGGATCGAGAGGAGGATGGGGAGATATTCTAGGGTTAGGTATTTGGTTTCGTGGTGATGTATATAGAGAGAGAGATCGTGAGAGAGGGGGGTCGAATAGGTGCGCTCGGAGGGATTTCCTTTTGTTCGCAGCTGTTGCTGCTGCTTATAAATACAATGGGTAGTGGGTCTAAGTGGGATGCGGGTAGGTTAAGGCTATTGGGTTAGGGTCCGCTAGTGATTTATTTGTTTTTTGTTTTTCTTATTTCTATTTCCTTTTCTTTTATAATTCCTTTTTAATTTCTTTTTCTTCCTTCTTCTTTCTTTTCCTATTTCTATTTAAACTACATATGTACACACAAACACACACACACACACACATATATATATATATATATATATATATATATATATATATATATATATATATATATATATATATACATAAAAATTCCTAGAAATTATAATATTGCATACCATTAAGCTAGCAACTATCCAAAGGGTCTCCTACATGAAATAAATTAGAAAAAATTTATAATGTCTCCATAAATCCCCTAAATGCACAAATACCTAAAAAAATTAAATAAATTCTATTTCTTCTATTTAGCTCATAATTACTACAATTCAATTATTAATTAATTAAAAAGGGTAAATACGGTTTTTAGGATTAGGGGTTTTACAGTGACAATAGTTGTTATGGGAGAACACATCATAAAATAGTGAGATACATTGTGTGTATCAGGAATAGTAAGGGTTGGTGTACCTTAGCACTAGGGGTCCTGTGACCAAGGGGTGAGTATCAGTTTCGATAATCTGTGTTCCTACATATGGTGTTATTGTTCATATGGGTTTGGGATAGAATTTAGAATAATAACAGAGAATAATATCAGGTTTAGATACCAATTTTATTGTGTAGAGGTTTGTGGTAGCAAGGTGAGTAGCTCTCTGCATCCAGTAAGTGCACAGAGTATGAGGCTCGGTTGCAGGCATTGTGAGGGCAGTGCTTAGATTTAGTGTTGGTTCAGTTGAAGTGTGTGAAGTTGTTCCCAGGATGAGCACAGCGAGGAGTTGTGTTTTATTGAATAGGATATGTGTATGTGTATGAGGTATCCTATTAAGGGGTGATTAGGATGGATGTTACTAAGGTATGCTAGGTAAGGGTGTATCAAGGTATTAATATTAATAAGGTATGAGTATAGGCTTGTGGGATAGTATCAAGGCAATTAGTTTTGGTATTATGTCAAAGATTAAAGTATTATCTAAGGTTATTATTAAGATATCAAGTTAGAGTGGGGAATGTTAGTATAACTAAGGTAATACTAATATTATAAATATAGTAGATATTGATATTAGTCAAGGTATTCAAGACTTGTGGGATAGTATCAAGGCAATTGGGTTTTGGTATTATGTCAAAGATTAGAGTATTAGCTAAGGTTAGTATTAAGATATCAAGTTAGAGTGGGGAATGCTAGTATAACTAAGGTAATACTAATATTATTAATATAGTAGATATTGATATTAGTCAAGGTATTCAAGATTTGTGGGATAGTATCAAGGCAATTGGGTTTTGGTATTATGTCAAAGATTAGAGTATTAGCTAAGGTTAGTATTAAGATATCAAGTTAGAGTGGGGAATGCTAGTATAACTAAGGTAATACTAATATTATAAATTTAGTAGATATTTATATTAGTCAAGGTATTCAAGATACTAAGATATAGTTAAGGTATTTATATACTAAGGTAATAACAAATATAACTAATATATATATATAAGTTATATATAGAGATACTTAGTAATATTAGCTAGTATAGCTGAGACTAACTAGTATGGACCTAGAAACCTAGGTATAGACTAATATCACCTAATATCAACTACTTATCCTTATTAACCTACTTAGAAACTAGTTTTGAACCTAGAATCAAGGTATCAACCGAGTTTGACCTAGTTTGACCAGTATGACCTAGTTTTGGCCTAGAAATTATATTTTAGCTTATTTTAGTATGTTTATCATTCCAATACATCAAACGACATTGATATTTCATATTAGGTCTTTGTGACTCCAGTTTGGACCTTGATCATCGCACATTTCTTAGGACCACAGGCGAGTACATTCTCTGACAGTTTCTGTTATTTTTGATGATTACTATGATTCTAGTTTATATCATTATATTTGATTCCCGACACAATGGATATACGGACTAGTATCATAGATACTTGTCATAAGGAGTCATGATTGAATCCATCGTACTAGCCGGGAACGGGAAAATATTAGCAAGTTATGTGATCATACCCCACCTTACATGCATCATAGCTCACCCTGCATCAATCGTAGGGTGTAGCCTGACCATATTACATGCCTCATAACATGTTATATATTATTTGCCTGACTCTTGCTCGCATAATAGCTAACCAGATGGTTAGAATAACCTCACATGTATCATAGCTAATCATATATAATAAGCCTAATCTAGTCCCAAGCTAATCACATATCAAACTAATATTTCAAGGCACTTATCCAGTATTTTTATTCCACTATTTCTAGTTCATATATTGCTAGTATTCACATGTATCTACTTTCACTGCTTACTATTACCAGTGTACTCATTACTTATTTCTCTAGGATATGATAATTGTCTCTCTAGTTTTCCTTACATTCTAGTATTTCATTCCATCATGTATATTCTTTACTCACTACTTTATAGTTTTTATTATTATAATTTGAATTGTTGTTAGTGTTTGTACTTCACTGCAATCTTGACTGGATAACATTTTTTAGAGGATCTGGAGGACTTTTGTCCCACTTATTATGGATCGGGAGTAGATGATGGGTATATTTCGGATCCTCGAGAGGAGTCACTTCATATAGAAGAGACACCAGTAGTGACTTAGCTAGTTAGATTATATTGTACTGGATATGTCTCAAGCCTTGATACATTGAGTTGTTATTGTTTCTAAGTTTTATTTTAAGATTGAGTTATATAGACTCATAGACTTATTATTATTGTGTGAGATACTTATCTCTAAACTTATGTGTTTGAACACTTTTATATCATTTTTATATCTTTATTGTGCCATTCATCTTTCTATAGATATTATTATGATTGAGTATTAGTTATGACATTACATTTATATTCATCTTGTCCTCCTTATGGAGTTGAGATCATTGACAGGTTATATATTATTGTGAGATGTGCTAGTTTGTATTGTGACCTAGACAGTGTTATATCGTTGATGTTGCGGCGTAGGCTGGACATACCCACGACTTATATCCAATTTCTGTGTACGGGTCATGACAGCCGCCACCAATACGACATCAAAAGCCTGGTAGTCATGCCCCCTACCTGTCAAGCCCCAATCCCGAAGGTCCCAACAACGCCTCCACCGGGTGTGAATCACCGTGCCCCGGCGCTCCCGCGGGGCGTATTGTCATTTGCCATCGAGATGTGATGCCGTGGGAGCTTGGGATTGCCCCCGCACAAGTCAACATTGTTAAAGTTTTTGTCTATCATCGAACTGATCGAGTATGTAGCGGAGGGACAATGTTACAAACAATAATCCATATGAGTAAACGGGGCAAAGTTCAAGGAACGAGGTCCTCTGAATACAATGGCATCATTCCATACATTATGTTCCTCTATACAAAAGTAGCTCAAAATATCTTGATACGGCTCAAGGCATCAACACCAGATTTTTGTGTCCTGGGGATGAGGCACGATTATCACTTCCTCGGATGATCCAGCACATGCAAACAACTGTTGGTGGGCCACCACTTTGGAGAAAGTACTGGCGAGTATAAAATCAACGAACAGAAGCAACATTCACTAAAACCAACAGTAAGTAATTATGTTATAAATATTATATTATTAGTGATTTTTCTAGTTTTACCTAAGTTTGTTACATGTAGCATGTAAATGAGTCATATTACTTCTTTTGGAAACATCTTTAAAATCAGAATTTTATGTTCGATATGCAAGCAAGCAGGCAAGGCAAGCAGTTTATGCACGATATGTAGGTTTATTTAATAACTATGGTGCACAGCGTGTCTCGTGAGCCATATTCATTTCCTTAAAGAATCTAGCATGCATCTAGTGGACTATCTTCTTATCATCTCTCTCTCTTTCTCTTATCAATAATTATCATCTTTTTGTGTGAACAAGATAGAAGCATATACAAAAAATAAGACTTCTCTATGAAAGCATTTAATACAAAAGAGCATGTTCGATAGCATGAATATCACTTATTCAGTGATTCTTACCCTTTCGCCGAACGGTTGTCCCTGCAGCAGACATACAAGTTAGCAACAATATACTTAAGCACATATGTTATATTCCATGTCTGTCTCTGCATTAAACGGTTAGGTAAGCAAGAAGTCGGAATCCTAGCATGCGACCTAACTATATGATGGCCCATGAGTCTACTTTCTCATGATTAGAAGCGGTGTTATCATGGCCCAGCACTGCACTGATATACTCGCTCATATACTAGCTGCTTTGACACGTGAACCAGTTATCTAATAGACATGAATATCCCCTAATCGCGAGGACTTCTTTGCCTCAGGGTATTCTCTTTGATCCTCTCTAGGGCGAACGGTCTCCAGTGCCCCGGAAACCGGTCGTGGGATTATCATCGTGCACAAGTTGTCTAAAGACCAATGCATGAATGCAACTCTATCAGATAAAATCTATATGGATGCAGTAGTTCAATAAACAAGCATAAAATAAATCTCTTCTCTTCTATTCTCTGTGCGGACAGGCCATCATCTCTATCTCTATGCGGACTGGCTGCCATCTCTCTGATACCGTTCAAGCATTTCAAAAACTTATATGGAAACATGTAACAATCTCTATTCAATAAAAGCATGAAAGTAGTTCTCTATCTCTTTTAACTAAGCATGCAGTTCTACTCTTTCTTTCGCATATGATGGAAACATATGAACATTCTTTTACTCTTATTTATTAGCATAGAAGTGATTCGTTCGATAGTGGTATCCGTGTAACTAAGCATACAATATTCTATTCTTTAACTTACCATGGCAATGGTTCTCTCTTTTAGACAAGCATACAAGTTCTCTAGTTAATCATGCAGTTTTTCATTCTATCATTCTCATACAATCGTTAACTTATTAAGCAAACAAGCATTGCAAAATCTCAGATTTATTATTAAGGTATGCAAGAATCAGAGAATGAAGTTCTGTCCACTCACCTAGATCAGTCATCTTCTGGTTCAACAAGGAGCTCATCAAGAAGGTTTTATTTTTTAAGTCAGCAAACCAATATCTCTTGTAAATAGTACCAACACGGAGTAGGGCACTACACTACCAACTGTAAAATCTCTAAATGAAGCCCCTAGTGGAACCGCATGGCCCTATCTAGCTCTGTCGCCACCATTGTCTGCACAATTCTACTCAGTCGGCTAAACTCTGCTACGTAGTCATCCACTACTCTACCAGACTGTTTGAGGCAAATAAACCTTTGTTGCAACTCAAACTGAGCTACAACTCTAAAGTACTTTGTCCTAAACCTGGTCCTGAAGTTGTCCCATGAAATTTGTCGCCTTAAGCCAACTTTTATGATGCCCAACAATACGGGGCAAAATCCTGAAGTTGCAGTTGGACCTGGTCAACCTGTTCCTCAGCCGAAACCTTAGCTTCTGCGAGAATGCATTCATTGTCCTGGAACCAATCATCTGCCATAATGGAGTCCTCCGTACCATCAAAATATCGTAGGTTAAGTCGGCTAAATCTAACCGACGCCCCCGAATCTACCCTTCCACCCCTATCCAGAGCCATTTGTAACCCTTGGTTCAACAAGAAATTTTGCCCTTAATGATGAATCTTTTGGTATTGTTGCACCACCATCTGATATTGTTGGAAGGCTATCATTCCCTGATGATCTCCAATAAGGCTGGGGTATCAAGAGCTACTGGTACCGCTGGTGCTATTGGTGGCGTTTGTACTTCAGATACCCTAGGTTCCACTTGCTCCACTACTGGTTCTACTCAAACCTCCCCCTGAAAAGGTTGTGCCCCTCATCGTGGTCCAACTGAACCCTGCTCTACTAGATCTCCTGCCACTCCCACTCCTCCAGCAACCGAGGGAGGAGAAGCCCAAAAGAAAAAGACACAAAACATAAGACTCATCAAGAACAAGACAAGAAAGAACAATGAAGTAATCAGTAATATGGTTCAAGCTGAGTATCGAGAAGGACGAGTCCAGAATTTCCAAGAGAAATGTTTGATTGAGACTCTTAAGATCATGACACCCCACAAGCATAAAAATAGGACCTGTATAGGCCACCACTAAGATATTGCCATACCCCAGTATCGAAATATGGAGACAAACATAGCCAACTCTCCCGTACACTGTATAGAACGTCGTACGGCTATCACGGGTGTAGAAAGACTATGAGGTGCATGCTACAATCAAGTCTCCTTAGGTCTCAGGACAACTATGTCTCAATCATTCAAGCAAGTATCAATAAACATAGAACATATAAGATAAAGTGATAAGGCATCCCAAACCCTCCATTAGAATGTTCTAGAAGTCTAGCCATCAAAATATTAGGCTAGCCAGTATCAATATTTATATAACCGAGATCAGCTAGAGTCTGATTATATTATAGTCATGTAAGGGAACTAATGTCCAGACAAGTCGGGTAACAGGTACTGGTGGCTAAATGCCCAAAAGAGTAGAATTTATAAAACGAGCAGTGAACAAGGAACCCAATCGTTGCCCTCAGCAGCCATGCATCTAGTGCGTACCATCCGTAGGAAGATAAGTTGGATCCTCAGGTGTTGGCTCCAAATCTGGCCATACAAAATCAATATAGTTGTTCCCCAAATAGCAAGTACCACAAGGAAGTACGAATAAAGAAATATAAATGGATCAAGCATATAGTGCAAGAGCCAATAATTATTGGTGCATGCCCCATCATCGAGATAACATGACACTTCTTCACCAAACAAGGATAGAAGATGCCATGTCATACGAGATAAGGTACGTCCCATGATTATGGTCAAGCTAAAAGATTATGTGTTGTAGTTTGGTGCATTTTCTATTATAGCATAGTAGCCCAACTCCCCAACCAAACAAGGACAGGAGATAAACTACCACACCATGACAGTTCATCTTCCTAGGCTACTAGCAAAAATATACAAATCATAAACAATTTAGGTTATAAACGACCAAACAAAGTTATGGCTTGTTATATAGAGTCTGGGGTTATCCTAAAGATAATGCATAGTAAGCATCCTCAGATCGCGCTATGTCGAGCAGGGCTAATCGAGCCAAAATTATACAGGCAGGCAAGCAGTATCGCACTAGTTCCCCGTAGAGGCACCGCACTGATAAATCAGTAACATTTCCAACCATCTTATAGGGAATTGTTGGCTCGGTTTAAATATAAAAGTTGAATATTGCACTCCACTACATGCAGATGATATATAATAGTCGTAGTGGCTAGCCTTGCATGCCTCAAAAATTATAAAGGGGCGGCCCATCATCCACAATCTCGGGATACCATTCCCTTCCTATGTTATATTAGCTTTTATGTTACCTAATTAACCCTACAGTTATATGGAACTCCATGTCATGGCCACATGGACATTCCCCTTAAAGATGTTGTACAAAGTATGGGAAAACTTTGTACGAATCCTTGTAAGTATCATGAGTCAATTTAGGATTCACCCAAGTGTGGATGCAATATTCAAACAAGCATTTACCTAGCCATGCTATAGTTTTGACCAATTATTATTTCCGTGCCAAGGAGTTCAAGAATATAATATCACATACCGAGCATGAGTCATGTCATACCTTAGTGTACATGTTGGCCAATATCCCACACTCGGTATATAATAAAGCCATTAGAAACAGGTAAACAGGAAAAATATATCAACACAGATACAATAACCAAGTCAGGATACCAAACCTATCAGTTGGTCACCTGAATCATGTCTCAATCCAGATAGGAAATATAATCAGTCAGGATTGGCGTTCCCAGCCAAATAACGTAAATTATCTTGATCAGGAAACATTATCAATAATGTCATGACCTGCACCCGGTGTAGGGGCACGAGTACGTGGGTACCTCCAGCCTACGCCGCAGCATCGACGGTAGAACGCTGTCTCGGTCTTCTATACTATCTAACATCTCACACAATATATAAAATACATGTCATGCCATCTCAACTCCAAATGGAGGAGCAATATAATGATATAATAAAGGGTAGTCAATACTCAATCAGATAAAAAAACAAAAGGAAGATGTAAGCATGATATGGAATATAAGAAAAAAATACAAGTCTCAATACATCATAGATCCAACTCAACATCTAAACACAACTCAAGATCTCAAAATAATAATACAATCCAAAATATAACTAGAAACAACCACTACAAGATATAAAAATCTAAATGGCCTCAGTATCTGGCACTACATCCTCATGTGACACTCCATCTGTTTGGCCGTAGTAAGTGGGACACATCCTCACTAATCATTCATCTAAAAAAAATATTCAGTCAGGATTGGAGCAAAGTACAATCCAATAGCAGTTCCAATTAATTGATAATGACTATAAACAGAAATAGAGAATATAATACAAGACGAGAAACAATGAACAATATCATACTATGGAAGAAGAAACAGGTAAACAAGAGCAATATGGTATATACTGATCACGATGAAATAGAACAAGATAATAAAATAGAATATGATGAAGAACTGTAACTATACTAAGTGATAGAAATACTAGTTAGATATGTGATCGACTTGGGTTGAATATTATCTACTTAACATTGGATAAACATTGTCTAACTTAAACATTAAACATTGAACATTGTCTAGGATTTGATCGCATACCTAGCTAACACTTCCCCTTTCCCTGACTAGCACAATGGATCCAACCATGACACGTTACGATGCAAGATACTCAAGGCATTATAAATATTAAACATTGAACATTAAACTTTGAACATTGAATATTGAATATTGCTAATATTAAATATTGCCTTTTAACTATATGAGAACACGAGGAACAATAAAACAATAAATAACATCCCATGACTGATCCATGTGTATACTAGTCCGTGTATCAATGTGTCAAAAGTCATGTAAATATTTCTAAATACTTGAATTATAGTAATTATCAAATAATGGAAACTATCAGAGAATATACTCGCCTGAGGTCCAGAGCAATGAATGTCAAACTATGTCCGAACTGATGTCACACAGACCTATATATGAATGGTATGTCAAATAGATGATATAAAGTGAGAATTGAGCTAAAATACAATAAGGATATTTTTTTAGGTCATTTCTTAGCCATACTAGTCATTACCTGGTTAAAATCCTAGGTAAACTAGATAATACCAAGTTACTAGCTAATATAGTACTTAATATTGTAGAAGCATGAAAAATACGCTGGATAGCTATACGTAGCATATTGATGCGGGGCAGCATAAAAAGATGACCTCAGAGCCATCAACGTGCAACAGAGCTTTTCCGCTGAGCACAGCGTAAAATATAAACTCAAGGACCATCCGCGTAAAGCAGTATGTCCAGGCTGCTTCAGCGTAAAAAAGGGTGCTACATCGCCTTTATGGCGAAAAACTCATCCGCTTTCAATGATGGATTGAAGTGTACGAGGAACGCTTCGTATTCTTCGAAATAAACCTGTCAGATCATGCAATGAACCTGACGTCTGGACTCCTGACAAAGAGTACTGCACGACTACCTAGGCTGTCATTTACTGCCATTTTCTTGGCGTAAACCGCTTTTACGCATACAAAAGAATACGCTGCCTAGTTTTACACAGGCAGATGTGAGCTGTTTACGCTCCACAGAAGATAAACAGCCTGCCACGTCAAAAGCTGCTCTTCGTACAGGGCTCGAGGCACCTCTCTGCATTTAATGCGCAGAGTGATGACAGAACTCGAGGCACGTCTGTGTATTTAATGCACAGAAAGGGTGGCAGACCTTCAAAACACGCCTCTGCATTTAATGCGCAGGATAATAGCGGATCTCTGCATTTAATGCAGGAGATTTAATTAAATGTCACCGAACCGTCGTTTAGTGACATCCCCTTTGCGTAAACTGCTTTTACGCATACAAGGGGATACGCTGCCTAGTTTTACACAGGCAGACGTGAGCTTCTTACGCTCCGCAGAAGACAAACAGACTGCCACGTCAGCAGTTGCTCTTCGTACAGGATTCGAGGCGCGTATCTGCATTTAATACGCAGAATGATGGCAAATCTTCAAGACACGCCTCTGCATTTAATACGCAGGATGGGGGCAGATCTCTGCATTTAATGCAAGAGATTTGATTATATCTCCAAGAGCCGTAATTTCGGCTAAGACGTCCATATCATCACTTTGGCCCATTTCGCCAACTCAGGCCTCAGTCAAGAGAAGAGGATCAGCTATCTTCTGCGCCCACTCGGCTTCTATGCCCACTCGACTTCTACGCCCACTCGGCCTCTATGCCTACTCGGCTTCTACGCCTACTCGGCTTCTATGCCTACTTGGCTTCTACGCCATGGTGACAGTTATTGGCTTCTACGCCAACCTCTTCTACGTGAAGGATAACTACCTACGTGGATTTTATGCCGTGATCTTCGCAGCAGTTATATGCGTTGTCTCTTAATTGGACACGCGTCACATGCTCATTCAAAAGATCATTTATACGAGGGTAACGGTTATTGTAACCATCGTGTAAAAGGGTGTTGTACTTTCCACTGTTCAGCTTCGAGGCTGACTGGATGGTCACTGTCACTAAAACTCTATAAATAGAGACCTCTATTGAGAGAGAAATGAGAGGTCGGAAATTGGTCAAGAAATCCAGTATCAAATCCAAGGTCGAAATAGGGAAGATTGAAAGGTCGAGATTTGGTCGCAGACTTCAAGAGAGAAGAATCCAGAGCTCAGGTAAAGAGTAGTGATCGACGACTTTGGCATCGAGCATCCACTCTCTTTAGCAACCTTCGAAGCTGCTTTCTGTCTTCTTTGGCACTTCTTCATCATCGTATGGTCCAAGGGACAAAGTGATCGACTGCAGATCAGACTCCTATAGCAATATTACCCAGATTAAAAAATTGTACTCGACATCCTCGTATAGGATTAATTGTACTGCTTGTTTGTAAACATAAAGAGCGGGTTTTCGTATAAAGCCTCGTTTCCATATCTTTTGTTTATTTTATGAGACAACAAGATGGCGACTCTGCTGGGAACATCTTTTTCTTCTGATGAGGAAGCAATTGCTTAACACGATGCGGTATCCGTGGGATCCGTGAAGAAGACACTGGTCGTCCAGTTCGACCAGTCTGCCTACGAAGATATGCTTCGAACAGGGGGTAGCTCTCACTCTCTCTCTGTCCAAGACAACAGGAAGCTGCGTAAGGTCTGGATGCCCAAGACATCCTCTACCATTCCTGTCGACTCTCCGATCTCTCCGATCTCTCCGACCAACGAGGTTGTAGCATTGCTCCCTCCGCGCCTTGCGCATAAAATTCAGTCGACTGTCGCTGACAGGGCAGACAAAACTTCTGGCAATGCCTCAGCGCTAACCCAGAACTATACTCCGCGCCTTGCGCGTAAAATTCAGTCGCCTGTCGCTGACAGGGCAGACAAAACTTCTGGCAATGCCTCAGCGCTAATCCAGAAGTATACATCGCGCCCTGCGCGTAAAATTCTGTCTCCCGTCTGTGACAGAATAGACAAAATTTCTGATAATGCCTCAGCGCCAAATCAGGAATCACAAACGCGCTCTGCGGGTAAAAATGCATCTGCCTTCCGCAGAAAAGCAGATGATCCCTGCAATCTACGCAAGGGAAAGCAAGAGGCGGACTACTCAACTTCTCGGCCTTTATGCCAGAAAGGGAACAATCTGCCAGCCCTCCGGATTACGCGAGAAGCTGATAGCCGACTGAGGACCTCCTCGGCTTTACGCCAACCTGAGCAAAGTTCCAAATTACGCCAGGCAAAGTCCCTCAGCATAAAAAAGGCTCAGTTTGCGGAAAGACACCCTCCTTAGGGATTATCCGTCACCCAGATGGCCAATCTGTTATATACGGGTGGCACAGGGAAAACTATGGTTCCCAACATCCTCATGCCCACTGATATGAATAGAAGGAACAAGCCATCATCTTCTTCTTCTGTAAATCCTCCTGACCTGCGCAAGTATCTGTCACGACCCACACCCAAATATTCGGGCACGAGTACGTGGGTACGTCCAGCCTACGCCGCAGTGTCGGCGGTAGTACGCTATCTAGATCATATTCACAGGTAATTTAATATCTAGCTCATCCACAGAATAAATAGACAAGGATAATGACAGGGGAATAGAAATGTTAAGATTTCATAAACAAAATGTGACATCCAAATCCACAGTTTAATACAGAACCAGAAGATAAATCGGGGACAAACCCGAGTATTGTGCTGAAAGAAAATAATAACTAACTGCTAACTACTCCTCAGAAGTAGTCTCCTGGGTGGGAACCGGCTCCTCAAAAGTATCACCTGCTACCTCATAGGGACCATAATAGGTGGGGGCATAGTCCTCATCATCGCCTAATATCAACGAATCCAGTCAGGAAAGGAGCAAAGTACACAATGTACAACAAGATTAAACTAAATATTTATGACAAGTAGAAAAGAAACTGACTATACATCACGATAAGAATATGCACAATAAGTAGTGAAATTAACTAAGAGTTAAACACTAAAAATCAAGAACATAAGTAAAACAGGATTAATTGCTATAAACCAGGGACATGAGTAAAACAGGAATATAATGAGACAAGAAAATAAAACTGCAACAGGACAACAGGAACTATGTGTGTGTGATTGTGTATTTAGAATACATAGTTGGCATGTAGGGGTTTATAAGGCTAATAAGGCCGTCATAGACGACTAACAGTCATGAATAATCAAGAATAAGGCTGATGGTACAGTCGCGTACCAACAGCTAGCAGTCACGACAGGGGGGAAGGGTAAACTACATGCCGCCTAGTATTCTCCCACCCGACACGAAAAGCAAGACATGAAATCAAATATTCAAGACATGAAATCCAGATTTTAACACTACGGGTAAACATCCAATGGTACTAGTAGAGCAAGGAATTAATTATCACAATATAAAGAATAAACTTGAAGTGCAGGTACTTGCCTGATGTTTGGATCCCAACTACAGTTCTATCCTCGGGGAAATTTCCAGAAATGACTCCGGATGCTGAAATAAATATTACCATCATGCTCAGAAGATATCAAATAGCTAGAAACGCCTGTCCTTGAGTCCAATTTGGAGACAAGGGCAAAAACGGAAATTTCGGGTCAAAACGGGGTCCGCATGTGGGCCCGCTTTGCACCGAAAAACGTGTCAGGGTCAAAGGTCTCCAAATTCACCAAACTTAGTGTCAACAGGTCAGGAACGATGATACGAACCCAACGGAACTTCCAAAATTGGATTCCGATGAGTCGATCACAAAATCGCCCGTCGAGCGGGACCTGTGGGGCCCACGACACGCGATTTCGTCAATGTTCTCAGAATCGAACCAAACTTGGGTCACAGGACCAGCGTATCGCTACGAGTCCGATGGCGCAAGTTTCGTTTCAATCCGACGTGTACACAGAAAGTTAGGGCATGATTCAGAAAAGTCGGATACGGGGCGTTGTCCGCGGATACGCGTTGATCCCGGTGTGCACGCACACCCGAATCGACTTCTGCAAAATCCCACACGTCCGTATCGACGGCGCGCACGTATCTGTAAAGACCGCGCACGACCAAGTCGTCCCGTTTGGCGGGGCGTACCCAGTTCCGGGGTGAATCGGGTCGTTATTTTTCCTGTTTTTGGATCGCGGTATGCGATCACCACAGGACGCGATGCCCCGAGCGGTTTGTCCGGGCACCGAGAGGATCATACAGGCTTCACAACACAATTTACGGAATCAGAAACGGGGTTACGAGCAGAAAGATATGAGTACCTGAACATGGCTCGAAACTGGGGCTTCACCGTGTCCGATACGGCACAGGACACTGTGTCCCGTGTCCACTGCCGTGTCCGATTTGGGAATTAGGGTTAGGGTTTGGTGCTCTCCGGCGGAGCTCAGGCGGAGGGGCGGCTGGCCGGAGGCGGGCTGGGGCAGCGCTGGCGACGGGGAGGCTAGTCGGCGGTGAGAGGCAGGCGCCGGAGGGGGCGGGCCAAGCCTGGCCGGCTCTGGCCCGCTGCTACTGCTGAGCTGCTGCGGGGGAGGAGGAAGGAGGAGGAGAGGGAGGCGGCGTGGCGGCTTCGTTGGCGGCGGAGGCGAGCGGGCAGCTGCGGGGTCGGGCGAGGCGCTGGGAGGGGACGACGGCAGGGCGGAGGTAGCCGGCGGAGGGTCTGGGGAGGTCAGCCTGAAGCGAGGCGGAGCTGGTGGGAGTTTAGGGTTTTATAGGGGGAGGCTCCGGGGGTCGAGGCCGGGAATGGCGGTCGACGTGGAGGAGAGGAGCGAGGCGGGCGGAGGCGAGCCGAACGGAGCGGCGGGCGGGGCGGCCGGACGAGGGGAGGGAGACGACCGAGTCGTGCGGGGCTAATGGGTGCGGGTCGGGTTCGGCCGGGCGGATCCGACCCGACCCGCTAGCATTTACGGGCTGGGCTCGGGCCCAATGGGCTGGGCCAGGGTAGATTTAGGATTTGGGCCGGGGTTTAGGGTTTATAATTAAATAAATAATTAATTAAATAATTAAATAATTAAATAAATAGTTTTTAGGTGTTTTAAAATATGTCCGGGGCCCAATAAATTCCAGAAAAATTACCCTAAGTCTAGTTTTCCATTTTACACCCAAAAATATTATTTTCATAATATTTTAATATTATTTATTATCAACTAAAAATCATTTAATAATTAGAAACCTGATTTTAATTACAGAAAAATCCCAGGAAATTCCAGAAAATTGTGAAAAAATTCCAATTTAAAAATTCTTGCCAAATCAGGGGGGTTTACAGTATCTGATCCAGAAACATAAGGAGAGGGGATCTTCCAGCATGTCTAATACGCCTCCTAGCGAGCACTGTTGTAATAGTCATAGGATTGTAATTAATTGTTGCTGTTTTGAAGCAAAACGGTCGGTTTTCGACCGGTTGAGCTACTCTCCGTCTCTCCAGGAAGAAGAGCCCACGCATGCATCTGTGAACATGGCTTCACGCATACCTAGAGGAAGGTCGGGCTCAAGACGTCATCCCTCTATAACTCCCAGCCGAAGGAGATTCTACATGCTCCTTAGGAACACCGAAGCTGGGGTATTCCGAAACACTCGTTCGAGGTCACGACAATCGGCTTCGTACTCTTCTGATTCCGATGCTGGGGGTCCCCAGTCTCCCGAATCAGACGCTGAAAGTATAGAGTCAACTTCTACAGAGACCTATACTAATCTTTCAATGACACCCAGGGAGATGGGAGTTTATGCCATTGGAGATGAACGTGAGGAAGCTTCCCCGTCCGGGAGCGCTGAGCAATGAATCACTATACTGGAGACGTCTCTGAAAGAGATGCAATCCATGATGGAGGACATGCACCAGATGATGCTAACTCAACACACAGCTGCCATGGCTCAAGCATCGGTCCCTCCAACTCAGATACGTGTGGGGATGGACTTACCACCATCCAACACGATCCAAGAGCCTGTTCTAGATCAAGAGTCAGCAGTTACTCCGCTTTCTCACTCAGAGAATGTATTACCTCCCGTTGGAGTCGTAATACAACCGATTCCTCACCACTCCGTGGTCCCGCTACCGGCTGAAAATCCGATACAGGCAGTACGAGAGCTGAAAGCCCAATTTGATGCCTAGAAGCACAAAGATCAGCTCAAGAAATTGGGAATCAACCAGCCTTACCCGGCTATCTGGGAAGAGGCCCCTTTCCCTCCTAAATACAAACCACAGACCATGGCTCTGTTCGAGGGAAAAACATCACCGAGTCAGTACATGAACTACTTCAGTATGATGACGGTGTTACTACAAGGGAATGACACCCTCCTCACTCGGGTGTTCAAGGGATGTCTCTCGGGAGTGGCTTACCAGTGGTACCGCAGCCTGGTGGACAACTGTATTACTTCTTTCAACGACTTCAAAGCCTTATTCTTCGCAAGATTTTATGAGGGAGGGATGGACATGTCGATGTCCTCTCTCATCGAAGTAAAGCAGAGGGAAAAAGAGGACGTTCGCACCTTCATCGAGCGTTTTTGTCAAGCCACTTTGCAAATGCCTCCCGGAGTTCCAGACTCGGCATTGGTGGACATTTGCAGGAAGAACCCTCTTCCCATGATCTCGGTGTTCACAGGACCATATCAGTTCCATGATTGGCCCTCATTCATCATCTCAGCGGTAGCCGCCGAGGACAAAAGTCGGAAGGCGCGTGACAATGGCATCATGATCTCTGCCTCCGACAGAGGCAAGAGGTCATCCCCCAACAGCGACCATCCTCGCAGTTCCAAAGGAAAATAAGCTCTGGCGATCAATACGTCCAGAAAAAAGACTGCGGCAACCACGCAGATGAAACCTGGGACTTCCAGGCCCATTGAAGTGTACTCTTTCGACGATGACGATATTTCGAGTATATGTCAAAAGTGGCAAGATTACCCTTCCGGAGAAGAAGCGGCCCAATGAAGTCGGCAGTACTAATAACCCCAAGTACTGCATCTTCCACAGATACGTACACCACCCTACAAAGGCATGTTATGTACTGAAAAGAAAGATCCAGGAGCTGATCGATGCTAAGGCCATCACTCTGCGCAACAGCGAGAAGACGGTCACAGCCAATATGATCTCTCTGCAATTTGGCAATCTGCCTCCCCAAGAAGTCCTGGACGGTATGACACCTATTTCCCGGACAACGATGAACATCGTTAATCTCCCTCCGGCTAGGGGTCGAAATCATGACCTGCTACCCCTAACTACCCAGCAAGGCGAGATTATGTGGGTTAATCCAGACCTGGTGTCGGAGATCGAGAAAAAGACTCAAGCTGCTAAGGCTAAGTCCAAACAGAACTCAAAGCACAAACCGTGTCACATGATTACGGTACACTCGGCATCAGAAGACTAGGTATTTGCTACTGGAACCCGTTCAGGGAAAGCTTACCTCCAGGACTATGGAGCCATCCAGGAAGATGCATCGGCAGACGCTTCAGCTGCCAAGCCTTCAGAACCGGAATCTGCCATACCAGAGACCGGTCCTTCGAGACCAACTTCGGCGGACAGAGGGAAGCAAAAAGAAGTGCGCTTCGATAAACCTGTGAAAAATATTCAAAACAAAGGTTTAGATAAGCCATACAACTTCGACATCCTGGCCCAACTGGCTAATACGCCAGCCAGGTTGTCCATCTTCGAACTACTCAGGCTCTCTTAAGACACTCGTCAAGCCCTGAGTGAAGCATTGATGCAGGCGGATGCATACTTGACCCAGCTCAAGTCCCCTAACGAAGAACCCGTGGCGAGTCCTCAATGCCACAGTGTGATGGAGGTGGTCCCGAATATCACTTTTACTCAAGACGACATGCTGTTAAAACATAACAGGCATGACAGACCCCTCTATTACACCGGGTACGTCGGTTCCATGGAGGTCGACCAGATTCACATAGATCTGGGATCATCGATCAGTATTATTCCTCATAGTCTTCTTAGACCGCTGAGGATTCCTACCAGCGAATTGGCTTATACCACCACTACAATCGTGGGTTTCAACGCAAGGAAAAGTAAGCCGTTGGGGAAAATTCGCCTGAGGATCCAGATTAGAAACCTCAGATCGGTGGCTACATGTTACGTCATTGATTCAGAGGTGTCCTACAACATTCTGCTGGGCAGACCTTGGATCTACGACGACAACATCGTTCCTTCGACTCTACATCAATGCTTTAAATATGTAGATGTCCAAGGAACAGTACAAACAGAGTTTGCTGACCTGAACCCGTTTAGAGGAGTAGAATCCTACTACTCTGATGCCGTGTTATACTCTCAAGACTACACGGAAGAGGTGTCAGCCGAAGCAGAGAAGGAATCCCACCGGGAGCCAGAGGAACCCTCTGCCGAACAACCTCTGTCAATTAAGGTGAAAGGGCGGACTACTCATCCAAAAGCCATAGATCCTATGGCTATCCACCTGAACAAAACCAGGTCAGGAAAAGGGGGTGATCCTCTAGTGATCACTTTGAACCAGAAGCCTCCACCCTTGGTCATCAACCTTCGGCGCAACAGGCAGCCGATTGATATAAATGCAACCGGGAATGAAGTTTCAGATGATAATAAACATCCTCTTTTCCAGTATATTGACGCTCAAATTCCAAATCAAGAATCCTCCCCCCATGATGATATAGAACCTATAGCACAAAAATTCTTGGAAGCTATAGATTCCTATCATCCGTATATATGGGAAGTGGCGTCATCATCCAATGTCACCACGACATATGGACCGCATGAGGATTCTATCTTCATTGTCCCGCCTACTTGCAGCAGTCAGCATTCAATAGTCTTCGGCTGCATACACAATGAACCGACTGCCCAAGAAGATTCTTTCGATAATGATGCTGGAAAAATGCAGGTTCATAGATACAGACCGCAAGCTCTGAAGATTATGCAAAGTATGGGTTATGACTTGAAGCTGGAACCAGGTCTCAACTACGGGAAAGGCAGACGAATACCGCTGCACGGCGATCCCTACTATCAACGAACTCGTTTCGGGTTAGGGTATACCACCTCCCTCGCAACTTCGGAGTCAAACGAGGATATCTTTTCCTCTTCTCAAAATGGCTCAGCGCCCTCCGACTCATCTCATGCTCTCGAACGAACATTATCAGTAAATACGGTAGTGACAGATTCCTTCGAAGCAGATGAACAAGAATCTGAACTGTTTGAGAATGACACTTGGGCTCAGCAAATGGATACACAATAGGAATTTCGTTTCGAGCAGAGAGAACCTCCCACTGAAGATAAAGTTATCCAGATTGACGTTGGGGATGAACTTTCACCAAAGCCGATATTTATCAGTAACAATCTTTCTGAAGCAGAAAAGGAATAAGTTGTCCAGCTGATAAAAGAATATATCGACATCTTTGCGTGGAATTATGAGGACATGCCAGGCCTTGATCCAAAGGTGGCTACTCATAAGCTCAATATATTGTCCGATTCGAAGCCTGGGAAACAGCACCAACGTCGGTTCCGCCCAGATATGATGGACGCCATTGAAGCTGAAATCAAGAAGTTGATAGCCTGTGATTTCATCCGGGAAGAACAATATCCCGACTGGGTCGCCAATATTGTCCCAGTCATGAAGAAAAATAGGAAAGTACGTGTCTGCATCGATTACCGAGATCTGAATGCAGCCTGCCCCATGGACGAGTTTCCTCTTCCCATCACAGACGTCATGATTGACAATACATGCAGTTTTGAACGTATTTCTTTCATAGACAGATTTTCAGGATACAATCAAATCAAGATGCATCCTGAAGATGAGAAGCATACTGCCTTCCGGACACCATTGGGGGTATATTGGTATACGGTCATGCCCTTCGGATTGAAGAATTTTGGGGCTACGTACCAATGGGCTATGAGTAACATATTCCATGAGCATTTACGCAAGACAGTGGAGTGTTACGTGGACGATGTAGTTGTCAAAAGCCGCCTCAAGGATAATCACATCCAAGACTTGAAGACAGTATTTTAATTGATGCGCCAACATCAACTCAAAATGAATCCTACAAAGTCCTTTCTGGAGGTATCTAGTGGCAAATTTTTGGGATTTGTCATTACCGCCAAAGGCATTCAAGTAGACCCTGATAAAGTCAAGGCCATCTTAGAAATGCGACCGCCCCACAATCTGAGGGAACTCAGGGGATTTCAAGGTCGTCTGGCTTATATCCGGAGATTCATATCCAACCTCTCTGGGAGATGTCAGCCCTTTTCTCGTCTCATGAAGAAAGGTGTATCCTTCGTATGGGACGAAGCTTGTCAGCAAGCGTTTAACGATATCAAACGCTACCTCACTAGTCCGCCAGTTCTGGTGCCTCCCGTCATAGGAAGACCATTTGTGCTATATGTTCGAGCGATGGATCATTCTCTGGGAGCTCTTCTCGCACAAAAGAATGATATGGGTCACGAACAGGCTATCTACTACCTCAGCAGGATGATGGTCGGAGCCGAACACCGGTACAACCTAGTGGAGAAAGAATGCTTGGCTCTGATGTTCGCTATTCAGAAAACGCGATACTATGTCACAGGCCAGACGATTCACATCATCTCCAGGATCAATCCTCTTCGGGTACTAATGAACAAGCCAAGTGTTCTTAATTCCCGACTCGCGACTTAGGCGATGTTATTAACACCGTATGACATGGTGTACGTCCCTCAGAAGTCCGTCAAAGGCAAAGCATTGGCTGACTTCCTAGCTGCTCATCCGATCCCGGAGGCCTCCAAACTATACGAGGACATTTCCGACGAAGTTGCAGATTATAATTCCGCGATGGAAAGTGATGCATGGCAACTATTCTTCGATGGTGCCTCCAGGACTGGTCCCAGGGGAAACGTGGTTTCAGGAGTAGGAATTGTCCTGGTTACTCCTGATAAACTCGTCATCTATCGAGCATATTCTCTTAGCGAGCCCTGTTCCAACAATGTGGCAGAGTTTAACGCTCTACTAATTGGGCTCCAAGTCGCTAAAGAATTGGGCGTCGAATCTTTGGAAGCCTTCGGTGACTCTCTGCTGATCGTCAATCAAGTTAGAGGAATATATGAAGTCTGGAATCCAGACCTCATCCCCTATCACGAGCAACGGTCAAGATAGCCATGACATTCAAAGGATTCTTCCTAGAGCATGTACCTCGATCTCAGAATCTGAAAGCTGATGCCCTAGCCAGTCTAGCTGCAGATTTAACTACCCCTATAAGAAGGCAGAATTCGGTGATCCTTCTTAACAGAGATTTATTCTGTGTGAAAATAACTTTCACATGGAACACAACTACGCGGTAAACACAGATCTTCCAAAGAGAGACTGGAGAAGTCCCTTTATAGATTTCGTAGCATACGGAATCTTGCCAGAAGACCCTAAAGAAGTAGTATCCGTCAAAAGACGATCATTGCGCTTCTATTTTGACGCATCTTCACAATGTCTATATCGCCGGTCATATGACGGACTATTATTACGTTGTCTCTCTGGTGATGAAGCACATCGGATTATCCGTGAAGCTCACGATGGCGTATGCGGAGCGCATCAACCCGGTCCTAAGCTACAGGATCGCATCAGGAGAATGGGCTATTACTGGCCTACTATGATCACAGATGCAATAAAATATGCAAGACAATACAGAGCCTGTCGGGTCCATGCAGACTTTATCCATCAACCTTCTGAACATTTACATCCTACGGTTGCGTCCTGGCCTTTCGAAGCTTGGGGCATGGATATCATTGGTCCTATTCACCCGTCTTCTTCCAGAGGTCACCGGTTCATACTGGCCATCACGAATTATTTCTCCAAATAGGCAGAGGCGATCCCTCTTGCTGAGGTGAAGGCGTCTAATATGATTAGCTTCATCAAGCATCACGTCATTTATTGCTTCGGGATACCCCGAAGGATAATTCATGACAATGGGCCCCAATTCATCAGCCAAGCGTTTCATCGATTTTACGATAAAAATCGGATACAAAATGTCGCCTCTACGGCATATAATCCTGCTACTAATGGTTTGGCGGAAGCTTTCAATAAAACCATTATCAAGCTCTTAAAAAAGTTTGTGTCTTCGAACAATAGGGATTGGAATGAGAAGCTGGGAGAATGTCTATGGGCATACCACACAATGGTACGAGCACCGACAGGTTGTACCCCATTCTTATTAGTTTACGGGAGCAAAGCAGTTCTCCCCATCGAGATCCAAATTCCGTCACTCAAGATAGCCGTGGCTAATGAGTTGACTCAAGAAAAGAATGACCTGTTAAGATTTCAAGAGCTAAAAGGATTAGACGAGAAACGCCTCCAAGCTCAACAGCGCATCGCGTTCTACCAAGCACATATTTCCAGAGCTTTTAATCAAAAAGTAAAGGAAAGAGTATTCAAAGTTGGTGAACTAGTTTTAGCTGTGAGAAGGCCGATAATTCTTACTCACAGAAGTAAGGGCAAATTCCAGCCGAAATGGGAAGGCCCTTATGTGATCGAGACAACGTTCTCAAACGGCGCTTACAGGTTAGCCAAGCCTAATGGAGACCTGTTAATGGCTCCTATCAATGGCAAATTCCTGAAAAGGTACTATGCTTAACCTCCTCTACTCAAGTGGAATATGGCAAAAACCTCATTCTGACAAAATTACTTCCAAAACGAAACTAGTTGGATCGTATTCTATCATGTCCATATAACCTCTGAATAGATATGTTTAACTAATTTAGAACTTCAAGACCTATCACGTCCATATTACCTCTGATAGTGTTTTGTGTACAAATTTTAGCTGAAGCATATTCTATCATGTCCATATAATCTCTGAATAGATATGTGCTACTAAAAACTTACCGAGAGTATATCACGTCCATATTATCTCTGATATCACTTTCACCCAAACCTGTCATTTATATTCCAAAATGATGGGTCCACAAAGTTAGATGAAAGCCTCTTTATTATTCCCAAAAAGAGCAAAATTACATTGAAAAGCAAAAAAGTACATCATTTGGGGGGAGCGGTCAGGTCGCGAATCTGCTGCGCCAGTGCGGCCATCTTCTCAGTCCTGGAATCCAAGACATCAACGCGAGCCCGCTCCAGCCGTGCCTCGTCGTTGCTCAGGAGGGACAGTTCGGATCTAGCCCAAACAAAACCAGCACGGGCGACTCCTGCACGTGCCAAGTTCTGTTGTGCTACGCCCAATCGGCCATTCGCCACATCTAGAGCTTCCGACGACTGAGAAGCCCACTCCTTTGCCTGAGTGAGTTTTGTTTCCAGCCTGCGGACCCTCGCTACATTCCCTTCATGCTCGGCCTGGCACTTCGTTTGAAGAGCAATAGCCTCCTCCAAGACAGCTTTTCCTTCATCCATCTCCTGTTGATGTATCTGGATGGATTTATTTAGGCCTTCCATCTGTTCAACAAGCTGCACAGTCAAGGAGTCGTATTTAGCCTGGACCAGATCTTCAATGCTGCCTCGAGCTAGCTGCAAGTATTCATTAATGGGTTGCTCCAAACCATTAACTATCTCCTCCAGCGTATCAGCTACCCCAGTGTCGTTGAATTCTCGGATCGGCACTATCGCGGACCAGGAGGAGCCCCTCAGGGCCTCGAAGCTCAGATTCTTCGCCAACACCATTGATATTAACATTTTCAAGGTGGTGTAGAATATACTAGTGTACTGCTCGGTCAGCGCAGCTAGATCCGAATGGACGCTGGGAGTGGCCGCGATATTGGCTAATCCCCCTCCAGGAATGATCGCAGACGATGTGGCCACGGCCGTCGCCTCAACAGGTGGTGCGACAAAAGAAGAAGCGCCAACACCGGACAAAGTGACCGGCATACTCGAAGGAGGCATTGTCGCAATGACAGGCTCGTCCTCCTTTTGAGATATTGGAATCTCTTCGACGGGCGAGCCGGCACCCGAAAGTGTCTCCTCTTCAAAGTCAGGCACCTCCGTGTCGCCGCCAGGACCTGAAACAGTGCCGAAAGACGCGACCAATTTGCCCTCCTCGAAGAGGTCTTCCCCTAAAAAGAAGACAAAAGGAAGTTAATATCGAAATGATGTTAACTTTTCTGAAAAGAGACGTAAAGACGACGTTTACCCATGGCCGATGGTGTATATGTTGCGTCTGTGGCCAGTACAGCTAAATCATTTCTTAATGATGCTAGGCAAGCTTTCATACCTGGAGAAGGTGGTGTGTCAACCGACACTGGCAAATATTCTTCCAGGCCCTCATCAAGTTCCAGCCGAGGTTCATCAGGTGGAATCTCGCTGGGTGCACCTACAGATACGGCAGGGGTTTCTCCCGATGCTGATCCGAATAAAGATATCCTTATTCGGCTCGGCCCCGAAGGCGATCTCGTACCACTGCCTGAAGTGGTAGCGGCAATAGCAGCCTCAAGCAGGAATTCTCCGTCACCGCCAGCCGGAACTGTGGAGGGTCCCTCTCTAAAAGGCGAGGGACCTCTAATCAAAAAAATATCCCCAACAGGGGAAACAGCAGGCTCACTTCTAGGAGCCTCATTGCCGGGAATCCTGAGGGGACGAGTAATCGCCTTCTTCTTCCTCTTGCGAGGGGAAGTCTCCTTCGAAACAGGAGCCCTTCGCTTGCCAGAGATGACCAGAGGCCCTACAGGCGGAGGTATTTCACCCCTCGGTACCGCCAACAGAGGCTAATCTGGATTCATGGAATCTTCACCCTCGTCAGAAGAGACCGAGGGGACTTCATCTCTTCCTGCAGACTTGGAAGAGGGCATCCTAAAACTTCTACGCGTATCAAAGTCGCGGTGGAAGGTGTTGGCTGCCACATAGTACTGGGCATACGAGTGGAGGATGCGCAGCTCCGTGGAGAGTGAAATGACGGGCATGGTAAAAGTTGCTTCAGTGCAACCCATGATGAAGTATTGCCATCCTCTCGCTCCATCAATGAGTCCACCCCTGGACCTGAAGCTGGTGACGGCATTGCCCACATACAATTGGTCGTACCCAAACTGCCTGGCAAACCGACTAGGCAGGTAAGACTCCAAGAAGCAATGGTCTTCGCTTCTGTATAACAAATGGGAAGGTCTAATACAGACCAACCAATTAAAAGCCTTAGGAGAGAGAATGGTCTGCCTGTCGCCTATATCCTGAAGTCTGATCCCCTGTTGATTGAGATGTACAGGGGGGACAGTACAGAAGAGCTTCTAGCTATGACTGAAATTCAGCGCCCGCCGGCAGTCTAAAACTGTAGTCACGTTCCAGAAGGATTTCTTGTAATTCAGCAAGAAACTACCCCCCGAACTACTGCCAGAGCCGGAAGACATCACCCGGGGGTTATGGAGAATTAACCATCCCATCAAATACAGGTATGGTAATTCTACCCTGGGAAAGCTATCACGCCGAGTTTCATCGACGAGCAGTCCCTCAGTCATGGCCCTCAAGCCAGCTTGTATGCGGCACACCATGGCAGGGAGCAAGCCCAGTCTTGCCCCGAACACCAGACGTACTGCAGGCCATAGGGTGTTCCAGTTAATGCGGTCCGCAGATGCGATGTCGGGCACTACTACTCGACGCAGCCATATGGAGAGAAAGCCAGCCAGTTGAGCTTCCTTGGACAGAGGCCTGCGGCAATGCCTCAAATAGCTGTAGGCCTTAGTGCCTGCAGGATATTTCCCTATCGCTTCATCAAGAATCAGATCCGGAGCCCCAGCATCCTCCATAAGATCGTCGACTACCTGAGCACTAAGCACGCTCAGAAAATTCAAAGGCTGATCCTTCGTATCCAAGACCTTCTCTGGCTTAGCAGTCTTGGCCCGGTGAAAGAAGGGGTAGGACGCCTATTTATTGGTATGAGCCAAATCTGAAGGCTCATCATAAAAGGCGGTGCACGCCAGGTAGTGACACATCAACTCCTGGTACACTGCCACTACCCGAGGATCTGAATCCCCCAGCTCCCGGTTTGTGGGAACGTACTCCTCATAAGGAGTATCCCCCATCGGCAGTCTTGAGATCTCTGCCATCTCGTGGAGCGCCAATCCCAACTCCCCCAGTGGAGTGGCGAAAGTCCCGGTGAGCGAGATATATCACTCCATCAAAGCCAGAAATAGGTTGGGGTTGAGAGATAACCCAACACTGGTGGCATTCACAGCTGCGAACAGACTAATCCTCTCCAGCTCGGTCTGAAAATACTTCAGGGCCCAGTCAGCTAAGCGAGCCCACCGAAGATTTGTTGGGGTGATCCACCCACTGCACCAAGGATTAACCTTGGGGTATACTCCTCCGCGCCCCATGAAATCATTGCAGAAAGTCGGTAATTGCACCGGCTGGAGCACCAAGCTGTCTTCACTCGGGACACTGCCCGGGTACAATCCCCTGAACGGCATTACAGAGCCGGAAGGGCGGCTGACAAATGACCCTTGGTCAGATCCTTTCTGATAGAAGATCTTTCCCGATCGGCCGTGAAGATCGGGAGTCAGCGTCCATGACATCCTCCTGGGATGTGTAGCATGGAAGAATGCCGAGATGGGATAATCTCTCGACATCTTGGGCAGATGCAAGACCAAGCCGCCGGTAGGGAAAATCCAGAGTTCTTTCTTGGGCTTCGTTTGGGACTGCTTGTCAATCATGTCCCTGAAGAGAAAAGCCGACTTTATATACTGGTCCCCGTCTATGTACGTCAGGGGCTCTCCGTTAATCATGTTTAGCTGCGTTCGTTCGCCCTGAGTCGATATCAAAATTTCCCTTCCTTCAGGATACTGGGGCCCGGAGATAGGAAATTTCACGTGCGACAGATCCTCCAGATAGTTGGAGTGCAGCATCCCGGCGGCAGAACCTATCACATCGGCTAGCGGAGACGCATGCAAGTCAACTACAAGAGTGCAAGAAAAATACATCATTTCCTATAAACTAGACATTACAGATCTTGCAGCATACGCCAAAAATCAACAGTCTGTGCTTTACGCCAAGACTGTAAAAACTTGATCCTTACGCTAGAATCCAGTTCCTAAACGTAAAATTCAAGGTTGGCAGTATACAGTCTGTGTTTTATGCCAGACTGTCAAAATTGAGTTATTACGCCAGGAATTCTCATCCAGAAGCGTAATACTCAAATTTTATAGTATACGCCAAGTTTCGACAGTCTGAGCTTTTACACCCGACTGCGGAAATATGGAGTTTTTACGCTGACACATTAGGAATATGGGCGTAAAATATTAAACATCCCTGTGCATCATCTTCCTCAAAGAGGCTATCAGCACAGAAGATAACCTAGCGCGTTCATGTACAACGTGTGCGAAGGATTTTCAGTCGTTCTTTTTCGTCCCAAAAGCTCTACCTCTAAGGCCGGGTGCACTGCTCGTCGGCGGGATACTTCGCTCAGAATGAAGTTCGCCTTGCCCGACCGAAGACGCTCTCGCTTGAGCAGAAGAACGAGAAGAAGAATCAACATTCTTTCCCTTAGTGGTGGGGATTTGCTTCGGGGCCATTACTGAAAACTTTGAAAGCTCGGAGAGGAAACGAAGAAGAACTATAACAGTCGAAGGCTTTCTCTCGCAGAAGACGGATGAAAAGTTTTTCTCTCAAAAGCTTGGGATATATATGGAGTTCGGATGGACTCCTCGAATCCCGAACCAAATCTCGACATTTAATATTCGGTCATTATTGGGGACTACGTCAGCCTATTACTCTCGAAAGGCGGACAGTTAGCGAATTCAAAAAGTTTTCGTGCAAAGATGAGGCGAGGTTCTACGCTAAGGAGTTTTCTACGATCGACAGCTACAAATCTATGGTTTTACGCTCAGGGACTATAAGTCTATGGTTTTACGCCCGGATGCTTTTATGCTCGGTAGCTTTTACGCTCGAGAGGCTACAAACCTACGACTTCACGCTCAGGAGCTACAGATCTATGATTTCACGCTCGGTGGCTTTTACACATAGAGGCAACAGATCCGTAACTTCACGCTCAGAAGATTTTCTTTTCACAGACTACGAATCTACAGGTTCTACGCTAAGGAGCTTCTTACGCTTGACAGCTACAAATCTACGATTTTACGCTCAGGGACTATAAGTCTATGGTTTTACGCCCGGATGCTTTTATGCTCGGTAGCTTTTACGCTCGAGAGGCTATAAACCTATGACTTCACGCTCAGGAGCTACAGATCTATGATTTCACGCTCGGTGGCTTTTACGCTCAGAGGCTACGAATCTACAGTTTCTTCGCCCGGATGCTTTTGTGCTCAGCAGCTTTTACGCTAGAGAGGCTACGGACTCAGGATCTTACGTTCATCCACATTTACGGATCTATACGCAGGCCAGGGCATGCGTATATATATGAACAATTCTCAAGGGGTCAATTGCAAGAGTTCACACAGAAGATACTCCTTCTTGTCCTCAAAATATCCCAAGTACCCGAAGCATACAGAGTTCAACATTAAAAATTACTCTTCTCCATGGGTCGATTGGAAGTTCATCCAGACTCCAGTCTGAATATTTCATCTACGAATTCAAGATGGCGACTTAGTTTTTTGACAACCATTTCTCGCCCTGTTCCAAGGAATTTTTGAGGAACCATTCTTGAAGATGATTGTCTGAACAAGAATTCGGTTTATCAGAAGTGACCGTTCAGAATTCTGCACAACTCCCCATTCCTAACACCAGGACAGTTCGAATACTCGAATGCTAAGCGGCTTTCTACGCACCCTTAGTTATGCGTAAAAGACAAGACGGGACCTAGCACTCTTTCTAACAAAGTCGGCGTAAAGTTACCAGACGTGTCGAAGCTACATATATTCAGACTTCACAGCAAAGTATATGGCGAAATAATCATATGCACAGAAGAAGACAATTTTATTAAGATTAAAATCATGATTATATATGAGGGAAATCCAGTCTACAAAAGGGTTTTTCTTCATTTTCATGATTACATATGAGGGAAATCCCGTCTACAAAGGATTTTCTCGTCGTCGTCGGAAGGCCACCCCCAGAGTCTGTTCTGCCAGGTTCTCGCACTGGTGGGCTTCTTCATCCATCTTCTCCAGTAGTTCATGACTCCCACAGTCGATGAACAAGAAGGTGGTGAATGGCGGGAGGATACAGAAATGGGCCTAGACCCATCCTCCAATACAGGAAAGCAGGGTAAATCTGCTTTCCTGCGTCCAGCGTGTCACGACCCGCACCCGGTTTAGGGGCACGAGTGCGTGGGTACGTCCAGCCTACGCCGCAGCATCGGCGGTAGAACGCTGTCGAGGTATTGATACTATCTAACTAATGTCACGCAGGCATCCAATCTCCATTAGGAGGCACGGATGACACAAATAAGATGAACACATACTCAACCACAGAATCATAGCACGATAAGATTTCGAAACAGAAATTAAAATTAAACACAATACAAGTCCACAAGAAATAACTTAACTTAACAATATCCAAGAATCATCAAAATGCCGGAGACAAATCCGGTACCAAATAGACTGTTAAAAGAACTAACTATGAATAATAATTCCGACTAGACTTCCAGAAACAACTACTACCAAGTCTGCAGCTACTCACCATAAGTGTCGGACAGCGGTCATCTAAGGCATAGTCTGGAAAAATGTTTCCAGTCAGGAAGGAGCAAAGCACAATCTCAAATAACAGTTCCATTAATTGATAATGTCTATAATACAATAAAACATGTCATGCTAGCTACTGAGAAGACAGTGAAGTAATGTAATGACAGTTTAAGAGAGACAGGCAATAGCAATATGATACAGTCAGTGCATGTATAAAAATGAAAGAACAAGGAACAGTATCATATACGGGTGATGTAGTATATGATCTAAAAGTAGAGAACTGTAATCTATTCTAGGTGTTTGAAATAGTAGTTTCGAAATGTGATCGGCTTGGGAACATGTACAGTAGCTACAGGGCCTGGCTAATCATGGGTGAAGAGCATGATTAACACTTACAATTTTATATACTACAATAAGAGGTTATGATCACATTTCTTACTAACTACTTCCCCGCCCCCAACTAGTACTGTGGATCCAACCATGACACGTCACGATACACGAGCAAGTCAAGTCTATCATGTACAATGTCTAAATATACATGTCGTGTACAATGTCAATACGATAATCAAGGTAACATCTCATGACTGCAGATCCAAGCTATACTAGTCCGTGTAACACAGTGTCAAAGATTCAGTTGTAACATTTCAAGATCATTGAACTTATAGCAATTATCAAGAATTGGAAATTATCAGAGAATGTACTTGCCTCGGGTCCTTAGCTGGTATTTATGGATGTCCTGTTCCAGAGTATCCCCCTGGGTAACCCAACAGTCCTATAAACACATCACAATATGACATTTGTATCAGAAGCTATCCTAACACACAATAGAATACACTGGCCTCAGGGCCATGCCAGGCAGGGCACTAGTCAACTAAGGTCATCTAGTAGGACTACGTATTTAAATAACATCTTATTAATTAATTACATATAATATCCCTCAATACAATTATAGATATATGTATAAATATATATACTTTAAAATAAATGATTCTTGTATGTATATATAAACATAAAATTTGTACTTACAATATTTTATACATGCACCAATTTAAATGTATTTACAATATACATATATATTCCTTTTAAAATTACCTATTTGATTTATACTAGTGTATACTCACATATATGCCAAAAATACATTTTAGAATTGTACTAGCATATACTTTTTATTTAATAGATATTATAAAAATAACCCAATGTATATATATATACATATACCCATACATTATATATACCATTAAATACTAACACATATACTACATGTTTACCAAGACAAATTTATATATATGTATACATACTTACATATCAAAATAACACACATATATATAACTACTTATATATATATACTAAAAATTTATATAAAAACATTATTTAATACGTATATGCACGTATACATCTACACACACATATACGTGTACTTATCTATATATATATATATATCTACATATTACATAATATATACAATACATGTACATAAACATAGAATACACTAAATATATATATATATACCATACATATCCATGTATACATTAATTACATAATTACATAATTACATAATTACATACATTATATATCTACAATATTAAGTATACAATAGAATTTCAATAATACATTTTATATACTAATACAAAAATATATATATATACATTATGTATTTTAATATTTTAAATAAATGCTATTCATTTTCATGATTTAAAATATTGATTTGATACATATTTATATATGAGAATACAGTACAATATTCAAATTATATAGCATTTAAATAAATATATACAAATTTACATATTAAGAATTATACTAATGCTTATACAGAATATACATTTCTTAATTATATATATAACTCACACCTTAATTATATTAACATACTAATACATTAATTAATAACTACAAATATTTATACCAAACAAGGATTACTAAATATATATATACATGTATGCTCATTGTATATATATTAAAACATTTTAAGTATATATACGAAATATATATATACGTATATCAATATTTTATATACTAGAATCATATTAAATATATATATGTACACATACATATACTATTAAACATTAAATTAAAAATACATTTTTACATACCAATTAAATTAAATACATACTCATACATACACTTTAATTAAATATATACATTTACATCTATATTAATTTTACACATACATGTACCTACACATTGATTTAATATATACAAATACATATATTAGTATATACATGAACATATATACGTATATATATATATAAATATATACATCCATATATATATATATATATATATATATATATATATATATATATATATATATATATATATATATATATATATATATAAATATAACTAAAGAAGAAAGAGGGAGAGAGGATTGCTTACAGAGGAGAGGGGGCTGCCGCTCGCTGGCCGGCCGTCGGAGGGGCAGAGGGCCGCCGGACCGCTGCTGGTGGTGGTGGTGTTGATGGTGGTGGGGGTGGTTATGGAGAAGAGGAGTTGAAGGTGAAGAGGGAGCAGTGGGGGTCCGGCCGGAGCACGGGGGAGCCGCCGGAGTTTACTGCGGTCGCCGGAGCAGTCTTCAGGGAGGAGGAGCTCGCAGCCGCCGGCTCGGCTAGGCCGGCCGGTCTCGGGGCTGGCCGCCGGGCTGCTTGGGAAGAGGAGCCGCCGGACTCGGCGCCGGAGCACGGTCAGCCGCTGGACGCACGCCGGAGTCAGCAGCCGATGGTCGGCCGGACTACAGTATAGGAAGTTGAGGATCAGTATCCCCCCCACCCTTTTCTATGTAAATTTGAATTTCAAATTCTAAATAGAACAATGAGAAGAGAAGGAGGAAGAAGAAGAAGAAAAAGAAAAAGAAAGAGAAGAAGGGAGAAGAGAAGAAAATCCTACGTATGAGAGAGAGAGGGCTTGGAGGCTTGAGAGGAGGTGGAGTTTTCTAGGTTGCCTAGGAATTAGGGTTGAGGGTACAAGGCATTAAATAGGATGAGAGAGGGTGTGATGTAAGGTGAGGATTTCATCCCTTGAATGGGTGGTCCAGATTTGTCAAGAGAAAATAATTCATGGGGGATTTGAGGGTGAGAGTTTAATTAAAATATTGGATTCCCTCATTGATTAAAATAATTGGGTGTTGGCACAAAATGCCAATTTGCAATTTAGTCCCCTTAAATTTGGGAAATTGCACAAACACATAAAATGACGAAAATTGGGCGGGCGATTCGGGGTCCGATGTTTTGTAGGGTCAGGGGACACTGTAAGATGGGTAGGGGCTGAAATTGCAGGGCACTGGAATTAAATTGGGATTTAAAATCAGATAAAATGGTATCCTCAATTTAAATAGAAATAAATGCAAGTTGTGTTCAACAATTAATTAGGAGTACTTGGGGTCAAAATCAGGTCAAGTCATCAATACCAATATTGAAGAAGACTCAGAACAGAATATTACCCTAATTTGGGCCGCACGAAAAATAGGTCAAGATGGCCTCCAATTTTCGATTGGAACGCACAACGATACAAAAAATAGAAAATTAAAAATAACGTCCGCGACGATTTTTGTACGGCTAGAAACAATGCACAAGGAGCATAATTATGAGTTGCAAAAATAGCAGAAATGAAGGTGGGCATGTCTAGAGCAAGATTGTGAAATTTGTTGGAAGACAAAAGTCTGGATAGTGCTCCAAATATCGAAGCAAAGGCAATGCGCAAAATATTAAATAAAATACAATAATTAATTATACTCTAAGAATTAAATTCTAAATAAAATAATAAAATCCGAAATTCTATCATTCGGACAGGGGTTCGTCTACTGGGCTTCTAGGTCTAGTCTGCTAGCTAAATAAAATAATTAAACACTGCATATGATTATATATTTAATTACTCATCACACATAATTATTTAAATTAAAAATATTATCATGCAATTAATTAATCATAACTACAATAATATTAAATATTGTAAAAATTCGAAAATACCCCTGTTTTCAGAATGTGGTAGTGACAAGTCTACCCACCTTAAAAGAATTTCGTCCTCGAAATTTAAAATCCTCATATTAGCATTTAATCATACACATTATTATTCCCTCCATTAAACTCATCAACCACGAATAATCCACAAGGTCTTTTCACAATTTCCAAAAATCCGAAATTATCTGTATTCCTGTAAAAATCCTCGACATAGAATCAAAGTCCCTTTTTATTAAAATTTCCTGAAAGTTTTTGAGTTAATAATCCAATGTCCGAAATTTAATATCCACTCCTCAAAGTACTCCACAATATGATATTTAAGGATTCTCCAAATGTCACATTCAAATATGAAGTTCTAAATTCATAACTTGCAATTAAATAAATACATTGATAAATCTTCCAAAATTTTCAAATTAATAACCAACTTAAACATGTCAAAATCTTTCCTGGAATTAATAAACCACCAATTATGCCATGTAAATTTCTTAACCATTTATTTAAATCAATAATTATCCTCAAATTTTATCATCTTGTTCCTCTTGTCAAGTCATAACTCCTTTATGAATCTTCACTACAGTCAACACCAAGAATCACGGTCTAAGGAAATTCTACCTATAGTCATACCACATACAATCTAGGGGAACGTACATGGTTATGGTCTCATTTGTTAGGGTGTTGCAGTCCATGTATCAGGGTGTACTACTAACTACATTATAACAAGAATCATGCATACAAGCTACGGTACTAAGCAATCAATCAATCAAATAGATAGGAACAGAAGGAAGGACAGAACAGAACTTACAAACACATTACCTGCAGTATCGGTCTCCTCGACCGTCATCGCAAATGCCTGTCCTGCTGGGGTGGTTCCCTTTGCAGGTGCTGAGCAATGTACGGTTCCACAGGTAGCCTAACTGGATCTCTATAGTCTGAAGCTGCGTGTTGGCTGAGAAGATGAGGGACTCGAAGACAATCCCTTACTCGATGTCCCGCAGCGCCACAGTGCAAACAAAGTCCTAGCCTCGTTCTACAGCTCTCCCAAAGGTGACCTGGCTTCTTACAGAAGTGACAAGTTCGTTGATCCTGCTGTACAGGAACTGGTGCAGGGTACTGCTGTTGATACTGAAATGCCCAGGGTTGTTGCTGGATAGGAACTGGTGCTAGGTACTGCGGTGGATGCTGAAATATCCATGGTTGTTGCTGAACATGAAATGGTACTTGGTACTGTTGTTGATGCTGAATACGGGGATGCTTGGCTGGTCCTGCGCTATCATTCGTATCTCCAAAAGTATCGTGACTCCTCTTAGGCCTGAGATCCAGATCCTCTTCTGCGATCTGAGCATCCATCAAGATAGCCTCAAAGGTAGCGGTACGACGACCAGAAGTGCGCGACTTAATCTCTCTTGTCAGTCCCTTTCTAAATTTCCGGGCTCGATCTCCTGGGTCTCGAATCATAGACGATGCAAAACGGCTCAATCTACAGAATTCTGCAGCGTACTCGTCGACCGACATGTTTCCTTGAACTAAGTCATGAAACTGACTTTCCAAGGTTCCCAATGCCACGTCGGAAAAGAACTTCTCCTTGAAGAGTTCCTTGAAGGTCTCCCAAGTAAGTCCTTGTGCAGTAATTATCGGTTCTGTGCGATACCACGTGAGTGCGATATCGAACATCTGACTGCCAGCGGCTTCTATCTTCAAGCTCTCCGGAATCTGGGTCAATCGCAGGCTTCTCTCTATATCTTCTAGCCAGTCGTCAGCGTAGAGTATTCCTTCGGTGCCTTTGAACTCTCGAGGCATCATCCTTTTGAAATCTACTATAGTGCCTGATCTCTGCTGTTGCTGGCCAGAAAACTGCTGGTACTGTGCTACTTTCTCCAAAGCTTGGAGAGTCACTTGATGAGCATTCTCCATGTTTTCTTTCATCAGCTCGGTTTGTGCCTGGTACGCTTCTGCTTGCACCTTCTGAGCCTCAGCTTGAACTCGCTGAGCGTCTGCCGTTACTCTTTGGGCATCTACCATGCCTTGGATCAAGGTAAACATCTGAGTTCCGTCAATAGGCAAACCTCCGGGAATCGGAGTTGATGGAGGAGGAAGGTTGTCTGTTACAGTTGCGGCAATCTTCTGAACAGGTGGAGAAGGAGGATCACCTACGTGCATCGGAGATGTAGGAGGAACTACGGATGTCTGTCCATCAGGTGGAGAGGTGGCAGACCCCTCTAAAGCTGATGTTCCCGCTCTCATAGACCTTGTCTGCGGCGACATCCTGAAGACAGATCCCAAAGAATCAATTAGGGTAAAATGCGATATCATCAAGGGAGGACAGTACAGTTCTAAAGAAGCAACATTTAAGATAGAGAGATTGGAATTAAACCCTAGTTATGATTGCATGGTCAAGATGTATCCATGGTCTGATACCTCTATCCTTATAGGTACCACAGTTCTATCACAAGCACACTCACTGCTAGCTTCCTTACCTACTGCAATCGCTAATACTAGTTAATCTTATCACTCAATGCATATCAATTTCAATACACTATACTAAGTACTGCACTTTCTAGTACAACCCTTGATGATCACCCAAGTCAGTTTGCAGTGAATTCTCAATCATACTCAAGCCAACCGATCCTTATACACATGCATCTCATCTATTGTATACTAATGTATCTCTCCCACTATAAAATCCTATCCTCAAATAAAATTCCTCGAAATAACCCCTCGAATAAATTTTTTTTAAAAAATGCATATACTTTCCTCAAGGTCAATTATCTAAATACTGAAGTGAAAATTTAATCACCTTAAAGATCCTTACAGACTTGTCTAGGTTTATTGAATCGAATCTGAATCCTCAAAATAAAATTTTAATAACAATATTTTAACTCCTCATATTTCAAAATTTTGCAATTCATTGAAATCTTTAAAATAAATTTTTTTATAACACTCTCAATCTTCTTAGAATCCTAAAATTTGGAATTCATTTTCAATCTTCAATTAAAATTTTAAATCCACCTTCTGTAGTCAAATAGCTCTAATGTTAATCCTTTTCACTGTCCTCATTGACATGTGTTATCAGATAATAATACCATAAATCAGTCTATAACTTCCTCTTAATATGAAATCAACTCTATAATGAAGCAAAAATCCTAATTTAATACCTTAATTAACAACAATCAAAGCAATATCAACCAGTGAGAATGGACAGAACAAGGGAATGATTGTAAATTGGAAGTTTTAACAAGATTCTCAGGGGTCATCCCAGGAATCTCTCAAGGAATTGTGATTGAGTATTTGCTCTCGTCCTAGTATCCTATGTCCTAGATTCTATAGCAGGTACGCAGTAGTATAACAAGGATGCTACACTACTACGACATCGCACAACTCGCGAAGTCTGACCTGCATGGGCCACCACTAAAAACGTGTCACGACCCGCACCCGGTTTAGGGGCACGAGTGCGTGGGTACGTCCAGCCTACGCCGCAGCATCGGCGGTAGAACGCTGTCGAGGTATTGATACTATCTAACTAATGTCACGCAGGCATCCAATCTCCATTAGGAGGCACGGATGACACAAATAAGATGAACACATACTCAACCACAGAATCATAGCACGATAAGATTTCGAAACAGAAATTAAAATTAAACACAATACAAGTCCACAAGAAATAACTTAACTTAACAATATCCAAGAATCATCAAAATGCCGGAGACAAATCCGGTACCAAATAGACTGTTAAAAGAACTAACTATGAATAATAATTCCGACTAGACTTCCAGAAACAACTACTACCAAGTCTGCAGCTACTCACCATAAGTGTCGGACAGCGATCATCTAAGGCATAGTCTGGAAAAATGTTTCCAGTCAGGAAGGAGCAAAGCACAATCTCAAATAACAGTTCCATTAATTGATAATGTCTATAATACAATAAAATATGTCATGCTAGCTACTGAGAAGACAGTGAAGTAATGTAATGACAGTTTAAGAGAGACAGGCAATAGCAATATGATACAGTCAGTGCATGTATAAAAATGAAAGAACAAGGAACAGTATCATATACGGGTGATGTAGTATATGATCTAAAAGTAGAGAACTGTAATCTATTCTAGGTGTTTGAAATAGTAGTTTCGAAATGTGATCGGCTTGGGAACATGTACAGTAGCTACAGGGCCTGGCTAATCATGGGTGAAGAGCATGATTAACACTTACAATTTTATATACTACAATAAGAGGTTATGATCACATTTCTTACTAACTACTTCCCCGCCCCCAACTAGTACTGTGGATCCAACCATGACACGTCACGATACACGAGCAAGTCAAGTCTATCATGTACAATGTCTAAATATACATGTCGTGTACAATGTCAATACGATAATCAAGGTAACATCTCATGACTGCAGATCCAAGCTATACTAGTCCGTGTAACACAGTGTCAAAGATTCAGTTGTAACATTTCAAGATCATTGAACTTATAGCAATTATCAAGAATTGGAAATTATCAGAGAATGTACTTGCCTCGGGTCCTTAGCTGGTATTTATGGATGTCCTGTTCCAGAGTATCCCCCTGGGTAACCCAACAGTCCTATAAACACATCACAATATGACATTTGTATCAGAAGCTATCCTAACACACAATAGAATACACTGGCCTCAGGGCCATGCCAGGCAGGGCACTAGTCAACTAAGGTCATCTAGTAGGACTACGTATTTAAATAACATCTTATTAATTAATTACATATAATATCCCTCAATACAATTATAGATATATGTATAAATATATATACTTTAAAATAAATGATTCTTGTATGTATATATAAACATAAAATTTGTACTTACAATATTTTATACATGCACCAATTTAAATGTATTTACAATATACATATATATTCCTTTTAAAATTACCTATTTGATTTATACTAGTGTATACTCACATATATGCCAAAAATACATTTTAGAATTGTACTAGCATATACTTTTTATTTAATAGATATTATAAAAATAACCCAATGTATATATATATACATATACCCATACATTATATATACCATTAAATACTAACACATATACTACATGTTTACCAAGACAAATTTATATATATGTATACATACTTACATATCAAAATAACACACATATATATAACTACTTATATATATATACTAAAAATTTATATAAAAACATTATTTAATACGTATATGCACGTATACATCTACACACACATATACGTGTACTTATCTATATATATATATATATCTACATATTACATAATATATACAATACATGTACATAAACATAGAATACACTAAATATATATATATATACCATACATATCCATGTATACATTAATTACATAATTACATAATTACATAATTACATACATTATATATCTACAATATTAAGTATACAATAGAATTTCAATAATACATTTTATATACTAATACAAAAATATATATATATACATTATGTATTTTAATATTTTAAATAAATGCTATTCATTTTCATGATTTAAAATATTGATTTGATACATATTTATATATGAGAATACAGTACAATATTCAAATTATATAGCATTTAAATAAATATATACAAATTTACATATTAAGAATTATACTAATGCTTATACAGAATATACATTTCTTAATTATATATATAACTCACACCTTAATTATATTAACATACTAATACATTAATTAATAACTACAAATATTTATACCAAACAAGGATTACTAAATATATATATACATGTATGCTCATTGTATATATATTAAAACATTTTAAGTATATATACGAAATATATATATACGTATATCAATATTTTATATACTAGAATCATATTAAATATATATATGTACACATACATATACTATTAAACATTAAATTAAAAATACATTTTTACATACCAATTAAATTAAATACATACTCATACATACACTTTAATTAAATATATACATTTACATCTATATTAATTTTACACATACATGTACCTACACATTGATTTAATATATACAAATACATATATTAGTATATACATGAACGTATATACGTATATATATATATAAATATATACATCCATATATATATATATATATATATATATATATATATATATATATATATATATATATATATATATAAATATAACTAAAGAAGAAAGAGGGAGAGAGGATTGCTTACAGAGGAGAGGGGGCTGCCGCTCGCTGGCCGGCCGCCGGAGGGGCAGAGGGCCGCCGGACCGCTGCTGGTGGTGGTGGTGTTGATGGTGGTGGGGGTGGTTATGGAGAAGAGGAGTTGAAGGTGAAGAGGGAGCAGTGGGGGTCCGGCCGGAGCACGGGGGAGCCGCCGGAGTTTACTGCGGTCGCCGGAGCAGTCTTCAGGGAGGAGGAGCTCGCAGCCGCCGGCTCGGCTAGGCCGGCCGGTCTCGGGGCTGGCCGCCGGGCTGCTTGGGAAGAGGAGCCGCCGGACTCGGCGCCGGAGCACGGTCAGCCGCTGGACGCACGCCGGAGTCAGCAGCCGATGGTCGGCCGGACTACAGTATAGGAAGTTGAGGATCAGTATCCCCCCCCCCTTTTCTATGTAAATTTGAATTTCAAATTCTAAATAGAACAATGAGAAGAGAAGGAGGAAGAAGAAGAAGAAAAAGAAAGAGAAGAAGGGAGAAGAGAAGAAAATCCTACGTATGAGAGAGAGAGGGCTTGGAGGCTTGAGAGGAGGTGGAGTTTTCTAGGTTGCCTAGGAATTAGGGTTGAGGGTACAAGGCATTAAATAGGATGAGAGAGGGTGTGATGTAAGGTGAGGATTTCATCCCTTGAATGGGTGGTCCAGATTTGTCAAGAGAAAATAATTCATGGGGGATTTGAGGGTGAGAGTTTAATTAAAATATTGGATTCCCTCATTGATTAAAATAATTGGGTGTTGGCACAAAATGCCAATTTGCAATTTAGTCCCCTTAAATTTGGGAAATTGCACAAACACATGAAATGACGAAAATTGGGCGGGCGATTCGGGGTCCGATGTTTTGTAGGGTCAGGGGACGCTGTAAGATGGGTAGGGGCTGAAATTGCAGGGCACTGGAATTAAATTGGGATTTAAAATCAGATAAAATGGTATCCTCAATTTAAATAGAAATAAATGCAAGTTGTGTTCAACAATTAATTAGGAGTACTTGGGGTCAAAATCAGGTCAAGTCATCAATACCAATATTGAAGAAGACTCAGAACAGAATATTACCCTAATTTGGGCCGCACGAAAAATAGGTCAAGATGGCCTCCAATTTTCGATTGGAACGCACAACGATACAAAAAATAGGAAATTAAAAATAACGTCCACGACGATTTTTGTGCGGCTAGAAACAATGCACAAGGAGCATAATTATGAGTTGCAAAAATAGCAGAAATGAAGGTGGGCATGTCTAGAGCAAGATTGTGAAATTTGTTGGAAGACAAAAGTCTGGATAGTGCTCCAAATATCGAAGCAAAGGCAATACGCAAAATATTAAATAAAATACAATAATTAATTATACTCTAAGAATTAAATTCTAAATAAAATAATAAAATCCGAAATTCTATCATTCGGACAGGGGTTCGTCTACTGGGCTTCTAGGTCTAGTCTGCTAGCTAAATAAAATAATTAAACACTGCATATGATTATATATTTAATTACTCATCACACATAATTATTTAAATTAAAAATATTATCATGCAATTAATTAATCATAACTACAATAATATTAAATATTGTAAAAATTCGAAAATACCCCTGTTTTCAGAATGTGGTAGTGACACAGCGCCATGACAGATTGAGTTGAGATATTTGACCCAACTCAATCCTGGATAGAGCTAGTTTGTCTGCTCTGGTCCACGAAGGTATCAGGAGAAGATACAGCTTGCAAGCTGTATGGTCAAATACGACCCTTCCTCTCTCCGGAAGAACTGCCATACAAAGTTGCTGATTATCCCGAGCAAAGGAGGCTATGATATCCTTCCATGATCCATCGTTGCAGAGGACATTTGCTCGAAGATGCCGTCTTTTTCAGCTTCTTACATGCTGGAAGAATATGGTCTTCTTCTTCCTCAAGTCGACCCGACGAACTCCAGCGATCATCTCTGTATAGTGAAAGAGATATGGGAAGAATAGGTTAACTCTTCGGCCTTTTATAGGCAAGGGAAAGCCCTCTGAATCCCAACGGATCCCCAATAACTCTGGCATAAAGTCATCCTTGAAGGACGTGTCGGACTTGACCGTTTCATGCTTCATTCAAAGCGTTTCAAATTACGAGGAATTTAAAAGCTTTGAAGGGGGTCTTGTAGAAGCATGAAAAATACGCTGGATAGCTATACGCAGCATATTGATGTGGGGCAGCATAAAAAGATGATCTCAGAGCCATCAACGTGCAACAGAGCTTTTTCGCTGAGCATAGCGTAAAATATAAACTCAAGGACCATCCGCGTAAAGCATTATGTCCAGGCTGCTTAAGCGTAAAAAAGGGTGCTACATCGCCTTTATGGCGTAAAACTCATCGGTTTTTAATGCAGCATTGAAGTGTACGAGGAACGCTTCATATTCTACGAAATGAACCTGTCAGATCATGCAATGAACCTGACGTCTGGACTCCTGACAAAGAGTACTGCACGACTACCCAGGCGACGGCTATAATGATGGCGCGACACTGCAACCCAGGCTGTCATTTACTGCCATTTTCTTGGCGTAAACCGCTTTTACGCATACAAAGGAATACGCTGCCTAGTTTTACACAAGCAGATGTGAGCTGTTTATGCTCCACAGAAGACAAACAGCCTGCCACGTCAAAAGCTGCTCTTTGTACAGGGCTCGAGGCACCACTCTGCATTTAATGTGCAGAGTGATGACAGAACTCGAGGCACGTCTCTGCATTTAATGCGCAGAAAGGGTGGCAGACCTTCAAAACACGCCTCTGCATTTAATGTGCAGGATAATGGCAGATCTCTGCATTTAATGCAGGAGATTTGATTAAATGTCACCGAACCGTCGTTTAGTGACATCCCCTTTGCGTAAACTGCTTTTACGCATACAAGGGGATATGCTGCCTAGTTTTACACAGGCAGACGTGAGCTTCTTATGCTCCGCAGAAGACAAACAGGCTGCCACGTCAGCAGTTGCTCTTCGTACAGGATTCGAGGCGCGTATCTGCATTTAATACGCAGAATGATGGCGAATCTTCAAGACACGCCTCTGCATTTAATACGCAGGATGGGGTAGATCTCTGCATTTAATGCAAGAGATTTAATTATATCTCAAAGAGCCGTAATTTCGGCTAAGACGTCCACATCATCACTTTGGCACATTTTGCCAACTCAGGCCTCAGTCAGGAGAAGAGGATCGGCTATCTTCTGCTCCCACTCGGCTTCTACGCTCACTCGGCTTCCACGCCCACTCGGCCTCTATGCCTACTCGGCTTCTACGCCTACTCGGCTTCTATGCCTACTTGGCTTCTACGCCATGGTGACAGTTATTGGCTTCTACGCCAACCTCTTCTACGCGAAGGATAACTACCTACGTGGCTTTTATGTCGTGATCTTCGCAGCAGTTATACGCGTTGTCTCTTAATTGGACACGCGTCACACGCTCATTCAAAAGATCATTTATACGCGGGTAACGGTTATTGTAACCATCGTCTAAAAGGGTGATATACTTTCCACTGTTCAGCTTCGAGGCTGACCGGATGCTCACTGTCACTAAAACTCTATAAATAGAGACCTCTATTGAGAGAGAAAGGAGAGGTCGAAAATTGGTCAAGAAATCCAGTATCAGATCCAAGGTCGAAAGAGGAAAGATTGAAAGGTCGAGATTTGGTCGCAGACTTCAAGAGAGAAGAATCCAGAGCTCAGGCAAAGAGTAGTGATCGACGACTTTGGCATCGAGCATCCACTCTCTTTAGCAACCTTCGAAGTTGCTTTCTGTCTTCTACGACACTTCTTTATCATCGTGTGGTCCAAGGGACAAAGTGATCGACTGCAGATCAGACTCCTATAGCAATATTTACCCAGATTAAAAAATTGTACTCGACATCCTCGTATAGGATTAATTGTACTGCTTGTTTGTAAACATAAAGAGAGGGTTTTCGTATAAAGCCTCATTTCCATATCTTTCGTTTATTTTATCGGACAACAAATATAGTATGTTTATATATACTCATATAATTCGTACCTTAGAGTATCCTATAAATATTCCAGTATCTTAGGATACCCTTACTAACACAATATACCTTAACCTATACTTAAGTTTCTAGGTATCCTAAAAGTAACATCTAGTATCTAGATGGTCTTTTAGTATGCATATATCTATAAGTGTCAAAATACTCATAAGTACCTAGTATCAATATCTAATACTAATCATTAACCCAATCATAACTTAATACTTACTAGCACTCACTTAACTAGACACTTGGTTATCTTGAGATACCATACCATTATTTGGTACTTACTATTTCAAATATTCAATACCTAGTGCTTAGCAATCCATTCGCTAACACACACAAAATGGACACTGATACTAACTCTTAGGACTTAACACCCTAACCTATAAATACACCTATCTCATATGCATACACAGTTGCCCCTTGTTCCTACCTGCACATTGCTCAATACCTTGCTTCTACTAATGCAGTGTCTACCTAAAACCTTGCCAACTCTTTCCTAAGTCTGCACATGCTTGTCCAAACCACCACTGTCCCCAAATGGACCAACCCTGTGCAGGAGACTGATCTCAGATCTTCCTCCTCACATGGACACAGCACGAACACCATCTGAAAGTAGTTGATTCATTGTTGATGTCCAAAACCTGCACCTGTGTACTTACAGTTCTCATGCACTTGTCTTCCTCCCAACTCTACAACAACTAGGTCTTAATATATCTCAGGTGCAAATACACAAACAGTCTCTTCAATACCCCTTAGCTTGCCACTGATACACTCTAGTAACATTATATTTCAGTTCCCTCGCTGGTCTCAGTGCATTAATGCCATGACTCCCCAAGCCACCACATCAATATCTGATACTCTTATCCATCATATGTGTACCCCTAATACTACTCTTGTTCTGGACATCCCTTCAGTCAGTGTTTGAACAGATACTGACCCAAAATAACTTCCTTAATGCTCAGCATTAGCACCCCACAACCCCAATAACTGCTATACCCGAGTCCTTAACTCTGGATTAAAACGAATCAAGTTCTCAACTCTGAGCACACACATAGTGTATCCTAAAGTCAATACCAATGCCAACTCGAGCCCCCGCGCCCAATATGCACTTGAACTCGAGTAACCCCCCTCACTGCCTTCAAACTCATTGAAACTACTCCTTGCAACAAACAGAGGTTATCAATTACATCACTAAGCTCACATGGACACACACTATATATACTATAAGACATTAGTACATGAACACATAGGTTTTGCTCATATACACAACTCCATACTAATCTCACATTGCTCCTAATTTCCTTCTTCTACTTGTTGTGAACACAATAACTCCCCTCAACCTGCCAATGCACTAAGACATTCCCTTCCAATGGTGCTCCTATTGCCAAGTCTTGCATAGCACACTTATCCATCTACTGGTTTACACATACTCTTAATTTTATACAAGCTCTGATACTACACTCATAACTCGACCACTACCTATTTCTCGTACCCTCACAATTTACTACTCCCAGGTTCCCTTATAATGGCTAATAACTTACACATTACTGGATGCTCCCTATTACTAGGCTCTGCACTTGAATGCTACCATCTATAGTTACCTATTTGCTTACTACAAAGTGCATTAGCTGCTCATGCACCAGTGAAGAAACCCTCCCTCCTTGTTGTCTGATCTGTAACTAACACCTACCTGGATACTACTGTTCTTATTCAACCTACACACTGCAACCCGAAGCTGTTGTGCATAAGGTGCTCTTAGTATATACCCCACTGCATGGTCTCTTGCACTAACTTACCAAACTCCACACACACTGTCCAATTCCCCTTCCTCTTTACTTCACATGTTGCCCAAACAAACAGGTGCAGCTGCTGCACTGCATTACAGTGATCTATCCTTACTGTATTACAGTCACCACCACCTAATCCCTACTCATTGTACTTACCTATATACACCAACACACTCACTGCACATGCATACAATACCATCAGTCACAGTTACTACTCCTCATTCTGAACACTCATACACAGGACCCACACTCCCACATGTGCACGTACATATCCAATCCTCACACAGTCACCAAACACCACCATACTATCTCTTCACACATAAACAAAGCATACTATATATTATATATATGCATACACATATATCATATATTTATATATATATATCACACACACTCACTAGAAGCTTTTACAAAAATACTTGGTATACGTTGTTGTTTGTGGTATTAAACGAAAGAATGAAAGTGTATTTCAATGACGGGGTTTATACGAAACCCGTGCCCTTTGGTTTACAAACAAACTTGTACAATATAATCCTATACGAGGATGTGGGAGTACAATTTATTTAATCTGGGTATAAATTGCTATAGGTGTCTGATCTGCAGTCGATCACTTTAGCCCTTGGACCACACGATGTTGAAGAAGTGCCGTGGAAGACAGGTAGCAGCTTCGAAGGTTGCAAAGGAGGGTGGATGCACGATGCCAAAGTCGTCGATCCCTACTCTTTGCCTGAGCTCCGGATTCTTCTCTCCCTCTCTCTCTCTCCCTCTCTCTCTTGACCTTCGGTTCGATCTTTCTTGGAAGTTCGACCTTTTGATCTGGTATAGGTTTTTCTTGACCAATTTTTCTCTTATTTTCTCCATTGATAGGGGTCTCTATTTATAGAGTTTCGGTGACAGTGACCACTCCGTCGGCGTAGAAACCGAGGAGTGGACAGTACAGCACCCTTTTAAACAACGGTTAAAATAACCAATGCCTGCGTATAGATGACCTTTTGAGTGAGCATGTGACGCGTGTCCAACTAAGGGGACAAAACGCGTATATCTGCTGCGAAGATCACGGCGTAGAAGCCACGTAGGTAGGTATCCCTCGGATAGAAGAGGTTGGCGTAGAAGCCAAATGACTGTCACCCTGGCGTAGAAGCCAAGTAGACATAGAAGCCGAGTAGGCGTAGAAGCCGAACGGTCGTAGAGACCGAGTGGGCGTTGAAGCCGAATGGGCGTTGAAGCCGAATGGTCGTAGAGGCCGAGTGGGCGTTGAAGCCGAATGGTCGTAGAGGCCGAGTGGGCGTTGAAGCCGAATGGTCGTAGAGGTCGAGTGGGCGTAGAAGCCGAGTGAGCACAGATCCTGAATGAGCGTAGAAGCCGCTGCGTATCGTGCCAGAGTGCTGATGTGGACGTCTTAGCCGGAATTACGGCTTTTGAAGATATAATCAAATCTCTTACAGAGATTTGCAACCATCCTGTGCATTAAATGCGGAGGCGTATTTTGAAGGTCTGCACCCCTTCTGTGCATCCGTCGCAGAGACGTGCCTCGAGAGAAACGGTCACTGCTCTGTGCAATTAGACGTAGAGACGTGCCTCGAGCCCCGTACGAAGTGCAGCTTTTGACGTGGCAGGCGGTTTGTCTACTGCGGAGCGTAAAACAGCTCATGTTTGCCTGTGTAAAACAAGGCAGCGTATCCCCTTGTACGCGAAAGAGCAGTTTATGCTGAGGGGATGTCAGTAAACGACGGTCCGGTTATATTTTAACCAAATCCTCTGCATTAAATGCAGAGATCTGCCATCATACTGTGGGGCGCGTCCCGAGTGGTCTGCCATCATTTCCAGCCGTCGTCTGGGTAGCCGTGCAGCACTTTTTATCAGGAGTCAGGGGTCAGGTTCACTGCGTGACTTGACAGGTTCATTTCGGGGAAGACGAAGCGTTCCTCGTATGCTTTAACGCTGCTTTAAGAGCGGATGAGTTTTACGCTATGGAGGCGATAAAGAACCCTGTCTACGCTGAAGCGGCCTGGACGTACTACACTTACGCGGATGGTCCTTTGAGCTTATACTTCACGTTGTGTTTAGCAGAAAAAACTCAGTTGCACGCTTGATGGCTCTGAAGGCCTTTGTTTACGCTGCTCTGCATCAAGATGCTGCGTAGATCCTCCCAGCGTATTTTTTATGCTTCTACAAGACCCCCTTCAAAGCTTTTAAATTCCTCGGAATTTAAAACGCTTTGAATGAAGCATGAACGGCCCCTCGTAACTCGAAACGTTTCTGAATGGAGCGTTGAAACGGTCGATGCTGACTTTATGGCGGATTTATTGGGGACCGCTGTGATCTCTTTCGCCTATAAAAAGGCTGGGGGGTTAACCTGTTCTCCCCACATTCCTATCACCACGCAGAGATGATCGCCGGAGTTCGTCGGGTCGACCTGAGGAAGAAGGAGATCATGTTCTTCCAGCATGTAGGGAGCCAAAAAAGATGGCATCTTCGAGCAAGTGTCCACTGCAACGATGGATCATGGAAGGATATCTTAGCCTCCCTTGCTCGGGATAATCAGCAACTTTATGTGGCGTTTGCCCAGGAGAGAGGAAGGGTCGTATTTGACCACTTCCCTTGCAAGTGGTGCCTTCTCCCGTTGCCTCCGGTGACGAGAGTCAGACAGACTTGCTCTGTCCCGGCCTGAGCGGCGCACGGAGCATGGGATCTGCATAATTTATGCAAGCCCCAAGTCTGTCTTCTCCCGCCGTTGATCATTGCCATGTCAGTCAGTTCGCTGACTGACTGCTGGAGAAGAGGGATGAAGAATTGATGCCCAGCAAGAACCTGTCAGAACAGCTTCTGGGTGATCTTCTGACGATGATAGGGGAACTCCTTTTGTAGACGGAGTTTCCCTCAGATGTAATCATGAAAATGAAGAAAAACCCTTTGTAGACAGGATTTCCCTTATATGTAATCATGATTTTAATCTTTAATAAAATCGTCTTCTTCTTCATATGATCATCTTGCCATACGTTGCTGTGAAGTCTGAATATGTGTAGCTTCGACACGTCTGATTCTTTACGCCGACTCTGATAGAAAGAGTATTAGGCCCTGTCCTTTACGCATAGCGAATAGTCCATAGAACGCTGTTAAGCATTTTGAACATTTAGAACTGTCATGTTGCTAGGACTGAGGGACTGCGTAGAATTCTGAACTGTTGTTTCTGATGAACAGAATTCTTGTTTCAGACTTCGTCTTCAAGAATGATCTCTCAAAACTCCCTTGGAACAGGGTCGAGGATTTGTCTGTCAAACTAATTTTTCATCTTGATAGACGAGATGTTCAGACTGGAGTCTGGATGAACCTCCAATTTTGGACCCGAGAAGAGTAATTTCTTAATGTTTGAACTCTGTATGCTTCGGGTACTTGGGATACTTTTGGGGTCAAGAACGAGTATCTTCTGTGCGAACTCTTTGTAATTGACCGCTTTGGGGACTGTTCGGATATACGAAAAGTCATGGAGCGTGAAATCATTAGTCTGTAGCCTCTGAGCGTAAAACACCATCGAGCGTAAAATCGTAGACTTGTGGTTCCTGAGCGTGAAGTCGTAGGTTTGTAGCCTCTCGAGCATAAAAGCTACCGAGCACAAAGGCATCCGGGCGTAAAACCATAGACTTATAGCTGTCGAACGTAAAGCCGTAGATTCGTAGCTGTCGAGCGTAGAAAGCTCCTTTAGCGTAGAACTGTAGATTTGTAGCTTCTGAAAAAAAAAATTCTCCGAGCGTGAAGTTTGCGGATCTGTTGCTTCTGAGCGTAAACTGAGCGCCACCGAGCGTGAGATCATCGATTTGGTATCTGCTGAGCGTAAAGTCGTAGGTTTGTTGCCTCTCGAGCATAAAAGCTACCGAGCACAAAGGCATCCGGGCGTAAAACCATAGATTTATAGCTTGCGAGCGTAAAACCGTAGATCTGTTGCTGTCGAGCGTAGAAAGCTCCTTTAGCGTAGGAACCGCTGAACTGCTTTGCGTGAAGAACTTTTCGAATTCGCTGACTGTCCGCCTTTCGAGAATAGTGGGCTGACGTAGCATCCAATCAAAACCAACTATTAATTACGAGATTTGGTTAGGGTCTCGAGACTGCCGATGGGGGATACCCCATATGAAGAGTATGTTCCCACCAACCGGGAGTTGGGGGACTTAGACCCTCGGGTGGCGGAAGTGTATCAGGAGCTGATGTGTCAATACTTCGCGTGCACCACTTTTTATAACGAGCCTTCTGATTTGGCTCACACCACCAAGTGGATGTCCTACCTCTTCTTCCACCGAGCCAGGGCCGCCAAGTTGGAGAAAGCCTCGGGGGGCAAGAATGAGCCCGTGAACTGTTTGGGCGTGCTCAGTGCCCCGGTGGTCGAGGATCTTATGAAAGATGCTAAGGCTCCAGATCAGATTCTCGTTGAGGGGGTAGGAAAGTATCCCGAAGGAACTAAGGCCTATAGTTACTTGAGGCGCTACCGCAGGCCTCTGTCTAAGGAAGCCCAGCTGGCTGGTTTCCTCTCCATATGGCTGCGTCGAGTAGTAGTGCCCGGTACTGCGTCCGCGGACCACATTCACCGGAACATCCTATGGCCGGCAGTGCGTCTGGTGTTCGGGGCAAGACTGGGCTTGCTTCCAGCCATGGTGTGCCGTATACAGGCTGGCCTGAGAGCCATGACTGATGGGTTGCTCGTCGATGAAGCTCGGCGTGAGAGTTTTCCCAGGGTGGAATTACCATACCTGTACTTGATGGGATGGTTAATTCTCCACAATCCCCGGGTGATGTCTCCCGGCTCTGGTAGCAGCTCGGGGGGGAATTTCTTGCTGAACTACAAGGACTCTCCCTGGAATGTGAACACAACTTTGGACTGTCGGCTGGTGTTGAACCTCAGTCACGGTTGGAAGCTCCTCTGTACTGCTCCCCCTGTACATCGCAATCAATCAGGGATGAGGCTTGAGGATTCAGGTGGAGAGAAGACCGATATTTCTCCGGAAGCTTTTAACTGGTTGGTCTGCATTAGACCCTCCCATCTGCTGTACAGGAGCGAAGATCATTGCTTCTTCGAGCCCTACTTGCCTAGTCGGTTCGCCAGGCAGTTTGGGTACGATCAGTTGCACGTGGGCAATGCCGTCACCAGCTTCAGGTCCAGGGGCGGACTCATTGATGGAGCCAAAGGGTGGCAATATTTTATCATGGGTTGCACGGGAACAATCTTTATCGTGCCGGTCGTCACACTCTCCACGGAGCTACGCATCCTCCATTCGTATGCCCAGTTCTATGTGGCGATTAACACCTTCCATCGCGATTTTGACATGCGTGGAAGCTTTAGGGTGCCTTCTCCCAAGCCTAGGGGAAGAGTTGAAGTCCCATCGGTTTCTTCTGACGAGGGTGAGGAGTCTAGCACTCCGGATGAGCCTCTGGTGTCGGTGTCGAGGTGTGAAGTGCCTCCGCCTGCGGGGGATTTGGTAGTCTCTTCTGGGAAGCGACGGGCTTCTGCTCCGAAGGAAGCTCTTCTTCGTAAGAGGAGGAAGGAGACGGTTGCTCGTCTTCTCCGCGTTCTTGGTATTGAGGCTCCTGGGAGTGAGCCTGCATCTCCCCATAACAGGGATGATTCTTTGGCTGGAGGTTCCTCGCCTTTTAGAGAGGGACCTTCTACAGTTCCGGCTGGCGACGTCGGAGAATCTTCGCTAGAGGTCGCTGTCGTTGCTCTGCTCCAGGTAGTGGAACGAGATTGCCTGCGTAGCCGAGGTAGATGGGAGAATCTTTCCCTAGACCAGCAACGGATAAAACTCCCGCTGTGTCAGCGAGCACGCCTAGCGAGATTCTAGCTGACGAACCTCGACTGCATCTTGGTGAAGGCTTGACAGAACTCTTGGCGATGTCGGTCGGCCCACCTCCTTCTCCAAGTATGATAGTTCGCATTGCGTCTTTAAGGCGTGGTTTAGCTACATCGGCTGCAGATGCGCCATATATACCGTTGACTCCGGGTAAATGTCGTCTTTATGTCTCCTCTTAGAAAGATTACCATTATATTGATATCAACTTTCTTGTCCTCTTCTCAGGGGACGGCGTCCACGGGGAGTACAGCGTTGGAGCGCCTTCTGGCTCTGCTCCGGCTCCTGGCGATGATACGGAGGCACCCGACTTCGAGGAGGAAATATCTTCGGGGGCCAGCTCGCCCGGAGTGGTTTCGTCATCTCAAGAGGAGGACGAACCCGTTATCGTGACCTCGCCTCTCGCGAGTATGCCGATGACTTCGACCGTCGTCGTCGCACCTCCTTCGGTCGCACCACCCGTCGAGGCGGCGGCTGTGGCCACTTCGTCTGCAATCATTCCCGGAAGGGGACTTGCTAATATCGCGGCCACTCCTGGCGTTCAATCGGATCTAGTTGCGCTGACCGAGCAACATACCAGCCTCTTTTACACCGATTTGAAAATGATGATATTAATAGTGTTGGCGAAGAATCTAGACTTCGAGCGCCTGAAGAAGACTTCTCAGTTTTCGATCGGGGCTGTCAGGGAGTTCGGCGATCCTGGGGTAGCTGACGCCCTGGAGGCGGTGGTTAATGGTTTAGAGCAACCCATTAACGAATACTTGCAGCTGACTCGGGGCAGCTTTGATGATGAGGTCCAGGCTAGATACGACCTCATGACTGCGCGGCTCACTACACAGCTGGAAAGTTTAGACAACTCCATCAAAACACATAAGCTGGAGATGGATAAAAGAAAAGCTATCATGGAAGAGGCTCTCGCTCTTGAGACGAAGTGCCGATCCGAGCACGAAGGGAACGTAGCGAGGGCCCGCAAGCTGAAGGAAAAACTCGCTCTGGCAGAGGAGTGGGCTTCTCAGTCGTTGGCAGGTCTAGATGTAGCGACTGGTCGAATGAGCGCGACGGGATTTGGACAGTGCAGAAGCTGCCCGTGCAGGCTCTCTTCGGGCGAGGGCTGAGCTGTCCTTTATGAACGATCCCGAGGCACGGCTGGAGGGGGCTCGCGCCGATGTTCTGGTTTCCAGGAATGAGAGGATAGCTGCACTGGAGCGGCTGATTCGCGATCTGACTGCTCCCCCATCATGATGTATCCTTTTTCTTTTTGCTTCCCCCAGATGTAATTCTGCTCTCTTTTGGGAATAAATAAAAGCGACTCTTTTCTGACTTTTGTGGACCCATCATTTCGGAATGTAAATGAAAGTTTTTAGGTGAGAGTGACATCAGAGGTAGTATGGACATGATAGACTCTCGATAAACTTTTTAGCAGGATATATCTATTCAAAGGTCATACAGACATGATAGGATATGACCCAACTAGTTTCGTTTTGGGAGTAGTTTTGTCAGAATTGAGATCCTCGCTATATTCCACTCGAGCAGGAGAGATTAAGCATAGTACCTTTTCAGGAATTTGCCGTTGATAGGATCCATTAACAGGTCTCCATTAGGTTGGGCTAACCTGTATGCGCCATTTGAGAACGTTGTCTCGATCACATAAGGGCCTTCCCACTTGGGCTGGAATTTGCCTTTACTTCTGTGAGTAAGAATCATCGGCCTTCTTACGGCTAGAACTAGCTCGCCGACTTTGAACACCCTTTCCTTTACTTTATGATTGAAAGCTCTGGAAATGCGTGCTTGGTAGAGCGCGATGCGCTGTTGAGCTTGGAGGCGTTTCTCGTCTAATCCTTCTAGCTCTTGGAGCCTTAACAGGTCATTCTTTTCTCGAGTCAGCTCATTAGTCACGGCTATCCTAAGTGACGGGATCTGGATTTCAATGGGGAAAACTGCTTCGCTCCCGTAGACCAGAGAGAATAGGGTGCAACCTGTCGGTGTTCGTACCGTTGTGCGGTATGCCCAGAGACATTCGCCCAGCTTCTCATTCCAATCCCTCTTGTTTGAAGAGACGAACTTCTTCAAGAGTTTGATAATGGTTTTATTGAAAGCTTCCGCCAAACCATTAGCAGCTGGATAATATGCCGTAGAGGCAATATTGTGTATCCGATTTTTATCGCAAAATTGATGAAACACTTGGCTGATGAACTGAGGCCCATTGTCGTGAATTATCCTTCGGGGTACCCCGAAGCGATAAATGACGTGATGCTTGATGAAGCTGATCACATTAGACGCCTTTACCTCAGCAAGAGGGATCGCCTCTGCCCATTTGGAGAAGTAATCCGTGATGGCCAGTATGAACCGGTGACCCCTGGAAGAAGACGGGTGAATAGGACCGATGATATCCATACCCCATGCTTCGAAAAGCCAGGATACGATCGTAGGATGTAGATGTTCAGACGGTTGATGTATGAAGTCTGCATGAACCTGACAGGCTCTGCAATGTCTTGCATACCGTATTGCATCTGCGATCATAGTATGCCAGTAATAGCCCATTCTCCTGATGCGATCCTGTAGCTTAGGACCGGGTTGATGCGCTCCACATACGCCGTCGTGAGCTTCACGGATAATCTACTGTGCTTCGTCGTTAGAGAGACATCTCAATAGCAGTCCGTCGTAGTTCCGACGATATAGGTATTGTGAAGATGCATCGAAGTAGAAGCGTAATGATCGTCTTTTGACGGACACTGCTTCTTTGGGGTCCTCCGGCAGGATTTCGTATGCCACGAAATCTATGAAGGGACTTTTCCAATCCCTCGTAGGAGGATCGGTGTTTACAACGTAGCTGCATTCTATGCGACAGTTGTTCTTCACACAGAATAAATCTCTGTTAAGAAGGATTACCGAATCCTGCATTCTTATAGGAGTAGCTAAATCTGCAGCTAGACTGGCTAGGGCATCAGCTTCTAGATTCTGAGATCGAGGTACATGCTCTAGGAAGAACCCCTTGAATGTCATGGCTATCTCGACCGTTGCTTGGTGATAGGGGATGAGGTCTGGATTCCGGACTTCATATATTCCCCTGACTTGATTGACGATAAGCAGAGAATCACCGAAAGCTTCCAGGGACTCGACCCCCAGCTCCTTAGCGACTTGGAGCCCGATTAGTAGAGCGTTGTACTCTGCCATATTGTTGGAGCAGGGCTCGTTAAGAGAATATGCTCGGTAGATGACGAGCTGATCAGGAGTGACCAGGACGACTCCTACTCCTGAAACGACGTTTCCCCTAGGACCGGTTCTGGAGGCACCATCGAAGAATAGTTGCCATGCGTCACTTTCCTTTACAGAATTACATTATGCAACTTCATCAGGGATGTCTTCGTATAGTTTGGAGGTCTCCGGGATCGGATGAGCAGCTAGGAAGTCGGCCAATGCTTGGCCTTTGATGGACTTCTGCGGGATGTATACCATGTCATATGGCGTTAACAGCATCGCCCAAGTCGCGAGTCGGGAATTAAGAGCACTTGGCTTGCTCATCAGTACTCGGAGAGGGTTGATCCTGGAGATGATATGAATAGTCTGGCCGGTGACATAGTGTCGCGTCTTCTGGATAGCGAACATCAGAGCCAAGCATTCTTTTTCCACTAGGCTGTACCGGTGTTCGGCTCCGACCATCATCCTGCTGAGGTAGTAGATGGCCTGTTCATGACCCATATCGTTCTTCTGTGCGAGAAGAGCTCCTAGCGAATGATCCATCGCTCGAACGTACAGCAAGAATGGTCTTCCCATGACGGGAGGCACCAGAACTGGCGGACTGGTGAGGTAGCGCTTGATATCTCCGAACGCTTGCTGACAGGTTTCGTCCCATACGAAGGATACACCTTTCTTCATGAGATGAGAAAAGGGCTAACATCTTCCCGAGAGGTTGGATATGAATCGCCGGATATAAGCCAGACGTCCTTGAAATCCCCTGAGTTCCCTCAAATTACGGGGCGGTCGCATTTCTACGATTGCCTGGACTTTGTCACGGTCCACTTGGATGCCTTTGGCGGTGATGACAAATCCTAGGAATTTACCACTAGATACACCCAGAAAGGACTTCGTAGGGTTCATCTTGAGTTGATGTTGGCGCATTAACTCGAATACCGTCCTCAAGTCTTGAATGTGATCACCTTTGAGGCGGCTCTTGACGGCTATGTCGTCCACGTAACATTCCACTATTTTGCGTAAATGCTCATGAAATATGTCACTCATAGCCCGTTGGTATGTAGCCCCAGCGTTCTTCAATCCGAAGGGCATGACCGTATAGCAATATACCCCCAATGGTGTCCGGAAGGCAGTGTGCTTCTCGTCTTCAGGATGCATCTTGATCTGATTATATCCTGAGAACCCATCCATAAAAGACATGCGTTCAAAGCCGCAGGTGTTGTCGATCATGATGTCCGTGATGGGAAGAGGGAATTCATCCTGGGGGCATGCCGCATTCAGATCTCGATAATCGATGCAGATACATACCTTCCTATTTTTCTTCATGACTGGGACAACGTTGGCGACCCAGTCGGGATGTTGTTCTTCCTGGATGAAACTGTAGGCTATCAACTTCTTGACTTCAGCTTCGATGGCGTCTATCATATCTGGGCAGAACCGACGTTGGTGCTGCTTCACTGGCTTCAAATTGGTCAGTATATTGAGTTTATGAGTAGCTACCTTCGGTTCTAGGCCTGGCATGTCCTCATAATCCCACGCAAAGACGTCGATATATTCCTTTATCAGCTGTATGATTTCTTCCCTTTCAGCTGGGGGAAGATTGTTGCTGATAAATATCGGCTTTGGCGAAAGTTTGCCCCCAACATCAATTTAGATAACTTCATCTTTGGTGGGAGGTTCTCTTTGCTCGAAGTGGAATTCCTACTGCGTATCCATTTGTTGAGCCCAAGAGTCATTCTCAAACGGCTCAGAATCTTGTTCATCTGCTTCTGAGGGATATGTCACCACCATATTTACTGATAGTGTTTGTTCGAGAGCATCCGGTGAGTCGGAGGGCGACGAGCTGTTCTGGGAAGAGGGAAAGATGTCCTCATCTGACTTGGAAGTCATAAGGGAGGTGGCATACCCTAACCCGAAACGAGTTTGTCGATAGCGGGGGTCTCCGTGCGACGGCGTTCGTCTGCCTCTTCCGTAGTTGAGGCCTGGCTTCCGCTTCAAGTCGTAGCCCATGTTTTGCATGATCCTTAGCGCTTGCGGGCTGTATCGGTGAACTTGCATTTTTCCAGCATCGTCGTCGAAAGCATCTTCCTGGATAGTCGGTTGATTGAGCATGCGGCCGAAGACTATTGAACGCTGACTGTTGTAGGTAGGCGGGACAATGAAGATAGAATCCTCATGTGGTCCATACGTTGTGATGACGTTGGATGATGACGCTACTTCCCAGACATACGGACGGTAGGAGTTTATAGCTTCCAAGAATTTTTTTGCTATGGGTTCTACCTTGTCATGGGGAATGGTATATACTCGCTCAGAGGTGAGATGGACATGGTAGTTTTTTGTGGACTTAACATTACTGGCGTACTTAGAATTTAAGTACGGATGATAAGTGTAGACGACAATCGATATCAGAGGTAATATGGACATGACAATTGATGGTCGAAAGTTTATTCAGAGGTAATATGAACATGACAAACTTTGTGATTGTGACTCCATTGGGGATGGAGGTACACATCTGCTCAGAGGTAATATGGACATGGCAGTTTTTGTGGACTTAACACTACTGGCGTAGTTATGACTAAGTACGGGTGTTAAGTGTGGACGACAATCGATATCAGAGGTAATATAGACATGACAATTGACGGTCGAAAGTTTATTCAGAGGTAATATGAACATGACAAACTTTGTGATTGTGACTCAATTGGGGATGGAGGTACACATCTGCTCAGAGGTAATATGGACATGGCAGTTTTTGTGGACTTAACATTATTGGCGTACTTAGAATTTAAGTACGGATGTTAAGTGTAGACGACAATCGATGACAATTGAAGGTCGAAAGTTTATTCAGAGGTAATATGAACATGACAAACTTTGTTCGAAAAGTTTACTATAGAGTGATTTTTTCGAGTGGGGATAGATCTGTAGGATCTACCGGGGAAACTTTCGGAAATTCACCTTCCTGTGTTTTTCCTGAGGGAGCAAGTTGTCACATTTTAGGGTGAACCCAGCCTGCAGTGATTGTCCCCTCATTTATAGATGTAAAGTGATGACCTCGGCATTGATCAACTCCTGAATTCTTCTTTGTAACAAATAGCACGCCCTTGTAGGGTGATGAATGTACCGATGGAAGAGACAATAATCTGGATCATCGACTTTTACCAATATGTTGAAGATTTCAATGATGTCATCTTCTTTGAAGGAAAAAGCCCTTTTCGGTCTTCAGGATCCCGATGCCTGAGTCTTTTGATCTCCCGGGGGAGCCGCCCTCGTTGCATCGTATTTGGATTTTGAGAGAATCCTACCCCCTGCTCTGGGCCTTGCCCTATTTCGTTCGTTCATAGGGGTTGGTTCGGAAGGACCTGCCTCTGGTATTACAGGATCATCCATTTTGGGGTTTGCAGGAGACGTAGTGTATCCTAACCCAAAACGAGTTTGTTGATAGCAAGGATTACTATGCAATGGTGTTCGTCTGCCTTTTCCATAGTTGAGGCCTTGCTTTGATTTCAAATCATAACCCATGCTCTGTATAATCTTCAAAGCTTGTGGGCTATACCTGTGGATCTGTATTTTTCCACTCTCAGACTCGCGAAATTCTTTCTGTACAACCGGACCGACCCGCTTGTGTTTGAAGACTATGGGATGTTGATCGCCGCGGGTTGGAGGGACAATAAAGGCATTATTTTCACATGGCTCATACATCATGATGACATTAGATGTCGATGCATCTTCCCATACGATCTCTCTCCGTTTGACAGTTAGGGGTTCTAAAACCTGTTTACGACTCCTGTCTTTGTCTCTCTGGATTAGATAGGTACGCAGGTCAGGAGGAGTTGTAGAAGAAGAAGACGAAGGCTCGTTTTTTCTGTTCCCATCAGTGGGCATGCGGAGGTTGGGCACCATGGTTTTCCCTATGCCACCTGTATACAACAGGTTGGCCATCTGGGTGGCGGATAATCCCCTGGGAGGGTGTCTTTCCGCAACCTGAGCTTGTTTTACGCCGAGGGACTTTGCCTGGCATAACTTGGAGATTCGCTCAGACTGGCGTAAAGCTGGAGAGGCCCTCAGTCGGCCATCGGCTTCTTGCGTAATCCGGAGGGTAGGCAGATTGTTCCCTTGCTGGCGTAAAGGCCGAGAAGTTGAGTACCCTGCCGCTTGCTTTCCCTTGCGGAGATCACAGCGCTCATCTGGTTCACCGTAGAGGTCAGATGTTGTCTTGCGCGTGGAGCATGATCTGTACTTCCGATTTGGCGCTGAGGCAACATCAGAAGTTTTTTCTGTACCGCGCTTAGCGGGAGACTGATTTCTACGCGTAGAGCGCAGGGGATGCTTCTGGGTTAGCGCTGAGGCTTTGCCCGAAGTTTCGTCTGTACCGCGCGTAGCGGGAGACTGATTTCTACGCGTAAAGCGCAGTGGATACTTCTGGGTTTGCGCTGAGGCTTTGCCCGAAGTTTCGTCTGTACCGCGCGTAGCGGGAGACTGAATTTTACGTATGGGACACGGAGGGAGCAATGCTACAACCTCATTGGTCGGAGAGATCGAAGAGATCGGAGAGTCCACAGGAATGGCGGAGGATGTCTTGGGCATCCACACCTTACGCAGCTTCCTGTTGTCTTGGACGGAGAGAGGGTGAGAGCTACCCCCGGTTCGAAGCATGTCTTCGTAGGCAGACTAGTCGAAATGGACGACCAGTGTCTTCTTCACGGTTCCTACAGACACCGCATCGTGTTGAGCAATTACTTCCTCATCAGAAGAGAAAGACGTCCCCAGCAGAGTTGCCATCTTGTTTGTGGTATTAAACGAAAGAATGAAAGTGTATTTCAATGACGGGGTTTATACAAAACCCGTGCCCTTTGGTTTACAAACAAACTTGTACAATTTAATCCTATACGAGGATGTGGGAGTACAATTTATTTAATCTGGGTATAAATTGCTATAGGTGTCTGATCTGCAGTCGATCACTTTAGCCCTTGGACCACACGATGTTGAAGAAGTGCCGTGGAAGACAGGTAGCATCTTTGAAGGTTGCAAAGGAGGGTGGATGCACGATGCCAAAGTCGTCGATCCCTACTCTTTGTCTGAGCTCCGGATTCTTCTCTCCCTCTCTCTCTCCCTCTCTCTCTTGACCTTCGGTTCGATCTTTCTTGGAAGTTCGACCTTTTGATCTGGTATAGGTTTTTCTTGACCAATTTTTCTCTTGTTTTCCCCATTGATAGGGGTCTCTATTTATGGAGTTTCGGTGATAGTGACCACTCCGTCGGCGTAGAAACCGAGGAGTGGACAGTACAGCACCCTTTTACACAACGGTTAAAATAACCATTGCCTGCGTATAGATGACCTTTTGAGTGAGCATGTGACGCATGTCCAACTAAGGGGACAAAATGCGTATATCTGCTGCAAAGATCACGGCGTAGAAGCCACGTAGGTAGGTATCCCTCGTGTAGAAGAGGTTGGCATAGAAGCCAAATAACTGTCACCCTGGCGTAGAAGCCAAGTAGGCATAGAAGCCGAGTAGGCGTAGAAGCTGAACGGTCGTAGAGGCCGAGTGGGCGTTGAAGCCGAATGGGCGTTGAAGCCGAATGGTCGTAGAGGCCGAGTGGGCGTTGAAGCCGAATGGTCATAGAGGCCGAGTGGGCGTAGAAGCCGAGTGAGCACAGATCCTGAATGAGCGTAGAAGCCGCTGCGTATCATGCCAGAGTGCTGATGTGGACGTCTTAGCCGGAATTACGGCTTTTGAAGATATAATCAAATCTCTTACAGAGATTTGCCACCATCCTGTGCATTAAATGCGGAGGCGTATTTTGAAGGTCTGCACCCCTTCTGTGCATCCATCGCAGAGACGTGCCTCGAGAGAAACTGTCACTGCTCTGTGCAATTAGACGTAGAGACGTGCCTCGAGCCCCGTACGAAGTGCAGCTTTTGACGTGGCAGGCGGTTTGTCTACTGCGGAGCGTAAAACAGCTCATATTTGCCTGTGTAAAACAAGGCAGCGTATCCCCTTGTACGCGAAAGAGCAGTTTATGCTGAGGGGACGTCAGTAAACGACGGTTCGGTGATATTTTAACCAAATCCTCTGCATTAAATGCAGAGATCCGCCATCATACTGTGGGGCGCGTCCCGAGTGGTCTGCCATCGTTTCCAGCCGTCGTCTGGGTAGCCGTGCAGCACTTTTTGTCAGGAGTCAGAGGTCAGGTTCACTGCGTGACTTGACAGGTTTATTTCGGGGAAGACGAAGCGTTCCTCGTACGCTTTAATGCTGCTTTGAGAGCGGATGAGTTTTATGCCATGGAGGCGATGAAGAACCATGTCTACGCTGAAGCGGCCTGGACATACTGCACTTACGCGGATGGTCCTTTGAGCTTATACTTCACGCTGTGTTTAGCGGAAAAAACTCTGTTGCACGCTTGATGGCTCTGAAGGCCTCTGTTTACGTTGCTCTACATCAAGATGCTGCGTAGATCCTCCCAGCGTATTTTTCATGCTTCTACAGTTGTTACTATACTCTATGAAACATTCTCAATAAGAAACCAAAATCCCCAAATATACTATAATGATCATTTCTACACATCAAATACTTAACAATATAGCTAATACAACTTGTTACACTAAGAATTAAAAAGAATTCATGCAAAACACCCAAATTTGGGCCACGTATCGTACCGTATCGCTAGATACCTTGATACGACCTACACGTATCCAATTGTGGACACGTACCTAGTCCCATAACCCCGATCTAAGTCTAATTAGATCTAATTGGTCTCATGAGACACAATTAATGTGTCAAATTCGTAATTCCCCTAACATGCACACAAAACTCCACATAAAACAAACAATACATAGCCAAATAGCCTAAAACTTATTCCTATAGGTAGCCCTATGCCATGGGGTTATTCCTAATGGTCAAATACATGATTAAGAAGCTATAATGAGAGGAAAATTTTAGGCATTACCAATTGGGAGATGGATTCCCAATGAGAATACAATTGGACAAGATCCGGACACGATCTCTTCACCAATGCTCCTCCTCCTTGTGCTTCTTGCTTCTTCAAGCTCCAATGCTCCTTGAGTTATGAGAATAAGAAGGAATCAAATGAATTTGGAAAGAATTTATGGAGGAAATATGTAGAAAATTAATGGAGAGAAAATAAGAAATTGGGGATCTAGAATTTGAGATCTAAAATGAATGAACAAATGAGAGGAGAGAGAGGAGACCCTCTATATGTGGTCGGCCCCTCATTCCTCCCTCTCCAAGCAATATTCAATGACAACTATGCCCCTACATGCTAATATGAGGAATAATTAAGAGGATATTTTGGAAAGTCTCTAACTAATTGAATTAAACTAATTATCCTTAATTAATTAGTGGAAATGGGTTCATTGGGCCTAGTCCATGTTGGCTCACTATTTGTCATGACAAGTCTAATTTAGGTCCACTAATATCAAGTCAAATTAAATAGGCAAGTCCACTAACTAAATTAAATGCTACAAGCCTCTAATTAAATATAGCATTATAATAATTAAGTAACTAATACAAGCATCAAATAAATATACATGGTCCACTAATATTAATATTATATTCCTAAATTAAATAACTAAGCCAAATTACTAAATTACCCTTAGTTGGAAAAGTGAGGGTGACAATCCTACCCACCTTAGAAAATTTTGTCCTCGAAATTTAAAGATGATCGTACCCCCCTCTAGGTCAACCCCAGTCCAAACTAAAATATACAACATGCAATTTAAAAGAAATCACTAACTATGGTCTTTGTCCATCATAGTTTTGCAGTCTCCGACAGGGTATACTAACTATACAGTAACTCATAAGCAATCTATAAGGTACTAACTAAGCACACAACAACAGATGGAAAGGAAAGGAACAAAATAGGACAAAATAAGCTAACATATCACCTGAAGTGTCATCCTCTCCGACTGCCATCGCAAATGTCCCGCCCTACTGGGGTGGCTCCTTATGCGGGTACTGAGAAGTCTACGGTGCCACAGGTGGCCTAACTCCACCTCTCTGACCGCGATCTAGTCCATATGGGTTATTGGAATACTCCTTCAGCTGATGGTCAGGGGAACCAAATTACAAGCATAACTACCAGAAAAAGTCAAATTAGCGACGTCAAAAAACGTTGCTAAATGACAAAAAAATATCGCTAATCACTTTTAGCGACGTAATTAGCGACGTTTTACAGAAGTCGGAACTCAGCACGTCGCTGAATGGAAAAATGTCGCTAAACATCGCTATACCGACATTTTTTAGTGACGTAAATGTGTCGCTAAATTAGCGATGTTTAGCGATGCAGCGTCACTAATTAGCGACGTAAACAAACGTCGCTAAACGTTGCTAATTAGCGACTTATATAGCGATGTTAAAGTGACGTCTTTAATGACCTGGCAATACTGCCATGTCAGCAATTTGTGACGTACAGCGATATTTTTAGCGACATGTTTAGCGACGTCATTAGCAACGTGTAAAAACGTCACTAATTAGTGACGTATTTAGCGACATGTATAAACGTCGCTAAACGTCGCTAAAAATGTCGCTAATTCTACAGGAAAAATAAAAAAAATGAATACTGAATTGTTTCCAAACTATTATTCCTGCAGTTTATTAAATCATAATATGTACAAATAGACCCGGAGCAACCCTCCGTTGAATTTCTGGGTTTGCCAACCCCCTTGCGTTGAACACTCAACACCGGTAAAATAACATATTTAATATGAATAATATAATAAAATTTGAAGAAAAGAAAGCATCCAGCAAATATCATAGTAAAGAATACAGCATGCTTTACTAACACAAAAAGTATCACAGTCACACAATACAACACCAGTAAATTAACATTATTTAATATGAATAAAAAGACACAAAAAATAAATTAACATCATTTAACATCATTTAATATAAATTAACATCATCCAGCAAATATTTTTAATTAAAAATAGACCCGGAGCAACCCTCCATTGAATTCTCTGGGTTAGCCGACCCCTTTGGTGGAACACTCAACACCAGTAAATTAACATCATTTAATATGAATAAAAAGTATCACAGTCAGACAATACACACAAATATTATAGACAAACCTGGAGCAACCCTCCATTGAATTTTCTACGTACGAAATAACACAAAAAGTATATAAAATATCACAGTCACATAATACACACAAAATAAAAGTATCACAGTCACACTCAGCGTACGAAATAACACAAAAAGTATATAAAATATCACAGTCATACAATACACACAAAATAAAAGTATCACAGTCACACAAAATGCATAATATATAAGTATCACAGTCACACAAAATGCATAATATATAAGTATCACAATCACACAATAACCACAATAAAAGTATATAAAACATCACAGTATCAATCTCGAGGATATCCAATACGCTGGGGCACATACCAGTCCCTCAGATACTGCGTATAAACAGCGTATATGTGATCAATCTCCGCTATAGGTGCTGGGTGACTGAAACTCCCCGTCTGAGATACAGCCGCTATAGGTGATGGGTGACTGGAACTCCCCATCTGAGATACAGCAGGTGGTATCCCCTCCTCCTTAACAGTAGGAGGCATCACTTCCTCCTTAACAGTAGGAGGCATCACTTCCTCCTTAACAGTAGGAGGTGTCTCTCTCAAGCGACGTACACGTGCTTGGGTCATGGGTGTCATCTGGTAAGATAGATGAAAACAAAGAATATAATTGATAACAGATATAAATATATTGTCTAATATTAAATATTGTGTAAATTTTAGCGACGTTAACTCAAACCACAAATTGATCGCTGCCACAACTATCTATCTTAACTTTGGGATGCATGTGATGGTCTTCCATGTTTCCCTCAACATGATTAAGGTTAAAGGCTTGGTTTGGATTTGCTACTGCTTTTCAAAAAACCCTAACCCTAACCCTAGCCCGAGGTCAAAAACCCTAACCCTAAATGAAACTTATTTAGCGATATTTTAGCGACGCACGTCATGACGTCGCTAAGTTAGCCGCTAAACGTCGCTAAATAAAACAAATTAGCGACGTTTAGTGACGCCAGTAAATAAGTCACTAATTTAGCGACATCCAGGACATCGCTAAATACGTCGCTAAATGTTTAATAATAGATACGTCGCTAAATACGTCGCTAATACGTCGCTAAATGAAACATATTAGCGACGTTTAGCGACCTTAATTGAACTTATAGCGACTAATCTTTTAAAAACTGAATAAAAGTTGCTAAACGTTGCTAAATGTCGCCAATTAGCGACGTCTAGCGACGTTTTTACATGGAGTCGCTAATTTATATTATATTAGCGACGTTTTTCGTTGACGTTGCTAAAAAATGTCGCTAATCCCGCTTATTCTAGTAGTGCATAGTCTAAGCCTCTTCCGACAATTCTTTCAATCATGCCCATGCCTTCTACAATAGGCACAAGAAAAAGTCTGTTGAGTCTGCCTCTGAGGCTGCTGTTGTGTCTGATGAACCGGCTTCTAAAAATGTTATATTTGTTGATCTGGTGCCCTAATTGGCACATGATACTGTTGATGCAGATATACTCTCGACTGCTGAAAGTGGGTGCGCTTTGCTGGGCCTGCACTACTACTCGTTCCTCCGGTGTCTCTCAGCCACTTAGAGCCAAGCTCCAAATCATCCTTCGTCCGCTGTGCCTGTCTCAGAATTTTCTCAAAATTAGCGGTGCGGTCTCCATTAGTATGGGACTTAATCTCACTGTTCTGTCCCTTCCTGAACTTCCTAGCCTTGGTCCGAGGATTTTGCCCCTCAACAAATCATCCCAATCGGCAATAATCCGTCGCATACTCATCTACTGTCAAGTTACCCTGGACAAGATTCTGGAATTGACTCTCTAAAGTACTCTGAGCCACATCCGGGAAGAACTTCCCTTTGAAAAGCTCTTTGAAAGCTTTCCAAGTAAGTCCCAGCTTTGATATGTTGGGGTCTATCCTGAATTATGTCAGCACAATGTCGAACATCATACTACCCGCTGCCTCTACCTGCAAGCTCTCAGGAATCTGTGTCAATCATAGGTCCCTCTCAATGTCCTTTATTCATTCGTCTATGTACAAGATTCCCTCGGTGCACTTAAAGTCCTTAGGCCCCATCCTCTTGAAACCAATGATAGTCCCTGGCCTCGGCTGCTGTGGATCGGGCTGAGGTAGTGTCGTCTGTGGCTGGATTAAGGCGACTCTCTCAACAGCGACGAGCACAATCTAGTGAGCATTCTCAATGTCCTATGATGGGCTCTGTTGTGCCTCTATCATCTGCTAAAATAACATGAACATCTGTGTTTGATCGACTATGGATGGTGGGGGTGGAAGATCTCCTGAAACTGTCGGTGCTGCTCTCTGTACAGGAGGTGGAGTGGCGTGCTGTCATAGGCACCCAAAAATAAAACCTTTACTCTTGAAATAATATATAGTAGTGAGAGTAAGGATTGTTCCCACGAAGAGTAATTAGTTTGATCTTTATGCTATGTGAAATAAGATGGGGGTGAGAGTTTTGGATCAAAGAAAATTAAAAAGAGCCAAAAATAATAAAAGTATTAAAAGAATCAAAGGAAAAAATGTTGGTCTCAGTCAACATCCACCATTGGAATCTTAAAATTGATCATTGATGCAAACATAAATTATCATACTTTGAATATTCACCGTTGGAAGTATTTCCTATCTCTCTTAGGCTTAGATAATTAGAAACAAGCGATCTAATTAGCTTTAATTACTAAATAATCCAAGACAAGTGCTAAAGATTTAATCTAGTAATTTATTAAAGAACCAAGAGATCGATGAAGCAAAACAACACAAGCACAAGCGGTTGCATTTAATTTTGTCAAAAGTTTTTCTCCTAAGATCTAATAAAACAAAGCAGTTCATTAAATCTTGGTTGCTTCATAAATTATAAAAATCAAACAATTACGGATTTGTTGTCTAATTTAGCAGTAGATCGAAATGGATAATAGACTAATAGGCCTCCTAGTAATTAAATAAAACAATCATGAAAGTAGGCATAGAAAAATATTCAATACTCAAAGCATAAATCAAACATATAAAATAATTTAGATCTCACAAGTTTATTAATTTTAAGGCTTCTGTTTCCTTTGAACAATAAGACTTTTAGCTCCGCACGTTCATGAAAACTTCAAAAGAATATTGGAGAAGAGGAAGAAGAGTTGTGTGTTGTTTGTCATTTTCTCCTGATTTCTACCTATTTTATACACTCTAAATTAGTTGTTTGAAGATCACAATATCTTCCCACAAATCCTCTAAGAGTTACAATAACCCAAACAATAAAATAAAATCTTTGAACAAGTAAAAAAATGGTTAATTCAGCTCAACTTTTCGTGCACAACATAGTTGACTCAACTTCAAGCCTGATTTGGTCGATGATGCAGCCAGAATCTCGTAAAACTCAAAACATCAAAATTGTACCTATATCACTTAGATTTCCGAATCAATTTGATCAGCACAATTGGACTTCGGATGAGCAAGTTTTGACCATTTTTCTACAAGGTGGCAAAACTGTCCAGAATTGATAATTAGCTCCATTTTGTATTTAGTGACTCCAATTGCATCCTAGATAAAAATATAAAAATATAAAAATAATGAGTATCATTAGACATCAAATGAGCATAAAGGACTATACATTAAGGAATAAAAATATGACATTTTATGTTCTCATCAAATACCCCCACACTTAACCTTTGCTCGTCCTCGGGCAAAACTCTAATTTATTTTTTCAAAAAGAAATCAAGATTGCAATGTCATAAATAAAATATAACCAAGCTCTTCAAAACTCATAACATATCATGAACATATATTCTTAAACAACTTCTAATTACTTAGTAGGTATTTTTACTTGAAAATGGAGTAAACTAAATAGGTAGACCCTCACGAGAATAAACACTCAACTCTCATATGTTTGAAGGTATATATTTCACTCAAATTTATTCCAGAAGAAATGATCTACCATTAGGCTGGGCTTGGCCACGTACTCGTATCCGAAAAGCTAGTGCGGGTTGTGACACATTTTTATGGTGGCCCAAGCAGGTCTGATTTTATAAATAGTGTGACCTCGTGGTAGTACTTAAGTTAGTCGTACTACTGCGAGCCTGCAACTAGTAATAATATTTTAAGAGAAAGTGCTCATTCACAACTTAGGATTGATTTAAATTTAGGAGAATGACTAGGACTAGATATACAATAGGAAGGTCTTATTTTAATTTTATTGCTTGGGTAGTTAAGTTGTTACAAAGGCTGCGTGATTAAGGTTGGTATAAATGTTGAATTTTGAGGTAAACTCTAGTAGATGAATTTGAGAAAATTAAGTGTTATATATTATGGTATTTTGATAAGTAGGAGTGACCAAATGTGGGGATAGAATTCTCGATTGGCGAATTATTTCTTTGGGGCTAATCAATTATTGAAGATAAGAATTATTATTATTATTTTGTGCTCTGAGGTTTAAATTTCTATCTAGTTTGATGATTATAATTTTCTTGCTAAAATAAGGTTAAATTCTTGTTTTAGAAAAAATAGTTTTCAACGTAAATGATAATAAAGATAAGAAGTTGGAGATTTATTGAATTTTAGATTTTTGTAGATTGTTATAGTGGATTTAAGTTTAAGTTTGAAGAATTTAAATTTTGAAGATTTGATTTAAAATTTCAGAGTATTGGTTATTTAATTTATGATTTTGAGGAATTTAAAAGGATTAACATTAGAGCTATTGGCATATAAGATGTGGATTTAAACTTTATATTTTGAAAATTTGAAATTAAATTTCAAGTTTTTAATGTTTGTAGGAGTTGAGATTTTATGGATTTAAATTTTTTGAGGATTAAAGACCAATTCAATAAATATAGTCAAAGTTATAAAGATTTCTGGAAGTGGTTAAATTTTATTTTATTAATTGAATTTTTAATTTTTTAGGAAACATTTTATTTAATTTTTTGAAGAGTTAAAATTTGAGGATTTTATTTTAAGGATAAAATTTTAAGGTGGGTAGAAGTTGTCATATTTGATTATTGAAAAAAAATAACGATTATGTTGAAAGTTTTTAAAATTGAGGATAATCTTGAAAGTTTTGAGATATAATTCAAGGATAATGTTGAGAATTTGAGTGTTAGGAGTTCAATATAACATTAAGATTTGGTTTATGGGTTGAGTTAGACCAAAAGAATAACAATACAAAGATTGATTTTATAACTTGTTGAATTTGACTTTTAAGGACTTAATTTGAATTCAAATTTTTTTTTTTTTTTTTTTGAGAGAGAGAGATGATTGATGGAGTAGATTTGGAATTCAAATTTTGAGGATGAGACTTTAAAATTTATTCATGAAATATATATTAGTAGGATTTACTTTGAAGATTGGATTTAACTTTTAAATTTTTAGGATTGAACCATTAATCGATATTCTGAGGATGATCATTAATTTAAATACCGAGAATTCGTATACGTAATAGCAGTGAGGACATAACAAATTATGATTATGGGGACAAATCAAATTATTGTGAGAAATAACTACAATATGAGATTCCAATTTTTAAGGATGGAATTAAACTTTCTTTTTTTTTTAAACTTCAAGGTTGGATTTAATTTTTGAGTTTGGATATGAGATTAAATTTGAAGGATTCAATTATTAAATTTTTGAAGTCAGTTATAAATGAGATTTAAATTTTAAGAAAATAATGTTATATTGTATTTAAGAGTTATGACTTGTGAATCTGATTTAAGAGAAAAATTCTATTGGATTTTAAATTTTGAAGATAAATTCAAATTTCGAAGATTTACTTTAAAATTTTAAGTTGTGAGGATGAAGTTAAATTTTAAGAACTTTGTTAAATAACAATAGTGGTTTGACTTCATGATTATATTGCTTAAATTTTGATGTGGTAGAAAAAAATTTATTAAGATATTTTAAATTTTGAGGATAAAGATTAATTTAAATAAAGAGTTGAGAATTTAATATGGCAGAATTGACAATTTTGTTAAATCACAGATTTTTATGAAGATTATGATATGATTGGATTTGTCATTTAATTTTGAGGAATTTAAGAAGATTATCATTATATTTATTTGACTATATGATATAAGTTTAAAATTTATATTTTGAATGTTGCATTTGAAGATTTCATAAATATTATATTGTTAGAGTATTGTGTGAAAAAAGAATCGATGAGTAAGATCATTAGTAGATTAGTGTTTGAATTCAAATTTTTGGGATGAGATTTTAAATTTTATAAATATGCATTCATTGGATTTAAATTAGAGGATTGTATATTAAATTTTTTGAGTATTTAGATATTAACTTAAAATTTTGGAAGGGATTGTGATAAGAATGGAATTTGATTTTAAATTTGAAGATTTTCATGATTATGACACTTTTAAAATTTTGAAAAATTTGTGAAATAACAATATAGATTTACTTCATGATTATATGGTTTGTTGAATTTTAATTTTGATGGTAAAAAAAAAACTATTGAGGATTTTAAATTTCGAGAATTATTTTTAAGTGGGGTAGACTTTTAACCTCCGTATCCAAAAAATCTAGCTTAAATGTTGTTATTAGGTTAATTTGGTGCTATTAAAAAATTTTCATATTGTTTGGTTAATTAAAACTAGTATGACTAATTTTCTAGGACTTATAGCATTTATTGTGCAAGACAAGGAACTTATAATGGACCAAAATAATTTTCTAGGATTTATAATATTATTATATAGATTTTTGGAATTTATTCAAAATTTTTGGAATATTTTTAATATTTATTTTTACTTAAATAGGGAAAACTAATTTTTAGAGTTTCTACTAATTATAGTAGGAAACATATGAATATAAAACTGCCCATTTCTAGGGTTTGTGGGTTTAAAATATATTTTCTATAATTTTTTAGATTATTATTATTATTTTTAATATTTATTTTGAGTTATTAAGATTTAAAACGACTTAAATAATATTTTGATAAAGATAAATAAAAAATAAATAATATAAACAAATCACCCAACCATATTCTGACACGTGTCCAGTCTAACCATTTTCTATCAACCGCATACCAACACACACACACACACACACACACACACACACACACACATATATATATATATATATATATATATATATATATATATATATATATATATATATATATATATATATATATATATATTATAATAACCTTAATTAATCGATTAATTTTAGAGAGAGAGAAGGGGTTGGGGGATTCTCATCTAGGGTTCTTCGATCTTCCAGAAGCCATTACTCATAACTACGGACTCCAAACACGGTCCAGTTTCTTGCATTAGAAACGTATTGAGGTTAGTTTTCTGAATATGTAATTTTTTTCACAAAATTATGAATATTAAAATCTGAAAAATTCGTAGAGCACAACATGTCTGAAAATAGACGCGTCTTGGTGTTTTCACGATTCCGGAAGAACCAGGAATCAGAATTATGAGCCGTTTGAAGTTTCTAAAATATGACATGACAAAGTTTAACATATGTTTTTCCTAGAATTTAATTCAAAATATTTTTGTGCTGTTAATTCTATAGAACTTCTAGGTTAGCAATCAACAACCATTGTACAATACGATTTTGTATGTGTAATAGTTTTCAAACAAATTTGAATCCGAATGAGCCATAAATTCCAGCATATTTATGGCGATAAAATCTACAAGAAATCATACATGAAAGCCGAGTTTGTATCGGTTGAATTTTTGGTCAACATATTGTCTCGATTTGCGTGCCATGAATCTCGAATTGATAAAATTTAGTTTCTTTGGACAAAATTTAGGATTTAATCTAAAATTCAGAATAATAAGATTAAAATAGGATTTTAGAGTAATTTTACCAGAATTAAATAACTTAAATAAAATATCTTTTGACATGGTAAATTCGTAATACATAGGCTATTTGGACTTTGACTTCGATTCCGACTGGTACCAACTAAGGACCACAGGCGAGTACATTCTCTGATAGTTTCTATTATTTGATATTTTCTATGATGCATGTTTATAGTAGTATTTTACCTAATTTTTGACACGATGGATTCACGAATTGGTATTGTATGGATCATTTTCGTGAGATACGTATTTTCAGGCCTATTGACTTTTTCTGGACTAATGAATTACTGGACTAATGTATTTTCTGGCCTGTTGACATCTTTTGGACTATTAAGATTATTTGTGGACTTGGATCCATGAGTACAAGTCGGACGAGAAAATACATAGGAGATGCGTGAATATTCCCTTTTCTATCCAATGGTCTTACTGGAATAATAGCAGCCACACATGGCACGTGTGGTTTGCCGGATATTACCCCCTAGCTGTTCACATGTTAACTTGGTATTTCAAAACACTAGTTAGATAGAGTCATTCTGGATTAATCTATACTTGTTGATTGTACACTTGCATGACAGTTTTTTTAGTTTATATATATGTCTTTCTTTACATGCTTCTATGTTTTCTTTCTTGTCTTTTATTATTTATTTTTTTAATTGTTCCTTTATGATTTACCCTATTCCATTATTAAATGTTCATCAAGTATTTCATAACTATTTATTTTTCATAGTACTTGTCAATTAACTGGAACTACTATTGGGTTGTACTCATTCCATCCTGACTAGGTAAACATTTTTAGGTGACTTGCTATCTTTCTCATTGGATTTTGTTGGAGATCGAGATACTTTTGGAAGCCAATATTAGAATATAGATAGTTTAGCAACTTCTTTGGATTTGATGTTTAGTGGGTTTGTTCCTGAGTTATGATTTAATTGTAAATTGAGAATCTTGTAAAACTATGTAAATGTTGTGAATGAGCAATAGATTTGAATTTGTGATTAAATATTATCTATTTGGATTGATGGACCATTGTTATCATAGACAGCGTACTACCGCCAATGCTGTGGCGTATGTAGCACTCCGTTCTCCCGGTACGAAGAGCGCGGCTAAGAAACACAAGACGGTATCGTTCGATCAGGATAGATTGAAACAAGAACTCGTCCTCGTTATGGATTTGTTTCTTCGGAATCGATTTCCATATTCAGTGGACCGTGCCCCTGGGATCGACTTAGCGGCAGAGTCAGGAGGGACCTCTCCGCTGCTATCTTTTATTGTCTCGGTTTTCGATGTCGCTTGTTGCTTTCGTGCTTTGAGTTGGTTTTTGGATTTGCTTGTTTTCCTTGAACGGTTTGGATGGTTTTCATTGTTTTCGTTCATTGAATTGCACTTCAATTCCGAGATTGAAAAAGTGGAAGGGGTATTGATCGAGCTGTTCGTAATGCAGGTGAACGAGCAGTAGGCGGCTTGCGAGCGGAGTCGTGAAGCGCCTCTTTCCTTCTCCCTACCAACCATCTAAGTGAGTGGCTACCACCCCGATTAGCTAGCCCTGCTTCCAAGTCTTCACACCAAAAACTCTTACATTCTTGTTGCCCCGATCAGACGATACCAAGTAATAATAAAAGATACAAAGATAAAAGAGAATAGACTTGAATAATACTGCTTGTCAATCAAACTTGTGAACGGTTACTTACCTGCATGCTTGTTCGTTTAGAATATTTATCATATGCATAATACAAGTTAGAATGTATGCTCTTCTTTAAATTATGCTATGAAAAGAGCTTATCCTGAATGCAATACACTGAACCGAGAGGCTATGTAACTGAATCATAATATTGCTTATCCTGAACTGGCATTGCCTCAACTGCATAAACTGTTAACTTAATAAAACAATAACAATTCGATCACGGACAACTTGTGCACAAGGTCACGGGTTCCTGCGGACGGTCGCTGGGGCACTAGCACCGATCCGATCCGGACGGAACTCACTGTAGTCTACTGTATCTGAATGGGATGTTTTGTAGCCACTACTGAATCTTTGCTGTATTCCATCCTCGTTCAAGACTAAATCGTCCATTATGGCATCCCGCCAGTGATCCACTGTACATTTAAACCTATTGCAAACTAACTTGTGTCTTCGTGGCAGGGAAGGCATGGTAAGTATTGTGTAGGTGGTTCAGACGGACAGGTAAAATCCACCTAACGGTGGCACGTTCATTTCAGTAAATTCTATATGCTGCTTACTTATAAATGAACTAAGGCAAGATAGAAACCCACAAAATATGCATGCTTCATTAAACAATGTGTTGATTGGTATAGTTGGGTTAGCTCGCCTTCACCAGTATGTTTCGACATGCTGACCCTTGTTGAAACAGGTTCTCCGCACCAAGGCGAACCGAGCGAGGAGCCCAAGTCGTCTTTCCCGATCCAGTCCAGCTGTAGGCGCATCCTGATCGCGCCATATTTTGAAGTAATGAAGAGAAGAAGCTTGCAACTTTATATACAATGCAGCTTCGTGGCAAAGCCGTCTTCCAGCCTGGAGGTCTTTATCATTTTGAAGTTTATAAAGTGATGTAATGTACAGGACTGCTATCTCATTTTGAGTCAACACCTTTGTAAGCCCGTGCGGCAAATTAGCTAACTCGTTCAGGAGTTTGTAATAGATGTTCATTATCAATAAAGAGAACTTTTTCATGTTTCAAATTTGTGTTTCAATTTATTTGCGTACTCTGAATATGTGCTTGCTATGCAAATCATTAAAGCCTTGTGTGGGCGCAACCCCAGGCCCGCACGGCGGTCACGATTCGGGGGACGCCCCAACGATTCCACGAAATCGGGTCATGACAGCGTAGGCTGGGCTTGGCCACGTACTCGTATCCGAAAAGTGGGTGCGGGTCATGACACCTGAGTAACATGCCTGAATCTGAGTAAACAAAGTAACATAATTTAAGCAAACTTATGAACCTGATTTAGGAACACACTCGTAGTATACATGTGTTCACTATGCGATATATATATATATATATATATATATATATATATATATATATATATATATATATATGTTCGTGTTTGGCTAACTTGGTTTTGTCATTGGACAGGGAAGGACGAACGGTGAGTTGGTAAGTCTCGACGTGTTCTCTTTTATATCGCACGACGCACTGCCATACGAGTTAGGCTTGTACTTTATGCCATGAAACTGATCCTAAGGCAAGACTAAAAAGATAACTTAATAGATGGTGCACTGAACCTATATAACATATTTAGATTTATCGACCAGGCGAGAAGCCTCCCCACCAGTGCATTCATGTACTGATAACCTACCAGATTACTTGCAGGGTGCGGGAGAACCTCGTTCGGTACGAAAACCCCCTTCGTGCGAGCTAAGGCATAGAGTTCGCTCTGGATCCTTGGAGCGTTGCGTCCGGAACTGAAGCACATATACAAGACATAATATTGGAACATCGCCTATGTATCATTCCACAAATATAGCCACTTGGCACGCTTTTACTGTTTCGAGAGAGAGAACTTGAGCGACTTGTAATCTCGGCCTAGCGC
>JAYESA010000002.1:22610580-22771629 GCA_036927795.1 Iris macrosiphon | reverse complement strand
TGGACAAGTGCACAGCAGTGACCAACCAACTTGCTGTGCTCCCCTGTATACCAATTTGCACTGCTGTATACTATCAACACAAGGTAACTGGCAGTGCTCAGCAATGTTGCTGTGTAACATGCCTGCACTCACTCACATGCTACACAAACTGAAATCTGGGACTCACCTCTAACTCACTTACAGGAATTACACCCAACACTGATACATAGGTTGACACAAGGCCACACTCTCAGAATTTACCCTCTCTCACAGAAATCACTCACACCCAGGTATCTTAGTTCTCACATACACATTACTACACAAGGCTCACAGATCCATCTCCAAAATACTGAGACACACACAGTGGTTCTAATGCACACAGGATACATAAACTATAATTCCTAACTGACACACAGTCAATTAAACCCCTATGCACAGAAATTACACACACAGACACAAGATTTAAACTAACTACACCCAACCACAGAATTCTGGATGCACAATGGAAACCCAAAAACACGCAGTGATACATACCCGACTGAACAGAGAACCATTCACAGAAATCACCACACAACATATATATATATATATTGATTCCCAAGAACTAGGAAAAGTTATTCATCCTTCTTGGCATAACAACAAACACCTAGCATGTGGAAATCGAGTTTCACCTAGTTACTCATGAATTCAAATTAAAACCCTAAAAATCAAGATCAAATCTATATGTTGGAGGATGAAATAAATCTACATGCAAACACCTAGGGTTAGGGTTCACGAAAATAGGAAAACCAATGTTGGGGACACTTAAACCCTAGTTCAAACCCTAAAGTCGAAACTACACAGTAGGGGGTGGTTTCCTAATGGCATTAACATCTGAAAACAGAATTAAAAGAATTAAAAATAGGGTTTTACCTAGGGAGATGGCTTCTTCAATGGAGGTTATTCTTCTCCAAGGCTTCTTGACCCAACCCCTTGCTTCTCTTTGCTTTGGAGGAGGAAAATGGGATCCCTAGGGCTAGATCTCGAATTCTGGAGTGGGGAGATGGCTTTCTCTTGATGGAGGCTAGGGTTTCTCCTTTCTACATGAAGGATGGCTTTGAGAGAGGTTTCCCTTTTTTATATTAAACCTAGCTAGGGTTTCTAATGCATAGTTTAGGTTAAACCCCCTATGTTAGGTCATGTAGAACCTAATTAACTAAGGTTTAGTCAGTCTAGGGTTTGACCTAAAACCAAATACCACTAACAATATATAAATAGTTTATAGAACTCAGCAATTTAATTTAATACATAATTATTCAAAATGGTGAATTTACACAAATACCCTAATAGCACACCCCCCTGGAACCCGAAGGAACGGAACATCAGGGTGCACTATTAGACTATGCACTCACATATTTTCACTTATAGCAGTTCGATAGCAGAACAAGCAAACGAAACATATTGACAAGCACGATTGATTTCATTTCTAACATGCAATAACTATCTCTTCTTTGCATATTCACAGGGACAAATTCAAACGATTCATTTACTTATCTTCTTAGCATGGCAAGGGTTCGTTTGAGCTGTGTCGGTGTAACTAAGCATGCAACATTTCTTATATCTCTTTTAGCATAGCAATGGTTCTATTTCATTTCTGACAAGCATTACATATTCGCTAGTTAGGCAGCAGGTTCGTTTCAATGACAAGCTATGTGCGTTCTCTTATTAGCATACTGAGTCGGTTCGATCATTTCTTATGAAAACATTTTTTCTTAAGCAAACAAGCATTCAAAAACTCAGATTCATTATTAAGTCGTGCAAGAATCAGAGAATGCAGTTCTGCCCACTCACATTGATCAATCGGTCGGGAACTCTCTGAGAAGACTTCCGTTCGAGCAAGCAAGGCGATCTCACTTGTACATAGCGTCGACGCGAAGCGGGGCGTTACATACTTACCCACCAACAAAGAGTTTCGTCCTCAAAACTCAAGGAGAAACTCACCATAACACAGAGCAGCGATAGTCCTCATCCCTCACCATCCTAAATCAAAACTCTAGCAATCTTCTAAATAAAACTCTAGCCAACAAAATCATGAATCACATCTCAAGCAATGAAAACAAATCCAGAAAACTTTTACGCGCATCTTTGAGAATATCTATGGACTTATTGTATGGAACGTTCATTGCAACACAATCACAACTCAGAGTCGGAGGCAACGGAATGGGCAAAGAATCGAGTCGCTCTGATACCATTATGTCACGCCCCGGTCCCGCAGGGCCGTTCGTCCTCGCTTTGGTCCTTACGGAACCGATCGTCCTCGCACGGGCGTGATGCCGTGCAAGCCTAAAGTGCGCTTGCACAAGGCCAAAGCTTTGAACAAGGGCAAGTAAGCTATTCAATTCTGAAGCAGCGGCACACATTGCAGAAAAGTAAAGAACACAATGGCATATAAAAACAGGCTCTTTTATTGATAATCACAAGTGTTACAAGCGACGCATGGCCGAGGTTACATATCGCTCAAGCACTCTTCTCTCGATTACAATGATACCGTTCCATACATTATGTCCCTCTATATGAAAGCAGCTCCGAAGCAGGCACAACTCGATGCGGCTCAAAGCATCGACTCCAGATTTTCGGTTCCTTGGGATGAGGCACGGCTATCGCTTCTTCAGACTAACGAGCACCTGAGGACAAGCAAACTGTTGGTGGGTCAGCACTTTTATAAGTACTGGTGAGTATAAATCAACTGAACAGAAGCTACACCCCCTGAGACCCACACTAAGTAGTCTTGTGGCAAAATATTGCATTACTAGTGATCTTTCTAGTTTTTACCTAGGTTCGTTTCATGCAGTTCTAGCAGAGTCATATTACATCTTTTTGAAACATAACTTTGAAACAGTTTGCATATCAAATTATAAGCATACGATCCGGACAGTGCTCTATCGTGTAGTGTGCAACATGTATTGTGCATCACAATCTAACTCTTAGGGGCAAAGCTTTATCTAGCAAAATGATTATATTGAATCGAGGCAAACATATCAAGCACACAAGCAGAACTATCATTCAGAGGCCGGTCCCCGAGAAACTCAGGATTGGTAGCGGTAATCCAGCTAACCAATGACTCACATTCTGATCCTATTAGCAGCTGTGACTCATGGTTGCACATTACTGCCGAAGCAGCCGTAGCTAAGGTTCAGCTCTGCACTAATAGTCATTGTCCGACCGATGAAAATGCATGAAGTACTAACAGGTATCTCTACGATGCAGACAAAATGAACGTGCATGCTTATGCATAAATACATATTTCTTACCCCATAGCCGAACGGTTATCCCTGCAGCAGACACACAAGTTAGCCACATTATGCACATTATGAACAACTTATGAATCAATCTTCTGGTGTCACAAATGATAGGTATGCAAGAAGGTAAACCTAGCATGCGCCCTATCTATATGACGGTCCATGAGTTTCCCCATTGATGGACAACAACACCCCCCTAGATCCTTTCGGAACGGAACATCAGGGTGCTATACACAATCCCTTCCGGACCGACCGATTCCTAGTGCCCCAGGAATCGATCGAGAGACTATTACCTTGTGCACAAGTTGTCCGAGACCAATGCATAACAAGCAACATTCACATTCACATTCACAAGCACATAACAATCTAATAGCCACACCCCCCTGGAACCCGAAGGAACGGAACATCAGGGCAGACTATTAGACTATACTCTTCTTCTCAAGCAAACACATCTTTTCCACAATCTAATAGCACACCCCCCTGGAACCCGAAGGAACGGAACATCAGGGCGCACTATTAGACTATGCACTCACATATTTTCACTTATAGCAGTTCGATAGCAGAACAAGCAAACGAAACATATTGACAAGCACGATTGATTTCATTTCTAACATGCAATAACTATCTCTTCTTAGCATATTCACAGGGACAAATTCAAACGATTCATTTACTTATCTTCTTAGCATGGCAAGGGTTCGTTTGAGCTGTGTCGGTGTAACTAAGCATGCAACATTTCTTATATCTCTTTTAGCATAGCAATGGTTCTATTTCATTTTTGACAAGCATTACATATTCGCTAGTTAGGCAGCTGTGGCTCATGGTTGCTTTCTACTATCTCTGTAGCAGCCGTGACACATGCAGCTCAACTTTCCACCAATAGCCATTGTCTGACCGCGTGCGAATGCATGGAACACTATCAAATAAACACTAGTATGCAGACGAGACGAACCATCAGAATACAATCGTTGTTGTGGGGCAATCCGACTTATCACTTGAACACGCTCAGGCACAGTATGGTTCTCTCGAAGCATAGACGATAGTGAACATGTTCATGCACTCTAGGCAAGCGATCAGGATTCTCGTTAAGCAGACATTGATTCAAGACAAGCTAGGTGAGTTCGTTCATTAACATGCAAGGCAGGTTCTATCATTCTCTTATGAAAATATTGCAAGCAAAAACTCAGGTTATTATTAAGGCGTACAAAATCAGAGAACGAAGTTCTGCCCACTCACCTTGATACATAACGCCGGCACGGAATGGGGCGTTACATACTTACCAACCAACAAAAAGTTTCGTCCTCGAAACTCCAAGGATAAACTTCTCGATATTCCGAGTAGCGATAGTGCCATCCCTCGCCGTACTCAATCGAAACAATCAAGCAATTCAAGTTCAGAAAACAGTTGCACTTTGAGAATATCTATGGACTTATTGTATGGAACGCTCTTTGCAAAACTATATCAATCTCAGAGTCATAGCAACGGTTTGGGACAGAAGATCGATTCTGCTCTGATACCATTCTGTCACGCCCCGGACCCGCCGGGCCGCCGCTCCGCCTTAGACCCGCCCCGTGTGGCCGGGATTTAAGCGAACCGGACATGAATCACCGTTCCTCGGCGCGTCGGACGCGAATCACCGCGCCCGTCCCGCGGATGCGAGCAAGGGGAAGGAGTGGCCTAGTCCGATCGAGCCCTTCGGGGGACGTGATGCCGCACGGGCCTGGGGTTGCGCCCGTGCAAGGCCATATCGTTTAAGTTCAGAGTTGGCTATCATCGCATCAATCGAGTAAGCAGCGGAAAGGGACTTGTTGCAATGCAATGCATTTAGCCAACTGAGTGTTCGGGACAATCGAGGCAACTTGGGTTTCCTTAGCAAAGGCACACGTTCGTTCCATACATTATGCCCCTTTATACGATAGCATTCTCGGGGCAACAATCGAAACCAGGATTCCGGGTCTTGGGGACTGTGGCACGCCTATCGCTCCCTCGGACGATCCAGTACCTGGAAGCAAGTAAACTGTTGGTGGGTCAGCACTTTTATAAGTACTGGTGAGTATAAATCAACTGAACAGAAGCTACACCCCCTGAGACCCACACTAAGTAGTCTTGTGGCAAAATATTACATTACTAGTGATCTTTCTAGTTTTTACCTAGGTTCGTTTCATGCAGTTCTAGCAGAGTCATATTACATCTTTTTGAAACATAACTTTGAAACAGTTTGCATATCAAATTATAAGCATACGATCGGGACAGTGATCTATCGTGTAGTGTGCAACATGTATTGTGCATCACAATCTAACTCTCAGGGGCAAAGCTTTATCTAGCAAAATGATCATATCGAATCGAGGCAAACATATCAAGCACACAAGCAGAACTATCATTCAGAGGCCGGTCCCCGAGAAACTCAGGATTGGTAGCGGTAATCCAGCTAACAAATGACTCACATTCTGATCCTATTAGCAGCTGTGACTCATGGTTGCACATTACTGCCGAAGCAGCCGTAGCCAAGGTTCAGCTCTGCACTAATAGTCATTGTCCGACCGATGAAAATGCATGAAGTACTAACAGGTATCTCTACGATGCAGACAAAATGAACGTGCATGCTTATGCATAAACACATATTTCTTACCCCATAGCCGAACGGTTATCCCTGCAGCAGACACACAAGTTAGCCACATTATGCACATTATGAACAACTTATGAATCAATCTTCTGGTGTCACAAATGATAGGTATGCAAGAAGGTAAACCTAGCATGCGCCCTATCTATATGACGGTCCATGAGTTTCCCCATTGATGGACAACAACACCCCCCTAGATCCTTTTGGAACGGAACATCAGGGTGCTATACACAATCCCTTTCGGACCGACCGATTCCCAGTGCCCCAGGAATCGATCGAGAGACTATTACCTTGTGCACAAGTTGTCCGAGACCAATGCATAACAAGCAACATTCACATTCACATTCACAAGCACATAACAATCTAATAGCCACACCCCCCTGGAACCCGAAGGAACGGAACATCAGGGCAGACTATTAGACTATACTCTTCTTCTCAAGCAAACACATCTTTTCCACAATCTAATAGCACACCCCCCTGGAACCCGAAGGAACGGAACATCAGGGCGCACTATTAGACTATGCACTCACATATTTTCACTTATAGCAATTCGATAGCAGAACAAGCAAACGAAACATATTGACAAGCACGATTGATTTCATTTCTAACATGCAATAACTATCTCTTCTTAGCATATTCACAGGGACAAATTCAAACGATTCATTTACTTATCTTCTTAGCATGGCAAGGGTTCGTTTGAGCTGTGTCGGTGTAACTAAGCATGCAACATTTCTTATATCTCTTTTAGCATAGCAATGGTTCTATTTTATTTCTGACAAGCATTACATATTCGCTAGTTAGGCAGTTGTGGCTCATGGTTGCTTTCCACTATCTCTGTAGCAGCCGTGACACATGCAGCTCAGCTTTCGACCAATAGCCATTGTCCGACGGCGTGCGAATGCATGGAACACTATCAAATAAATACTAGTATGCAGACGAGATGAACCATCAGAATACAATCGTTGTTGCGGGGCAATCCGACTTATCACTTGAACACGCTCAGGCACAGTATGGTTCTCTCGAAGCATAGACGATAGTGAACATGTTCATGCACTCTAGGCAAGCGATCAGGATTCTCGTTAAGCAGACATTGATTCAAGACAAGCTAGGTGAGTTCGTTCATTAACATGCAAGGCAGGTTCTATCATTCTCTTATGAAAATATTGCAAGCAAAAACTCAGGTTATTATTAAGGCGTGCAAGAATCAGAGAACGAAGTTCTGCCCACTCACCTTGATACATAACGCCGGCGCGGAGCGGGGCGTTACATACTTACCAACCAACAAAAAGTTTTGTCCTCGAAACTTCAAGGATAAACTTCTCGATATCCCGAGTAGCGATAGTGCCATCCCTCGCCGTACTCAATCAAAACAATCAAGCAATTCAAGTTCAGAAAACATTTACACTTTGAGAATATCTATGGACTTATTGTATGGAACGCTCTTTGCAAAACCATATCAATCTCAGAGTCATAGCAACGGTTTGGGCCAGAAGATCGATTCCGCTCTGATACCATTCTGTCACGCCCCGAACCCGCCGGGCCGCCGCTCCGCCTTAGACCCGCCCCGTGTGGCCGGGATTTAAGCGAACCGGACACGAATCACTGTGCCTCGGCGCGTCGGACGTGAATCACCGCGCCCGTCCCGCGGGTGCGAGCAAGGGGAAGGAGTGGCCTAACCCGATCGAGCCCTTCGGGGGACGTGATGCCGCACGGGCCTGGGGTTGCGCCCGTGCAAGGCCATATCGTTTAAGTTCAGAGTTGGCTATCATCGCATCAATCGAGTAAGCAGCGGAAAGGGACTTGTTGCAATGCAATGCATTTAGCCAACTGAGTGTTCGGGACAATCGAGGCAACTTGGGTTTCCTTAGCAAAGGCACACGTTCGTTCCATACATTATGCCCCTTTATACGATAGCATTCTCGGGGCAACAATCGAAACCAGGATTCCGGGTCTTGGGGACTGTGGCACGCCTATCGCTCCCTCGGACGATCCAGTACCTGCAAGCAAGTAAACTGTTGGTGGGTCAGCACTTTTATAAGTACTGGTGAGTATAAATCAACTGAACAGAAGCTACACCCCCTGAGACCCACACTAAGTAGTCTTGTGCCAAAATATTGCATTACTAGTGATCTTTCTCGTTTTTACCTAGGTTCATTTCATGCAGTTCTAGCAGAGTCATATTACATCTTTTTGAAACATAACTTTGAAACAGTTTGCATATCAAATTATAAGCATACGATCGGGACTGTGCTCTATCGTGTAGTGTGCAACATGTATTGTGCATCACAATCTAACTCTTAGGGGCAAAGCTTTATCTAGCAAAATGATCATATCGAATCGAGGCAAACATATCAAGCACACAAGCAGAACTATCATTCAGAGGCCGGTCCCCGAGAAACTCAGGATTGGTAGCGGTAATCCAGCTAACCAATGACTCACATTCTGATCCTATTAGCAGCTGTGACTCATGGTTGCACATTACTGCCGAAGCAGCCGTAGCTAAGGTTCAGCTCTGCACTAATAGTCATTGTCCGACCGATGAAAATGCATGAAGTACTAACAGGTATCTCTACGATGCAGACAAAATGAACGTGCATGCTTATGCATAAACACATATTTCTTACCCCATAGCCGAACGGTTATCCCTGCAGCAGATACACAAGTTAGCCACATTATGCACATTATGAACAACTTATGAATCAATCTTCTGGTGTCACAAATGATAGGTATGCAAGAAGGTAAACCTAGCATGCGTCCTATCTATATGACGGTCCATGAGTTTTCCCATTGATGGACAAAAACACCCCCCTAGATCCTTTCGGAACGGAACATCAGGGTGCTATACACAATCCCTTCCGGACCGACCGATTCCCAGTGCCCCAGGAATCGATCGAGAGACTATTACCTTGTGCACAAGTTGTCCGAGACCAATGCATAACAAGCAACATTCACATTCACATTCACAAGCACATAACAATCTAATAGCCATACCCCCCTGGAACCCGAAGGAACGGAACATCAGGGCGGACTATTAGACTATACTCTTCTTCTCAAGCAAACACATCTTTTCCACAATCTAATAGCACACCCCCTGGAACCCGAAGGAACGGAACATCAGGGCGCACTATTAGACTATGCACTCACATATTTTCACTTATAGCAGTTCGATAGCAGAACAAGCAAACGAAACATATTGACAAGCACGATTGATTTCATTTCTAACATGCAATAACTATCTCTTCTTAGCATATTCACAGGGACAAATTCAAACGGTTCATTTACTTATCTTCTTAGCATGGTAAGGGTTCGTTTGAGCTGTGTCGGTGTAACTAAGCATGCAACATTTCTTATATCTCTTTTAGCATAGCAATGGTTCTATTTCATTTCTGACAAGCATTACATATTCGCTAGTTAGGCAGCAGGTTCGTTTCAATGACAAGCTATGTGCGTTCTCTTATTAGCATACTGAGTCGGTTCTATCATTTCTTATGAAAACATTTCTTCTTAAGCAAACAAGCATTCAAAAACTCAGATTCATTATTAAGTCGTGCAAGAATCAGAGAATGCAGTTCTGCCCACTCACATTGATCAATCGGTCGGGAACTCTCCGAGAAGACTTCCGTTCGAGCAAGCAAGGCGATCTCACTTGTACATAGCGTCGACGCGAAGCGGGGTGTTACAAATGAAAGGAACTACACATGCAATAAATAAACAGAGATGCAATAAATATACAGAAATATACTAAGCATGCAAAATACTGTAAACAATTTGGCAAGGTATCTTGCCTGGTAAGAAAGCTGCAAGGTGTACTGTCCAGAAGTCAAGCACACAGGATCAGAAGCTATGGTCTCCGAACAAATGTCTCCGGATGATGAAATAGATGTCACCAAAGTTCCCAGAATAAGCAAAATAGCTAAAAAGCACTTCCCTTTTATCCAATTTGGACACAGGGGCAAAACGATAATTTTGGGTAAAAGTGTGGTCCACGTGTGGCCCACTTTGCACCGAAAAATGTGCCAAGGGTAACAGTCTCTAAATAGGATAAATTATAGGTCAAACAACTCTAAATGTCAATACGAACCCAATGGTATATCCAAATGTGGATTCCAATAAGCCGAACACAATTTCGTCCAAAAATTAAACCGTGGGGCCCACCAATTGGCGACTTGGTCAACTGTCTCAGAATTACATGAAAATTGGGTCACAGGACCAGTACGTTACCACGAGTCCAGTGGAGCAAGTTTCGTCGTAATCTGGCGAGCGTGGACAAAATGCGCACGACTTCCACAAAAGTTACGACACGGGATGTGTCCGCGGATACGGGCTGATTTCGCCGCGCACACGTGTCCGAATCAGTTTCTGCAATTTTTTCGTGTCCGGTTACGATGCGCGCACCGTTCGATACACTTGGTACACGACGGGGCGGTCCCGTTTGGCGGTGCGCGCTCTATTTCCCAACTTTTGAAAATCTGGAAAAGTGGGTTCGCGGGGTTTTCCAACGAATTTAATTCTGTCTACAGCAGTTAATAATCTAGGGTTATTTAACAGAAATTAAACTAGGTCAAGTGGTCTACGCATACCAAAAAGAATCATCGAATTCGGATCTCTGTGGTGGGAGATATAAATTCGGAGACATGGGTGGTCACCGTAGTTTTCTGCGATCCCAGAATTCGGTCTGTTTCTGCCAACTTTGGCACTGTTTTTTTCTAGGGTTGCGCGTTGTTCGAGGTCTACTATCATACAGATATGGAAGAGGGTTAAGGGGTGAGCATACCGGTGAAGACGGGGTGGCGTTTGGTTAAGCGAGTCGACGGAAAATAACTCCGGAACACAGGTACCTCGCTGTGGGAATCTGCAGTGCACGGGGTCGCGGTCGTCGGGATCGGTTTGGACGGCCTGGCGGGGTTCTTCGGCTGCGGTGACGGCGCTCTCTAGGTCTAGATGGGAAGAGGAGGAGATTTGATGATTTAGGATTATGATTTTATAAATAGAATATATATATATATATATATATATATATATATATATGAAAGGGAGAGAGATGAGGCGGGTGTTCCGCTAATCGTGGGGGTCTGGGTGCTTTAACAAAAGGGTTCGGTTTGGTATTGGCTGCTACTTTGCAATGGGTTGGCTCACATGAAATAGGGGGCTGCTCACAAAGGCAACGGCTGCTAGCTACGGGCTTTGCATGGAATGGTTTGGAATGGTAGTAGTAATGGTAATGGTTTATTAGTAATAGTTTATTTTATTTTATTTTATTTTCTTTTACAACTCTTTTTCTATTTATATATATATATATATATATATATATATATATATATATATATATATATATATATACTTATAAGAGAAATTCTAGATTATAATAATGCACACCGTTAAGCTAGCAACTGCTCAAGAGATCTCCTACATGAAATAAATTTCGAAAAATTTCTAATGGCCCCATAAATCTTCGAAGTGCCCCGACACCTAAAATAAAAATTATTAAAAATCATTTCTCCTAATTAGCCACTAATTACTACAATTAAATTATTAATTAAATAATTAAAAGGACATATACGGTTTCTAGGAATAGGGGTTTTACACCATTCCCTAAACTATAACCCGTAACCCATTAGCACAACCCGACCCTAAACTACCTACCCGCTCTAATAAAACCCAACCCGGCACGCGTGAGCCTTAAGAAACAGCAGTAGTAGGCCGCAGTACCCCCCCACGCTTTAGGAATAACTGTTGTTAGAAACTTTGCATGCTAGTAGACTTGGCAGTTATTAGACGTATTATCGTGTCATGGATGTGACATGCTTAGAGCATGGGGTGGAGAGAACAACAAGTAAGGCGTGTGGGCTCCGTTGCACTTTTTTGTGTAATCCGTACGCTCCGTCGGAGATGTGCGGTCATGATGACCACTATATATTATATTATTATCAGGCGGCCTTTGCCGTTCAAAAGATGACATGATTTGTAGGCCCCTGGATCTCCAAGAGAACCATGCCAATCCCATTTTAGCCAGATAGCCCACGCGTTGGGAAAGTTGTTCTCAAACTGCATTCACATAGATGGTTAGGCGACCCATTGGATATTTATTTTAGTACTTTATTGGCATGCTTCTATGTATCTTATTATGTCCCTCTGAGGACATGGTCCGTTTTCAGGTGTAGATGTTCATGAGTATTCGCAGGAGCGCCGATCCGGACTGGTTACTTATATTTGCGAGGAGGTCTTCTCTTCGAGCCCCGTGATTGTTAGTTGATAATCTTATATTGTGTTTGTTATGTTGCACTTTTATATTCGAGTTGGTAGTGGATTTGTTTCCATCCAACTATCATCTTTAGATTCTTTGTATTGAGATCTAGTTTCATAGATATTGGCTATTTATTTATATTTAATTTCTGTGGATGAGATTTAGATTATGCCTGTGACTTGAGATAGTTTATACCACTTGTGGATTATTGTTCATAATACAGCGTACACATGTGTTATTGTTTCTATATATTGGAGTTGCCATATACATGCGGCTGACATGCTTACGTGTCCTAGTCCTACGCATTTTGGGACCGGGGCGTGACACCACGCATTCCAGAGTAGAAGCGATCATAGACACTCGTACGGTCTCCCACGAGTTTGGCAATGTACATAGCAGCCATAGTCCCGGAACCTTATCATCGAACTTGACTCCCATCGAGGATAGCTGGTCAACCACGTCCTGTAACTCACTCAAGTGATCCGTAATAGACGCCCCATATTTGTACCGAAGATCCATCATCATCCGGATCAGGAATAATTTATTCACTTCGGTCTTCTTCGCATACAAAGATTCCAGCTTATCCCATAGTGTCCTCACGTGCTCAATACTGGAAACGTGGTTGTACACGTTCTCGTCAACGAACTGCCTGATGTACCCACATACCTGTATATGATCGAAATTCCAGTCCTCTTCGGATTTGTCACTAGGCCTCTCGAAAGCAAATACCGGCATATGCGACTTCTTGACAAATATCAGATTCTTCTTCTTGCTCCTCCAGTAATGATAGTTGGTACCGTTCAGGTTTACCATGCGCACCGGCTTCACGTCCATCTGTTCTCCCTGGTTTGCTTGTCAACTCCTGACACTCTTCTGAAATTCCAGAACCTGGCTTTGATACCACTTTGTTTGGAACGAAAGAGCGAAAACCGTTCCCCAAACCAGAGAGTACCTGTGAGAGAACCGAGCAAAATGCACAAATCAGAAAACGCCAAACACAAATCGCAGACACAGAGATTTTTGCCGTGGAAAACCCTTGCGGGAAAAACTACGGGACGATCAGAGTCCAACCCTGAAAAGCCTGCACTAATGGAATAAGAAATACACCGACTCCTTACAAACTTCACACCGATCCAAACGGATCACCACAAATCTTTTAGAACAGAAAATATATTATAACCACGAAGAAGAAAGACAACGAGAAATATCCGAAACTGATCTCCTTCTTCGAAACGGCCTCCAATACTTCTTTCTCCTCTCCAACTAGCATTCCTATTATTAGATAGATAAAAATATCCAATCCAAATCTAAATCGAATGACATATTCCTATTATATGTAGGAATATCAAATCCAAATCCATTAAGATATTTCTATTATATTTAGGAATATCCAATTCAATATGTAGAAATACTCAATCTTACTCTGGGGTATTTTCCACATAGGTTGAGAAACCCAACCACACCAACAATATATATGGCCGAAGCCTTCGTTGAAAAGGAAATAGAGAGATATGATGTATTATATATAAATTCACATAATATATGAAATATTAATTATATATACTGTTGCACTTATTATCAATTCATCAGCAATTATGAATTGATTATAAGTAATATCCAATAGGCATCAGTTATAAAATTTATTATGAATATATATCTCCTTTGTACGTATATTTTCACGTAATTAAAAACTAAATAAATAAATATTTTTTTATATAATATTAATTTTTTAATAAATGGTGGAGGATTTATAAACGGAATAAAAAACATATCCATTTTGGAGGAGGCTGAGGTGGGCCAGCCCACCCAATTTTTTTTCTTTTGTATATGTATACTTTGCCCACAATTAGCATATCCAAACTCGAATTTTTGGTTCCGCACTTGAACACAATGCTATAAATATCATCATCACAAGAATGGATCTATGACTATAAGCAATATCCAATAAGATTGCAAACACAAGGGATATATGGCTGTCTTTATCTCCGATATTTAAAGATCATAAAAATTTCCATGGGAACAAATTTGGAATCCTTACCATCATAGAATTTTTATTTCAAACACCAAATCAATCATACCTATTCAAAATCATAGTACTTAACAAATTTTATAATTTATCACCACATCTGGATCAAAAGTTAACTTCAATATATTGAACTCAACTGGCTCTTATGGTTAGTAAGAAGTGGTATAACTAGACGGACGGTCTCGAAATCAAACCGCGAGAGAGGTGTGGGACAGTGGGCCAAATAACATGCAACGCAACATGCACAAAGTTCCGTACATTTCATCGAACATCTCAAAAAAAAAATATATATATATATATATATATATATATATATATATATATATATATATATTGAATAAACAGATAATTCTATGCACATGTAAATAACCTTCAAATTTCAGAGTAAATAAGAAAATGAAAAAAACTCTCGAAAAAGAAATAAGGAAATAGAAAAAAATAAAATAATCTATACTACTATATAATGTCAAAACTTGGCTTCACCGTGAAACTTTTTTTCCAAGTATACCCTTTGCATATATGGACTAATTAAAACTGTTCATTAAATATGTAATTACAAATATAGGGACAACTATGTAATTACAAACGTTGTCCTTTGGTCTTCATAAATAGTCTTAGGTATTAAATAATATTTATATGTAATAACATAATAATAATTTTAGAATAGTTAGAGTTTGTCTTTTAGACTTCCTAAGTACTCTTAATAAATATTAGAATAATTAAAAGTCCTCTTTTAGTCTCTCTAATAATTATCTATAAAAATCGGACAACGCACGTGCATATATACTAGTAATAATAATGTCAACAATTGACGAACATAAAAGAAGCACTATTCGAAAGCCCATGCATTCTCTTTTCTGATCTTGGCCTCCTCCTCTTCAGTAAAGTCGTTCTCGATATTAAAATAGGCCCTGACCTCATCAACCAACATCCCCTCCATGTTCTTGGCTATAGCACCACAGAGTAAGTCCAGCAGCGGCTTCGAGTCGAGGTAGTTCGCGGCCGCGGTCACGCCGAAGAACTCATCGCGCTCCATCATTTTGACGAAATCCTCGTCCCATGCCTTCAGCGCATCCACGTCATCGGCGCTGCTGCCAGAGGAGGAGCTATGGCGCTTCCAGAACTCGATAACGTTGGCGAGGACGGAGCTGTGCACGTTCGATAGGGGAATGGCTGACTCGGCACAACCGTCCTCGATTATGTTTTTTAACATCACCGACGAGTTGCTAGCCACCGACGCCTCCAACACGAACTCATCCCCGTCGAGACTACGTAAGATGATCGCCTGCTTTGGAACTTCGGCAGCCATGACTCAAAAGATCAAGAAGTAAATAACCAAAGGAATAAGACTAGTTGGTAGGTATAGGAGGAGAAAAAAAACCCTAGGCCTCCGTGTCTTATATATACATAAACCTACTGTACTATACTAAACTTCATAGGATTGGCATTATCATTGCCAAATATGCACGGGATGTCCACTTTGGAGAATAACTGCAAATATTTGCATATTCCAAAATTATTTATTCTGACCTATCTTTATTTTATTCCCGGCATATTCCAAAAAATTATTTATTCCGTTAGGTGTGGGTAATCAGATTAGGAATGTGTCTCAGATTTATATAATAGTAAATCAAGCTTGAAGTAATATATATATATATATATATATATATATATATATATATATATATATATATATATATATATAGCTTTATAATATTGTTAAAAAATAGTTCAAATATTTAAATATATTTGAATTAAAATTTGCTGAACAATTTAAATATTTCTGATATTTTTTTTCTTTGGATTTACTTTTAAATTTCGTTCTTAAACATTTTTAAATTTAGAATATTTTAAATATAATTTGAATATATTTGAATATGATTTGTTGTGATTATTTTTTTGAATTCTAGATATATATATGTTTAATTAGATAATATTATGTAATTAGTATAAATATATATATTTAATTAGATAATATTAGGTAGTTAGTTTAAACATAATTTAAATTTTAAATATATTCTAGTTTCAGGTGGTTTTTAATTTACTTGTGGAGAAAATAAAATTAGGTGGTTTTAATATTTTTTTTTTTACCTGAGAATAAAATTGATGATATACATACGGCTTTGACGGCTCATCTTTGAGCCGTTTAGCAGCCCCATTATAATAGTAGAGATTTTTAAATTTAGAATAATTAAATATAATTTGAATATGATTTGTTATGATTTTTTTTTTGAATTCTGGATATATGCTTAATCTGGTAATATTATGTAGTTAGTTTAAATATATATTTAATTAGATAATATTATGTAGTTAGTTTAAACATAATTTAAATTTTCAATATATTCTAGTATCCAATATATTGGGGCTTATAAACGGCTCAAAGATCAGCCGTCTAAGCCGTATGTATATCATCAATTTTATTTTCAGGTAAAAAAAATTAAAACCACCTCATTTTATTTTCTCCTTAAGTATATATATATATATATATATATATATATATATATATATATATATATATATATATATATATAATTGTAAACATCTAGATTTTTAGAATTTTATTTTAGAATTTTAATTGTTGAAATAATGAATTCTTGATATTTTGGGAGATTTTTCTGTAATTTTTAGCTAATTATATTAAATGCTCTTCATGGATTTATATTTTTTTGTATTAAATCAATTATTAAAATAATACAAAAATTATATTTTTGGCGTATAACTAATAATATAGCATTATGTAATTTTTCTGAAATTTATTGGGGACCAAAACTATTTTTAATGGCCATATATACATAAACCAACCCAAACCAACCAAAACCGAACCAACTCAACCCAAACCAACCCAAACCAACCCAAACCAACTAAACCCAACCCAAACCAACTAAACTAACCGAACCGGACCCATACCCGAACCCGCAACCTGAAACCCACTACCCGACCCGCCCTACAGTACCCACCCACCCCTCCCCCGCAGCCCGCGCAACCCCTCCCCTCCTCTTCCAAAACCGTCAACCGGTTCACTTCAGCTCCCTGTAACCGTCCCTCCCTCCACCCTATATAATCTCAAGCTAAGTCGAACCTCACCACCATCATCTCCTCTACCACCCGAACCAACCACAGCCTCCGACGATCGTCGGATAGCCATCGCACGCCGCTGTAAAGTAGCCGCCTGAATTCCCGAGCAACATCAGTAGCAAGGTACCATACTTCCCACCCTTGTATCCACCTGCACAGTAATCCAAATGTCGACCCGTTGAATCCTATGCGAAGACACATGACCCTCTTGAATCCTGTATAATTAGTTTTGTGTATCGTGTCCTGTGTCGGTCACAATTCGCGACGCAAAACCGGCAAAAATGATCCAATTTGTAGTTCAGAAAACTATCCCAAATACCTATGTTCATGGCTTTTTTTCCAACCTAGTTAATATTTTTAATTTTCACTTAAACAATAATTTAGACAACATAATCTAGATTTAATCTCTTTAATTAGTTTATTTTAATTCGTTGTATACTGTGTTTATTCATGGTTGAAATTGATCAAAAACTTGGTTTTCTAAGCCTAAATTTTTTCGAAACGGGGTGTATCCCACTAAACGAGATAATTTCGTCGTGTGCAAATTACACCGAAAGGCGCGTATCGTCAACATGGACGTGTGAGATTTCGTGAAAGTTGATTTAGATGTGCGTGCACACCGGAATCAACGCGTATCAATCAAAAAGCCCCGTATCGGCCTGTTCTGACACTCTTCATAATTTCGTGTGTGCTTTTCTTTTCACAACGAAACTTGCGCCATCGGATTCGCAGTATTACGCTGGTCCTGTGACCCAAGTTTGGTACAATATTGAGAACGTTGACGAAACACCATTTTGTGGGCCCCACGATTCTACTTGACGGACGATTTCTTGACCGGCTCATCGAAATCTAGTTTTGAATATTCTGTTGGGTTCGTATCATCATTCTGGACTCGTAGACACTAAGTTTGACGAATTTGGAAAACTTTATCTTTGGCACATTTTTCGGTGCGAAGTAGGCCACATGTGGACCCTACTTTGGCCAAAAACTGTCAATTCTATCCTGTGTCCAAATTTGACTTATGGTTAGTCAATCATAACTATTTCAAGTATTCTGAGAGCGATGGTGATAATTGTTTCAGCATCCGGAGGCGTATTTGGAGATTCCACTTATATCGGAGCAACTAACGGAGCTCAGAACACAGGCAAGTGTACCTTGCTAACTTGCAGAAGATCCTGTGCTATTATTTGCTTATTTTCTTTCCATATACTTATGTGTTGTACTTGTTCAACCTAGGACCGTGAGACATTTCTTAACGTCCGAACAAGATTCAGGTGTCGACGCCGTATGCGTAGTGTTGTAACGTCACTTAGAGAGTTGATACCACGATCCTATATATTTTTTACGTGCTTGCTTTACCAAGTACGTCATACCATAGGACACTTGACACTATTCATGTGACAAAATATTTCCTGAGTTATTCATGGTGATTCTGTATAGGTTTACAAGATTCGTGACATAAGACTTGCATACATAGATATCATTATGACTCGTTGTACTACCTAGAGGTCATGATCTTGCGTGTTATGGACATGAGACATGAGGTTACATTGGATAGGGGGAGACACACAGGCTACAGGCTGATTATATATATATATATATATATATACTTATGTTACTGGAGAGTGCCTTAGTCTCTGTACAAGAGCTTTGGCATATGTATTTGACCATTCGTGATATTACTGCTACCGGCTCCCCGAAACAGAGCTTATAGTGGTCTCAGCCTGAGTACTAGTGATGCTCTCATTTGTATTTTACATAGCTGGTTACATAGCTTGCCTTGAGGATCTGTTTTATTTATTATAATTTATTTGGCTTAAGTGTTTATTGTACCGTGTTATATCCCCTGAGGACCTGGATCAAGATTATGTCCCCAGGTACAGCAAAGGAGGATTATCCCGAGATATATGGGATATGAGCTGTCACTGGAGCAGTACTGGCACCAGAGGACGAGGTTGTGCCAGAGGATTTCTTCTGAGTATTCTGTTACATACTTATTTATTTATGCTTCCAGTTATTTCATATCTTGACTCATGGATCTATGTATTGACTTATTTTATCGGGTTATTTCCCGAGACACTATTTATTTGGACTTATTGATAGACTATATTTTTTATCTATTATCTTGACTGGTCTATCATATTGACTTGTGTTTACTTTCTGTGGATGAGATTAAAATTATACTTAGATAGATGGTATAGACTTGTATTATTATTTATTACAGCTTAAGTGCACTCTAACGGGTCAATTAAATTGGGTTTGTCCATTGGAGTTGTGTTGTTGGCCATTGCCACGTGGCTAGTCCCTCGGTATTTTGGGACTGGGGCGTGACATAATTTTTATGGTGGCCCATGCAGGTCTACGACTATATTGCTTCGGTTTCAACTAAGGAACCAAGCAAGCCTGCAATTAGGATATAATAAATTATAAGATCTCATCCAATTATTGATCTGTTATTGACCTCCATATCGACTTCAAAATAATTTCTTGACTTGCTTCCTACCTTGATTCCTCTGTGCGCCTCTCATATTTTACTTTGTATTCCGAGTAATGGATCCACGAGCCAGCGATGAAACTCCAGTAGGTACACCACAAGGTGCTGTGGTCACCTACAATGATGGAGTGACACCATTGGGTGGAGATTCCTCCACTCAACAAAGCAATCAAGCAGATCAGCACGCCTAAAGGTTCTGGCGAGACGATATTCCACCACCGTCGTAGTTTACTCCACCAATACCCATTTATCCACTAGGATAGCCTATGGACGAACAACAGATATTCCAAATGTTCTACGCAAAGATGAAAGCACAAAAGCAGGTTCATCAAGAGGCCCAGCAATGCCGGGCGAAGATGTTCTTTGACGGACTTAGCTTTGAGAGATTAATCAGCTCCGTTGCAACTACTTCTTATACGAACATCCTTGCTACAGCCCGATGCATGGAACGCGTCATCAGGAGAGAGTCCAGCCAGAAGAGGCCGCATGCACTGGCACCAGACCGAGTACAGCAGGGAGGAGCTGTAAAACAACCACAGATGAATCCATCACAGAAAGCATTTACAACACTAGAACTAGTCCTTCCTACTTGTCACTATTGTGGAAATGTAGGCCATATTAAGAGGGAGTGCAAACTCAAATTGGGATTATGTTTAGTTTGTTGATCCAGTCAACATTCAGTAAGGGATTGCCCTGAGTGTCGAGAAGGAGCACCGATGGTTAACCGACAAGCTTTACCAGCACAAGGAGGATATCAGCCGTGGCACCCTTGGCACAACAGGCAGCACTCTTCCAGCAGGCCCAGCAACAGCAGAGGACACCACCATAGGGACATGGGCAGACTTTTGTAATGACAGTAGAGGAGGCACAGACTCGAGGAGTAGCGAATATGAGTAAGATTTAGTTTTATCATAGCTAGTTATATTCCTAGTAATACTTTAGCATGTGCTTGTTAGTTCCATTCCCTAGCCTATACCTAGTATTATGATTAGTATGACCTTGTTAGTCAAGATTAGTAAGATGTCAGTGCTACCCAAGTTTTTATTTCTTTCCTACGTGGTCTTCTTGAACAAAATCCTCACCCTTCCTCTCGATTTTTTCTTGTTCATGGTTCCTTATCCTTTGTGTCGTGCTTCAACAAACATGTCTTGCAACCACATTATCTCTTCTGGGCAAAACTTTCTTGACCGGTTACATTTTATTTTCTTAATTGTGTGGACACAATTCTTTTAAGGTGGTTAGATTATAAACATCCAGATTTTTAGAATTTAATTTTAGAATTTTAATTATTGAAATTATGAATTCTTGAGATTTTGGGAGATTTTTTTTTTGTAAGTTTTAGCTAATTATAATAAATGTTCTTTATGGATTTATATTTTTGTTTATTAAATTAATTATTAAAATATTATTAAAATTATATTTTTGGGTGTATAACTAATAATAGAGTATTGTGTAAATTTTTTAGAATTTATTGGGGTCCAAAACTATTTTTAATGGCCATATATGCATAAACCAACCCAAACCAACCCAAACCGAACCAACTCAACCCAAACCAACCCAAACCAACTAAACCCAACCCAAACCAAACCTAACTAACCGAACCGGACCCATACCCGAACCCGCAACCCGAAATCCACTACCCGACCTGCCGCTACAGTACCCACAAACCCTCCGACCCCCCATATCCTGTGCGACCCCTCCCCTCCTCTTCCAAAATCGTCGACCGGTCCTCTTCAGCTCCCTGTAACCGCCCCTTCCTCCACCCTATATAATCTTGAGCCTAGCCGAACCTCACCACCATTATCTCCTCTACCACCCCGACCAACCACAACCTCTGACGATCACCGGACCGCCGCCGCACGCTGCCGCACGCCGCCGCAAAGTAGCTGCCTGAATTCCGGAGCAACAACAGTAGCAAGGTACCCTACTTCCCACCCTTGTATATACTTGCACAGTAATCCAAATATTTACCAGTCGAATCCTATGGGAAGACCACATGACCCTCTTGAACCATGTATAATTAGTTTGGTATATCGTGTCCTGTGTCGGCCGTAATTTACGACGCAAAACAGGAAAAAATGACCAAATTTGTAGTTCAGAAAACTGTCCCAAATACCCATGTTCATGGCTATTTTTCTTCCAACCTAGTTAATATTTTAAAATCCACTTGAACAGTAATTTAGACAACATAACCGAGATTTAATCTCTTTAATTAGTTTATTTTATTTCGTTGTATACTGTGTTTTATTCGCGGTTAAAATCGACCAAAAACTTGATTTTCTAAACCCAAAATTTTCGAAACGGGGTGTGTTCCACTAAACGAGGGGACTTTGTTGAGTACAAATTGCACCGAATGGCACGTGTCGTTAACCCGAACGTGTGAGATTTTACGAAAGTTTATTTGGATATGCGTGCACACCGGAATAAACGCGTCTCCGTCGAAAAGTCCCGTATCGGCCTATTCTGACACTCGTCATAATTTTGTTTGTGCTTGTCGTTTCGTAACCAAACTTACGCCATCGGATTTGCAGTGTTACACTGGTCCTGTGACCCAAGTTTGGTTCAATTCTCAGAACATTGACGAAACACCATTTCGTAGGCCCCACGGTTCCACTTGACGGGCCATTTCGTAACCGACTCATTGGAATCCAGTTCTGGATGTTTCATTGGGTTCGTATCATCGTTCTGAACTCATAAACAGTTTGACAAATTTGGAGAACTTTGTCTCTGGCACATTTTTTGGTGCGAAGTTGGCCACATATGGACCCCGCTTTGACCAAAAACTGTCAATTCTGTTATGTGTCCAAATTAGACTTATAGGTAGTCAATCCTAGCTATTTAAAGTATTCTGAGAGCGATGGTGATAATTGTTTCAGTATCCAGAGGCGTACATGGAGATTCTACTTATATCGGAGCAACTAACGGAGCTCAGAACACAGGCAAGTGTACCTTGCCAACTTGCAAAAGATCCTGTGCTATTATTTGCTTATATTCTTTCCATATACTTCTGTGTTGTACCTGTTCACCCTAGAACCGTGATGATTTGCTTAACGTCAGAACAAGATTCGGGTGTCGACGCCGTACGCGGAGTCATGTAACGTCACTTAGAGAGTTGATACCACGATCCTATATATTTTTTACGTGCTTGCTTTACCAAGTACGTCATACCATAGGACACTTAATACTATTCATGTGACAGAATCTTTCCTGAGTTATTCATGGTAATTTTGTATAGGTTTATAGGATTCGTGACATAAGACTTGCATACATTGATATTATTATGAATCGTTGTACTAGCTAGAGGTCATAATCTTACGTGTTATGGACATGAGATGTGAGATTACATTGGGTGGGGAGAGACACATAGGCTACAGGTTGATTATATATATATATACTTATGTTACTGGAGAGTGCCTTAGTCTCTGTACCAGAGCTTTGGCACATGTATTTGGCCCTTCGTGATATTACTGCTACCGACTCCCCGTCAGAAAGCTTGTAGTGGTCTCAGCTTGTGTACTAGTGATGCTCTCATTTGTATTTCACATAGCTGGTTACATAGCTTGCCATAAGGATCTATTTTATTTACTATAATTTATTCGACTTGAGTGTTTATTGTACCTTGCTATGTCCCCTGAGGACCTGGATCAGGATTATTTCCCCAGGTACAACAGAGGAGGATTAACCTGAGATATACGGGATAAGAGCTGACGCTGGAGCAGTATTGGCACCAGAGGATGAGGTTGTGCCAGAGGATTTCTCTTGAGTATTCTATTACATACTCATTTATTTATGCTTCCAGTTATTTCATATCTTGACTCATGGATCTATGTATTGACTTATTTTATCGGGATGTTCCCCGAGATACTATTTATTTGGACTTGTTGATAGACTATATTTCTTTTTATCTATTATCTTTACTGGTCTATCATATTGAATTGTGTTTACTTTCTGTGGATGAGATTAGAATTATATTGAGATAGATGGTGTAGACTTGTATTATTATTTATTACAGCTTAAGTGCACTCTAACAGGTCCATTAAATTGGGTTTGCCCTTTGGAGTTGTGCTGCTGGCCATTGCCACGTGGCTAGTCCCTCGGTATTTTGGGATTGGGGTGTGACATTGTTTTTGTGGTGGCCTATGCAGGTCTACGACTATATTGCTTTGGTTTTAACTAAGGAACCAAGCAAGCCTGCAATTAGGATAGGATAAATTATAGGATCTCATTAACTTGTTGATCTATTCTTGACCTATATATTGACTTCAAAATAATTTCTTGACTTGCATCCTGCCTTGATTTCTCTGTGCGCCTCTCATAATTTACTTTGTATGCAGAGTAATGGATCCAAAAGCCAGCGATGAAACTTTCGTAGGTATACCACATAGTGCTGTGGTCACCTACGACGATGGAGTGACATCATTGGGTGGAGATCCCTCCACTCAACAAAGCAATCAAGCAGATCAGCACGCCTCGAGGTTCGGGCGAGACGATGTTCCACCACCGCCGCAGTTTACTCCACCAATTCCCATTTTTCCACTAGGATAGCCTATGGACGGATAGTAGATGTTCCAAATGTTATACGCAATGATGCAAGCATAATAGCAGGTTCATCAAGAGGCCCAACAATGCCGGGCGGAGAGATTCTTTGACGGACTTAGCTTTAAGAGATTAATCAGCTCCATTGCAACTACTTCTTATACGGACATCCTTGCTGCAGTCCGATGCATGGAAAGCGTCATCAGGAGAGAGTCCAGTCAGAAGCGGCCACATGTACTAGTACCAGACTGAGTGCAGCAGGGAGAAACTGCAAAACGACCACAAATGAATCCATCATAGAAAGCATTTATACTACTAGAACTAGTCCTTCCTACTTGTCACTACTGTGGCAAGGTAGGCCATATTGAGAGGGAGTGCAGACTCAAATTAGGATTATGTTTAGTTTGTGGATCCAGTCAGCATTCAGTAAGGGATTGCCCTGAGCGTCGAGAAGGAGCACCGATGGTTAACCGACAAGCTTTACCAGCACCGGGAGGATATCAGCCGAGGCCACCCTTGGCACCACAGACAACACTCTTCCAGCAGTCCCAGCAACAACAGAAGGCACCACCACAGGGACGTGGACTGGCTTTTGCAATGACAGTAGAGGAGACACAGACTCGAGGAGTAGCGAATATGAGTAAGATTTAGTTTTATCATAACTAGTTATATTCCTAGTAATACTTTAGCATGTGTCTGTTAGTTCCATTCCTTAGCCTATACATAGTATTATGATTAGTATGAACTTGTTAGTCTAGATTAGTAAGATGTCATTGCTACCCAAGTTTTTATTTCTTTCCTACGTGTTTTGCTTAAACAAAATCCTCACCCTTCCTCTAGATTTTTTTTGTTCATAGTTCCTTATCCTTTGTGTCGTGCTTCAACAAACATGTCTTGCAACCATATTATCTCTTCTGGAGCAAACCTTTCTTGACCGTTTACGTTTTATTTTCTTAATTGTGAGGATGCAATCTTTTAAGGTGGGTAGATTGTAAACACCCAGATTTTTAGAATTTAATTTTAGAATTTTAATTATTGAAATTATGAATTCTTGAGATTTTGGGAGATTTTTCCTGTAATCTTTAGCTAATTATAATAAATGTTCTTCATGGATTTATATTTTTGTGTATTAAATTAATTATTAAAATATTATAAAAATTATATTTTTGGGTGTATAACTAATAATAGAGTATTGTGTAATTTTTCTAGAATTTATTGGGGTCAAAAACTATTTTTAATGGCCATATATGCATAAACCAACCCAAACCAACCCAAACCGAACCAACTCAACCCAAACCAACCAAAACCAACTAAACCCAAACCAAACCAAACCTAACTAATCGAACCAGACCAATACCCGAACCCGCAACCCGAAACCCACTATCCGACCTGCAGCAACATACCCACACCCCCCCCCCCACGCAGCCCGCGCGACCCCTCCACTCCTCTTCCAAAACCGCCGTCCGGTCCTCTTCAGCTCCCTGTAACTGCCCCTCCCTCCACCCTATATAATCTCCAGCCTAGTCGAACCTCACCACCATTATCCCCTCTACCACCCCGACCAACCACAGCCTCCGACGATCGCCGGACCGCCGCCCAAGCCGCCGCAAAGTAGCTACCTGAATTCCCGAGCAACAACAGTAGCAAGGTACCCTACTTCCCACCCTTGTATCTACCTGCACAATAATCCAAATATTGACCCATTGAATACTATAGGAAGACCACATGACCCTCTTGAACCCTGTATATTTAGTTTGGGTATCGTGTCCTGTGTCGATCGCAATTCGTAACGCAAAACAGGAAAAAATGCCCTAATTTGTAGTTCAGAAAACTATCCCAAACACCCATGTTCATGGCTGTTTTTCTTCCAACATAGTTAATATTTTTAAATTTTACTTGAACAATAATTTTGCCGACATAACCGAGATTTAATCTCTTTAATTAGTTTATTTTAATTCGTTGTATACTGTTTTTATTCGCGGTTGAAATTGACCAAAAACTTGGTTTTTTAAACCTAAAATTTTCTGAAACGGGGTGTGTCCCACTAAATAAGACGACTTTTTTGTGTACAAATTACACCTAAAGGCACGTATCGTCAACATGGATGTGTAAGATTTTGCGAAAGTTGATTTGGATGTGCGTGCACACCGGAATAAACGCGTCTCCGTCGAAAAGTCCCGTATCGGCATGTTCTGACATTCGCTATAATTTTGTGTGTGCTTGTTATTTTGCAACAAAACTTATGCCATCGGATTCGCAGTGTTACGCTGGTCCTATGACCCAAGTTTGGTTAGATTCTGAGAACATTAACGAAACACCATTTCGTGGGCCCCACGGTTCCACTTGACAGGCGATTTCGTGACCGGCTCATCGAAATCCAGTTATGGATATTCCGTTGGGTTCGTATCATCGTTCTAGACTCATTAACAGTTTGACGAATTTAGAGAACATTGTCTCTGGCACATTTTTTGGTGCGAAGTGTGCCACATGTGGACCCCGCTTTGACCAGAAACTGTCAATTCTGTCCTGTGTCCAAATTGGACTTATGGGTAGTCAATTCTAGCTATTTCAAGTATTCTGAGAGCGATGGTAATAATTGTTTCAGCATCCGGATGCGTACTTGGAGATTCTACTTATATCGGAGAAACTGACGGAGCTCAGAACACAGGCTAGTGTACCTTGCCAACTTGCAGAAGATCCTGTACTATTATTTTCTTATATTCTTTTCATATACTTCTGTATTGTACTTGTTCAACCTATAACCGAGAGATGTTACTTAACGTCCGAACAAGATTTGGGTGTCGACACCGTACGCGGAGTCGTGTAACGTCACTTAGAGAGTTGATACCACGATCCTATATATTTTTTACGTGCTTGCTTTACCAAGTACGTCATACCATAGGACACTTAACACTATTCATGTGACAGAATCTTTCCTGAGTTATTTATGGTAATTTTGTATAGGTTTATAGGATTCGTGACATAAGACTTGCATACATAGATATCATTATGACTCGTTGTACTAGCTAGAGGTCATAATCTTGCGTGTTATGGACATGAGATGTGAGGTTACATTGGGTGGGGAGAGACACACAGGCTACAGGTTGATTATATATATATACTTATGTTACTAGAGAGTGCCTTAGTCTCTGTACCAGAGCTTTGGCACATGTATTTGGCCCTTCGTGATATTACTGCTACCGACTCCCTGTCACAAAGCTTGTAGTGGTCTCAGCTTGAGTACTAGTGATGCTCTCATTTGCATTTCACATAGCTGGTTACAAAGCTTACCCTAAGGATCTTTTTTATTTACTACAATTTATTCGGCTTGAGTGTTTATTGTACCTTGTTATGTCCCCTGAGGACCTGGATCCGGATTATTTCCCCAGGTAGAATAGAGGAGGATTACCCTAAGATATACGGGACAAGAGCTGACGTTGGAGCAGTACTGGCACCAGAGGACGAGGTTGTGCCAGAGAATTTCTCTTGAGTATTCTATTACATACTCATTTATTTATGCTTCCAGTTATTTCATATCTTGACTCATGGATCTATGTATTGACTTATTTTATCGGGTTGTTCCCCGAGACACTATTTATTTGGACTTGTTGATAGACTATATTTCTTTTTATCTATTATCTTTACTGGTCTATCATATTGACTTGTGTTTACTTTCTGTGGATGAGATTAGAATTATATTGAGATAGATGGTGTAGACTTGTATTATTATTTATTACAGCTTAAGTGCACTCTAACGGGTCCATTAAATTGGATTTGCCCTTTGGAGTTGTGCTGCTGGCCATTGCCACGTGGCTAGTCCCTCGGTATTTTGGGACTAGGGCGTGACAATAATATTGTACCAAACAATCTTAACCACACCTTTTTTTGAATTATGTGGTTATAAAATATGGTGACGTGACATCAATTTTAGAGGATGCTTTATATCCACATGACTCAAAAAATGTGTGGTTGAGATTGTTTGGTGCAATTGTCATGATCCGCTCCCAGAATACTGGATAAATACGAGGAATGAAATGGCCAACCACACCTTGCATAATATCGAAGTAAGCCGCAATGTGCTAAAGTTGTCTAGAAGACAAATTGGTCGACTCTAGCATGCTATGGCATCAGTCATAAGGCTGATAATTCCTATTATCTCTATCCATCAACAACAATTACAAGAGTATATCATATATGAAAGTAAAAGATATCCCAAATTACATACCACATATGATCATGAAGCTAGTGAATAAAAAATATTGCACTAGCATTGTATAATTATACATGATAAAATATATCGGCCATGGTCTAATATATACATTATGTTGACTGAAGTCAGAGAAGTAATATCAAAATAAGGGGCTAATACTGCCTCTTGATAAAATACCACAAAATGAAATAATATTACGAGGGATGGAGGAGAAAAATCCACTCGCGAGCTTCGACCGCAGTCCTACGAGTGCGAGTCATCTAGCTGGAAGTACGGTGGACCCTGGTTCTCCTCGGGGTAATCTGGCCATACAAAACCAGTGGGGTCAGAACCCCAAGTAAGAAGTACCACAAAGGAGCTCAAGGTGGCAGACTAAATACATCACAACATACAACAGAAAAGACACATATAAAATAAATGCGGATCGATACTTGTACGGTACCAATTTACTTGTCTCAAAAATATACTGGAAGAATTGATAACAAGTGCTATGAAGGAAAGTAAGGCAACGAGTGACAATAGGGTGTTTGCCATTAAATATGAAAGTTGGGAAGAACTTGATTCAATTAAACAAACTAAAAAAAGTACAAAAAAAGTCCTAGAACACAATCTAAGTACAAAGTTATTTTCTAGGGGTGACAATGGAGGGTTAGTAGTGTAGCAACTCTCTTTACTCCGTGTACGATCCGATGCAGAAGCTTTTCTTTCTTAATTGAGTGTACATTCGCAGATCGCCAGCCTCTTCGCATGAGGATAATACCCTGTTATTTATAGTTGTTTCGTGGCCGCATGGATTCCGGGACGCATGGACGTTGGGAGTTGCCATGTGTCTTCTCCTAACAGAAGGGAGTTACAACTGTGCACAAGAATTCGGGCTTCAGCTGTCACATGGATATTTGTTCAGATTTTTTTTGTTGCTGAATATTTGGATGGTTCTCATCTGTTGTAGGCGCGACTTGGTCAAGTGGACAAGTGGCCGGTATTTGGTTGGAGAGAATCACTCAGTTATAACAGCAAGATTTGGTCGATATGGAATCTGGGACACGTGTGGCCAAAGATGCACGGGACACATAGAGTCTGGATCACATGAGGCCAGAGATACATGGACCATATGGAGTCTGGAATGCATGGACCAGAGCCGCATGGGATACATGGAGTCTGGGACTCATAGAACAGAGCCACATGGGACGCATGAAGTCTGGGACGCATGGGCCCGAGCCGCATGGAATCTTTTGTCGTGTTGTACACATGGCTCTGCACTATCCTTGGGACTTTTGTCTCTTAGTGTGTTCTCATCCTTCAAGGCGATCAGGAAAATCCTTTTTGTCAGGATTTTTTATCAGGCGCCATCTCTGTTGTCAAGATATCATGTCAGGTCAACCCGCGGCTAGTTGTCTAGATGCTCGTTTGGACCGCATGGGTGTCCCTTTTCTAGGCCTCATGGTGTCCATGTGGTCCAACATCTATTGAGTTTTATTCTAGGGCGCATAGGCGTCGGACGACTGGATGTCTCTTTTTTATGCTTCTACAGAGGGCATAGGAACTACTCTAGATCAGGACCACAATCCTTAAACCAAATAAGGATCGGGGTTACAAATCTTCACCCGAGCAGAACTTAGCACCCTAATCACGCGAAGAAAGAATGAATTAAAAGGATGAGGTTAACGAATAGACAAATATTTATTTCACGGCCAAACATGCCTACGGCTTGCTATAGTTAACTAACTAGGGTTATCACAAACCTAGTTACTAACAAATGCATGCTTTGAAGAATATCGCTACCACCGATACTACAGTTAACCCGGATGGCCAATGGTACACTTGTCGAGTAAACTTAATTGCACATTCAACATCACTACAACATAACTTGTTACTTTGTCATAAACAAAAATTAAACTTGTAAGCATAAACTTAAACTTGTGATCATAAAATTTCTTTATAAACATAAACTTGTATATAAACTTGTCTTGTAAGTGTCACAACACGCATAAAATTGGTCAGTCATGGAGCCCTTTGCCTAGTAGGGTTGGTCCATGCTAAATAGGGCCCTTAGAGATCGGGGTAGCCAGTAGCACAATATTCTTCCCTCCCAATGATCTAGGTAAATCTTATCTTGTTTAATCATTACTAAATTATTTTGAGTTCTTGAGTCGTGGAAACTTGAGAACTCCCTAGAATGACGAGTCACGAGTACGAGCTTTTCATGAGATATCGTATTCGTGTCACTACCATATTTCTAGAGTAGGAACATTGTTGTCATTTGTAATATTTGTATATTTATTGTTTATAATTTACATAATATGTATAGTAAATATATTATTATTATTAATGATATGGGTTAGTGGGCTAGACTTGATGTGACCATTAGGCTCAACCTTAGACTAGCCATTTTTGGGATCTAACTATTTAATCTCCTTCATTTAATTAGAAATTTGTTAAGTTTCCATTAGGGATCAAAATCCCACTTATTGGAAAACTCTTCATGAAAATCCTAGAGGGCATTTTGGACTTTGTGCCTTAGCCAACCCTAGGCCTTCCTTGGCCGGCCCTATATAGGAGAGGGGGGAGCCTCCCTTAAGCTCCATTTTATGTTCATGAAACCTTAGATTTAGTTCTCCCCCAAAACACTCATTCCTCCACCAAATTTTAGAAAATTAACCCTAAATTCCTCTTATTTCTCTTATCTAAGAAGCCTAGAATCTTAGGTTTTAAGGAGCATTGGAGAAGAAGAAGCTTGGCTAGAGAATCCTTGACTTTGCATTGGGAATCCATCTCCTAAGAGGTAAAATTCTAAAATCTTTCCTTTAAATTATGTTTTCATAGTTTTGTTGGCCATTAAGAGCCCACCCATGGTTTAGGAATACCCACAAGGGGAGGGAGTGAGTCTCTATTGTTTTCGATAATATTTTCTTCTTGGTGTTGTTTGCACATTTGGGGTTTTGGTGTTTATGAGTATTTTCTCCTATTTTTTTACAACAACTAATTGTGTTATATATATGTAATTATATTTGATGGGTAGATATGTTATTAGTTGTATATTAGGGGTTTTGGCATGAAGATTGGTTGTGTATCACGAGTATCTTGGTTGTGCACTCAAGGTGCTTGATAAAATGACCAATAGAGTGTGCACCTACCCATAGTATCATATAGGTGTGTGTGTGTGTGTATATATATATATATATATATATATATATATATATATATATATATATATATATATATATATATATATATATATATATATATCTGTGTGTGTGTGTGTGTGTGTGTGTGGAAATAGAAGGTCGAGACTGTGCACTGTGTTTTACAATGGTTGATGTGTGTTGCATGTGCTGTGTGTAGGTCAGTGTGTGCTGTGGGTACAAAGTAAATTTTGATAGTATTCAGTGTGTGCATTGGAGTAGTGAATGGTGTTGTATTGGTACACACACAAGTGGTTGAGGGTGTGTATTTCCAATTTGATGCTGTGTATGAGGACCGAGTAAACCAAATAGTAGTGAGTGCAGAGGTGTCTGTGCATGGTGTCAAGGTACTGCTTGTGTTAGATGCGGGGGAGTTGAACAATAACTCATTAGCTGTGGGTAGCAAGGGTTTCAGTCCCCATGTGTCAAGTGTTAGTGCTGTTCTTGATTTGAGTTTTAGGTTATAAGGGGTGATCGGGTTAGGCGTAGCAAGTAGCTATTGAATGATGTTCAGAGAATATTGGGTTTCATAAGGACAGTATTTTCAGTTGTGTGCATGTTTAGTAGTGGGGAGTATTAGGGTATCTTAGTAGTGTACAAATGAGGGGAAGTTTTTGGGTTGTGGTGTTCATGTAGGATAGAGTTGTGAGGTCTGTTGGATACTCGAGGAGTGAAGGTGCATATGTGTTGAAAGGAAATGGGTGTGAGGTTAGGTTGGTATCATAGTATAGTAGTATTGGGGGAATGCTAGGTATTACAACCTGTATTTGCAGTATCAGGTAATAAGTGTACTGAGGTACAATGTGTGTGCAAGTTAGGTGCAGTATTGAGGGGAGGAGAAATTGTAGCTAGACTGCAAGCAGTGTTGAGTGAGGGTTACACAGATACTCTACTCAGTGTACGGTAAGTCTGCAATTGGCCGAGTATGGCTGTGTTGGCCTGATGGTAGGATTAGCAAGTAGGATTGACTGGGGCAAGGGTAGAGATGCAACTGCAAGCAGTTGCAGTTGCCACATGGACATGGCTTGGGAAAAATTGCCAATGCAAGCAACTAGTTAAGGCAGCAACAGTAGCTTGAGCATTATTTAACAGTAGGTAGTATAATGGAATGAGGTATGGGGGATTGGTGTTTAAGGTAAGAGGACTTGGTAGCCAGAGCAGCCTTATGTCCCTTACTGGTACTTGAGGTTACCCAACTGAAACTCACCTCTCTTCCATGCCTACTGGTAGGCATGGAAGAGAGGTGAGTTTCAGTTGGGTAACCTCAAGTACAGTAAGGGGAATAAGGTGTTGGGATACCAAGTCCTCTACTTAAATGTCAGGTGAAGTAATGGGTAGGATGTGCTTACATGGTAGCAGTGAGTACCAGTTGAGTGTGAAAGTTGTACCAATGAAGATCAGTAAGGTTGAGCTAAGTTTGTATGCAGTTAAGTTAGGAATTTGGGGTTAAGGTATTAACATACCAAGATGTTAGAGTAAAGTATTGACAGGATGCCATGATACCATATAATGAGTCATATATATAATAGTAGTATCTAGTATAAAGAGTATTAGCTAGTATTAATAATATTAGTTATATAGTCTAATATTAACTAGTATAAGACTAGTATTAGTTGGTATAGTATAACTTGGTTACCTAGAGACAACCTAGTATTGACCTAGATTAGCAAGTTATTTGACTAATTGACCTAGTTAACCTAAGTTGGACTTAGACAGGGCCTAGAGACATCTTATTTAGGCAGTTCTTCATGCTCATCCTTTAATTCACCAATTAACACCATTATTCTATATTTAGGTCATTGTGACTCCATCTTGTATATCGATCCCCGCACATTGCTCAGGACCATAGGCGAGTACATTCTCTGACAGTTTTCATTATTTTGATCATTACTATGATTCTAGTTGTAGTGTTTACTTGAATCCGACACAGCGGATACATGGGCTATTATCATAGATACCTGTCATGAGGAGTCGTGATTGGAATCCATCGTACTAGCTGGGAATAGAGAAATATTAGCAAGTTATGTGATCATACCCCACCTTATATGCATCATAGCTCACCCCACATATCACGTAGGGTGTAGCCTGACCATTTACATGCCTCATATCCAGTTATATATGATTGGCATGACTTTTGCTTGCATCATAGAAAACCAGATGGTTAGCCTGACCTCACATGTATCATAGCCAATAATATATAAGAAGCCTGATCTAGTCCCAAGCCGATCACATAACAAACTGATATTTTACGACACTTAGCTAAAATTTCTATTCTTTATTCCAGTTCATTCATTTATAGTATTCTCCTATAACTGTTTCACTGCTAGTTAGTTCTATATGATGATTACATGTCTCTCCAGTATTCCTTATTTTCCAGTATTTATTCCATTATGTATTTTCTTACACTGTTTTATAGTTTTTGTCAATATAATTGAATTGCTGTTAGTGTTTGTGCTTCGCTCCAATCTTGACTGGATAACATTTTTCAAAGGATCTTGAGAATTTCTGTCCTACCCATTATGGTCCAGGAGTATATGGTGATTACATTTTGGAGATTCCAGAGGAGCCACTCCACATAGAGGAGACACCACCCGCAGTTGTTTAGACAAATCTTAGCCCAGTTTAATTATTCATTGGAATGTTCTAAACTTTGAGACTTGAGTTGTATTATGTTGAGACCTTATCTATGTTGAGAAAGCTAGACTCTATGCTTATTGTTATTTTTGAGTTGTGTTCTAGACTTATGTCGGAACTTCTTTATATTTTTTCATATCTTATCGTGCCATTTACCTTCTTTATAGTTTTGTGATTGAGTACCTTATGAATTGATGATCATATGCATATACATTATCCTTCTTATGGAGTTGAGATCATTGACAGGTTATTTTGTGAGTTGTGTTAGTATTTTTGAGACCTAGACAACGTTCTACTGCCGATATTGTGGCGTAGGCTGGACATACACACGACTCCTGCCCAAATTTTGGGTGCGGGTCATGACACGTTTTAGTGGTGGCCTATGCAGGTCTAAAAGAGTAAGATTAGGTCGCAGCTAGTACAGTATCGTAGTAGTGCTCAAACTTAAGAGTACTATTACCAGCATGAGATAGGGTATAGATGAGAGTATGCTCAATCATAACTAGAAAATTTCTAATTTTACTTTTACTATTCTGAATAATTGCTTCTTTTAAATTTTACTATCCTTCTTTGATGATATCGTATATTTTTCTTAATTGATTTCTTCTTGTTTCGATCTGTCTTCAGGATGCCACCGAAGACTAGGTAACTGAGATTGGGACCCGCAGCTTTCGAGAGGTCTGCCACCTCTTGACCTGCTACCCAGACAGCTGGAGTTGCTCCTCCGACTTCACCTGTTCATGTAGGAGTTTTCGTTATTTTTGGGGGTCCTCCTCCCCCACCTGTCCAGAGTGTTATCCCGGCTGTTGCGGAGGACCTTCCACCACCACAAATTATGTTTCCAGAAGGTGTGTCCACTGACGGGGCACAAATATTCGCATTGATCCAGGGCATGGTGGATGCTCTAAGGACGTCGATAGAGGCTTAGCGAATTCAGGCTGAGGCACAGAGGGTGCAGAAAGAGGCACACCAAGCACAAACTGAGCTGATGAGGGAGAGCATGGAGATTCTTATCAGGCGGCTCTCCAAGTCGTGGAGAGAGTCGCACAGCAGCATCCTGGCCAGCAACAACAGAGGCTAGGCACTATAGTGGACATCAAGAGGATGATGCCTTGGGAGTTCAAGGGTGTTGAGGGGATACTCTATGCCGACGAATGGCTGGAGGACATATAGAGAAACTTATGCTTGGCTCATATTCCAGAGAGTCTGCATATCGAGGCCGCCGACAGCCAGATGTTCGATATCGCGTTGACTTGGTATCGTACGGAGCAGAGACTTATTGCTAGAGGACTAAATTGGGAGTCTTTTAAGGATCTTTTTAAAGAATAGTTCTTTCCCGACGTGGCCCTGGGAGCCTTGGAGAGTTAGTTCCATGACTTAGTCCATGGGAACATGTCAGTCGACGAGTACGCTGCAGAGTTTTGCCGCTTGAGTCATTTCTCACCATCGATGATTTGGGACCCAGGAGACCGAGCCCGAAAGTTCAGGAAGGGGATGATGAGAGAGATCAAGTCTCATACTTCTGGATCTTTATTGCTACCTTTGAGGGTATTCTAATGGATGCCCAAATTGTTAAGGATGATCTGGACCTCAGGCCCAAGAGTGGATGCGATATTTCTGGAGGAGCGAGTGGTAGCGCGGGACCGGACAAGCGTTTCCACTTTCAGAAGCAACAGAGGCTGTATCAGCACCAACAGCACCAGGCACCAGCTCGAGGATATATCCAGCAGCAGCTGCAGAGGCAGACCCATCCCGCTGTCCAGTGTGCGTACTGCAGAAAGGCGGGACACACGAGAGACATCTGCTGAACGGGGTTGGGTACATGTTTGTCGTATGGATCGTCAGCGCACCAGTTGAGAGATTGTCCGTCTATTCAGATTCGTACAGGTCAGGGTGGAGCAGCCACTCAGAGGGGACCTTGTAGAGTACCTACTGCACCGGGAGGTCAGCAGAGAGGACCACCACTTCTGCCAAAGCACCAGAGGTTTACCCAACACCAATAGCAGCAGAGAGGTGCACCCCAGGGATGAGCGTATGCCATGACGATCGAGGAGGCTGAGCCAGCAAGAGACGTGATATCAGGTTCAGTTCTTCTCGATTCCATTCCAGCATTTGCATTATTCGATTCTGGCACTTCCCATAGTTTCGTATCTTTATCTGTATCTTATGCTCTTAAGCATCGTTTAAAGGAGGAACCCTTAGATAGGACTTGCAAGATCATGACTGGCGGAGGCATTATCCTAATCAGTAATTTTGTAAGGACCAGAGAGTTTCATTGGGAGGCCGAGAGTTGAGAGTGTGTTTACTCATAATGCCACTTTTTGGATACAATATTATACTCGAAATGGATTGGTTGAATAGGCACCATGCTAGTATAGATTGTCGTAGAGGCAAAGTGATATTTTGACCGCCAGGAGAGCCAGAGTTCGATGTCGCCAGAGGAGCAGCAGAGCAAAGCAAGGACATCTTTTGTGGAGCCAGGATGGAAGAGAAGGAGTTGCCACATCCTATGATAGCGGAGTTCCTGGATGTCTTTCCAGAGGAGTTGCCAGGTTTATCGCCAAACAAAGATGTCGAGTTCTCTATAGAATTGGTGCCAGGCGTAGAGCCAATATCACAGCAGGTTTATTGGGTCAACAACAACAAACTGGCTGAGTTGAAGAAGCAGGTTCATTCTCAGAGGTTCTTGGGAGGATTATCTACACTTGGTAGAGTTTGCTTACAATAACATCTACCAGGCCAGTATTCAGATGTCACCATTCGAGGCTTTATATGGACGGAGGTGTCGCACACTGTTATCTTGGGATAATATCATAAGAGAGCCTTGTTGGAACCAAAGATGGTCGTGGATGCAGTGGAGAAGGTGAAACTCTTCAGAGATAGACTTCGAGTGGCGCAGGATAGACAGTGGCATTGGGCCGACAGCCACCTTAGGCCCTTGGAATTTGAGGTACGGGTTTTGTTAAGATCGATTATGATTGCTATGTTTTAGATTGCGTGTTAAGGCTGTATTGTTCTAGGTTAGCGATTTGGTGTTCTTGTGAATTTCTCCGACACAGGACAAGATTCGCTTTGCTGGAGGCGGGAAGCTTAGTCTACGGTATATCGGACCTTTCAGAATTCTTGCGAGGGTCGGTGCAGTGGCCTACAGGCTATACTTATCGCCTACACTGGAGGGAGTACATGACGTGTTCCACATGTCCCAGCTGAGATGGTACGTGACAGATCCTAGTCACGTACTAGATTACTCGAAGATTAAGGTTGGTCAGACTCTCAGCTATCTTGAGCAGCCCGTAGAGATTTTGGATCACAGGGAGAAGGTATTGCGGAACCAGACTATTCCTTTGGTTCGTGTTGCATGGAGACATCACTCTCCAGGTGAGTCAACCTGGGGGAGGGAGGATGAAATGCGTGAGCAGTACCCGTATCTCTTCGAGCCTTGAGGTATTATTCTGATTATGTTCTTGTGTTGGTTTAGTATAATTTCGAGGAAGAAAGTTATTTTTAGGAGGATAGACTTGTCACTACTATATTCCTAGAGTAGGGGTATTTTGGTCATTTGTAATAGTTGTATATATATTATTTCTAATTTACATAATAAGTATAGTAAATATACTATTATTATTAATAATATGGGTTAGTGGGCTAGACTTGATATGACCATTAGACTCAACCTTAGACTAGCAATTTTTGGGACCTAACTAGTTAATCCCCTTCATTTAATTAGAAATTTGTTAAGTTTCCATTAGGGATCAAAACCCCACTTATTGGAAAACTCTTCATGAAAATCCTAGAGGGCATTTTGGACTTTGTGCCTTAGCCAACCCTAGGCCTTCCTTGGCCGGCCCTATATAGGAGAGGGTGGAGCCTCCCTCAAGCTCCATTTTATGTTCATGAAACCCTAGATTTAGTTCTTCCCCAAAACTCTCATTTCTCCACCAAATTTTAGAAAATCAAACCCCAATCCCTCTCATTTCTCTCATCAAAGAAGCCTAGAAGCTTATGTTTCAAGGAACATTGGAGAAGAAGAAGCTTGGCTAGAGAACCCGTGACTTTGCATTGAGAATCCATCTCCCAAGAGGTGAAATTTTAAAATCTTTCCTTTAAATTCTATTTTTATGGTTTTGTTGGCAATTAGGAGCCCACCCATGGTTTTGGAATACCCACAAGGGGAGAGAATGAGGCTCTATTAGTTTCCATAATATTTTCTTCATGGTGTTGTATACACATTTGGGATTTTGGTGTTTATGAGTGTTTTCTCCTATTTTTTTTATAACAACTAATCATGTTATATATATGTAATTATATTTGACTGGTAGATATGTTATTAGTTGTATAGTTTTGGCATTAAGATTGGTTTTGTATCACGAGTATCTTGGTTGTGCACTCAAGGTGCTTGATAAAATGACCAATAGAGTGTGCACATACCCATAGTATCATATATATATATATATATATATATATATATATATATATATATATATATATATATATATATATATATATATATATATGTGTGTGTGTGTGTGTGTGTGTGTGTGTGTGTGTGTGTGTGTTAGTGTTGTGTGTTTTGTGTGTGGAAATGGAAGGTCGAGACTATGCACTGTGCTTTACAGTGGTTGAAGTGTGTTGCATGTGCTGTGTGTAGGTCAGTGTGTGATGTGGGTACATAAGTAAAATTTGATATTGTTCAGTGTATGCATTGGAGTGGTGAGTGGTGTTGTATTGGTACATACACAAGTGGTTGAGGGTGTGTATTTCCAATTTGATACAGTTATGAGGACCATGTAAACCAAATAGCAGTGAGTGCAGAGGTATTTGTATAGAAGCATAAAAAATATCCTGGAGAATTCTACGCATAAAACCCTCAACATGCAGGAAATCGCATAAAGCAGAGCTCCAGCACTGGGTGGCGTAAGACATGACTTCAGAGCCATTGGCGAACAACAGAGCTTCAACGCTATTCAGCGTAAAACATAGCTCCAGAACAACCCGCGTAATGCAGTATTTCCAGACTGCTTCAGCGTAAAAAGGTTGTTACATCGCCACTTTAGCGTAAAACCTATCTGCTTTTAATTCAGCGAAAAGTTGTACGAGAAACTCTTCGTATTCCTTGAATGAACCTGTCAGATCATGCAGTGAACCTGACTCCTGACAAAGAGTACTGCACAGTGATCGAGAGGACGGCTGTAATGATGATTCGGTACAGAGTCCCAAACTGTCGTTTAGTGACATTTCCTTGATACAAATTACTTTTACGCATTCAAGGAATACGCTGCATAGTTTTACACAGACAGATATGAGCTTTTATGCTCAGCAGGAGACGAAATGAATCGCCACGTCAAAAGCTGCTCTTCGTACAGAAATCGAGGCACGTCTCTGCAGTTAATGCGCGTGATGGGGGCAAATCTCTGCATTTAATGCACGATATTTGGTTCTACTTTTAACGACTGGGTGAGCCATAATTAGGGCTAATACGTCCACATCACCACCTCTGCATATTACGCCATCATGCTATTTTCATCTATAGGAGCACGCTGTATGCTATCTCCTTGAATTACGCCGAACTGGATATTTTCATCTATAGGAGCATGATGTACGCTATCTCCTCGGAATATGCCAACTCAGGCTATATTTGCAAAGATGTGTGATAAGGCTATTTAGTCCAGAATACGCTCAAAACCTCAGTCAAGCAAGGATAATCGGCTGTCCTTACGCTGGTTACCTATCCATACAGCTACTTGGCTTCTACAGCTACTTGGCTTCTACGCCAACAAGACAGCTATTTGGCTTCTACGCCAACTTGACAACTATTCGGCTTCTACGCCTACTTGTCTTTTATGCTAGCAAGATAACTCTTTGGCTTTTACGCCAACGTGACAGTTATTTGGCTTTTATGCCAATCATCTCTACGAAAGGGGCAGTTACCTACGTGGCTTGCATGCCGTGATGTTCGCAGTAGTTATACGCGTTACCTCCTAATGGGACACGTGTCACACGCAGATTCAGGAGATCATTCAGACGTGGGTGGCAGTTATTATAACTGCCGCGTAAAGAGCGCCACGCTCTCCATTGTTCGGCTTCTATGCCGACTAGACGGTAATTGTCACTGAACCCTATAAATTGAGACCTCCGGCCACGGAGGTCAAAGGTGGAGAAAAATCCAGGGTCGGAAATCGATTTTTGAGAGAGAAGAGTCCAGAGCACAGATAGAGAGTAGTGATTGACGACTTTGGCATCGAGCATCCAATCCCTCTTGCGATCTTTGAAGCTTTTTCTTCTTCTACAGCACTTCTTCGTCATCGTGTGGTCCAAGGGACAAAGTGATCGACCGCAAATCAGACTCCTATAGCAATATTTTCCCAGAATTAAATTTTCGTACTTAGTATCCTCGTATAGGATCAATTGTACTTTCTTTTTCTTGTTTGTAAACCAAAGAAAGGGTTTCGCATAAACCTAGTTTCATTTCTTTCATTTATTATCAAACACAAGATGGTGACTCTGCTGGGGAATACTTTCTCATATGACGAGAAAGCCATTGCTCAACACGATGCTGTATCGGTCGGATCAACAAATAAGACTTTGGTCGTCCAATTCGACCAATCTGCTTATGAAGACATGCTTCGCGCAGGGGGTAGCTCTCATTCCCTATCTGTTCAGGACAGCAGGAAGTTGCGTAAAGTATGGATGCCCCAGACATCCTCTACCCTTTTTACAGGCTCTTTCTCTCTGATCAACAAGGTTGTGACATCCCAGCCTATACGCTTTGTGCATAAAAACTCGTCTCCCGTCTGTGACATGGTAGACAAAGCTTCTAGCAATGCCTCAGCGCCAATCCAGAAGTATACAATACGCTCTGTGCGTAAAAACTCGTCTCCCGTCTGTGACGTGACAGACAAAGCTTCTGGCAAGGCCTCAACGCCAAGTCAGAAATTTCAAACACGCCCTGCGCGTAAAAAATCGTCTCCCGTCGCTGATGGGGTAGACGTAGTTTCTGACAAGCCCTCAGCGCCAAGTCAAAAATTTCAAATGCGCTCTGTGCGTAAAAATGCATCTCCCACCTATAAAGGGGCAGATGATCCCTACAAACTCCGCAAAAGAAAACAAGTGGCGGATTTCTCGACCTCTCAGCTTTTACGCCATCAAGAGAAGAAGTTGCCTGCTCTTCAGATTACACGGAATGCCGAAGGCCGTTTGAAAACTTCCTCTGTTTTACGCCAACCTGAGCAAAAATCTAGATTATGCCAGAACAAACCCTTCAGCGTAAAGATGGCCCAGTACGCGGATAGATACGCTCCTCATGGATCATGTGCTACTCACATGGCTGAACTACTGTATTCGTATGACAGGGAGAGACTTATGATTCCCAATATCCGTATTCCCACTGATGTAAAAAGGCAGAATAAGCCTTCTTCTTCCTCTGTAAATCCTCCTGACTTGCATAAACTCCTGATCCAGAAGCGCAAAGATAGGAGATCTTCTAACATGTCTATTACATCTCCTAGGGAGCATTGTTATAATAGTCATAAAGTTGTAGTTAATTATTGCTGTTCTAAGGCAAAACGGTCAGTTTTTGACCAGTTGAACTACTCTCTGGGCTTACAGGAAGAAGAGCCTACATTCGCATCAGTAAACATGGCTTCGTACGTTCCAAGAGGAAGGTCAAATTCAAGACGTCATCCCTCTAGAACTCCAAGCCAAAGGAGATTCAACAGACTCCTTGAGAATATTGAAGCTGTTGTATTCCGAAATACCCGTTCGAGGTCACGACAACCGACTTCATATTCTTCTGATTCTGACACTAGGGGTCACAAGTTTCCCGGATCAGATGTCGAAAGTATAGACTCAATCTCTACGGAGATCTATACTAATCCTTCAATAGCATCCAGAGAAATGGGAGTCTATGCCATTGGAGATGAACATGAAGAGGCTTTCCCATCAGGAAGTTCGGAACAATGTGTCGTTGTTTTGGAAGCATCACTCAAAGAGATGCATACCATGATGCAGAGTATGCACCAAATGTTGGTGACTCAACATACAGCTGCTATAGCTCCAGCATCGGTTCCTCCGACTCAAATACGTGTGGGGGTGGACCTACCACCATCCAATACAAACCAGGAGCCTGTTCTAAATCAAGAGTCAGCAGCTCCTCCACTTCCTAACTCGGAGAATGTATTGCCCCCTATCGGAGTTATGATACAATCGATCTCTCACCACTCAGCGGTTCCTTTACCAGCTGAAGACCCGATGCAGGTAGTGCGAGAATTGAAAGCCCAATTCGATGCCTTGAAGCATAAGGATCAGCTCAAGAAGTTGGAAATCAACCAACCTTACCCAGCTATCTGGGATGAGATCCCTTTTCCTCCAAAATACAAACCACAGGCTATGACTTTGTTTGAGGAAAAGACGTCACCGAGCCAGTACATGAACTACTTTAGCATGATGACGGTGTTGTTGCAAGGGAATGACGCCCTTCTCACTCGAGTGTTTAAAGGATGTCTGTCTGGAGTGGCCTATCAGTGGTACCGTAGTCTTGCGGATAACTGCATTACTTCCTTTGAAGATTTCAAGACTCTGTTCTTCATACGATTCTACGAAGGAGGGATGAACATGTCTATGTCATCACTCATAGAAGTGAAGCAGAAGGAGAAGGAGAACGTTCGTACTTTTATTGAACGTTTTCGTCAGGCCACTTTGCAAATGCCTCCCGGAGTTTCGGATTCAGCCTTGGTCGATATTTGCAGGAAGAACCTTCTTCCACTAATCTCGGTATTCACAGGACCATATCAGTTCCATGATTGGCCCTCGTTTATCATCTCAGCGGCAGCCGCTGAAGACAACAGTCGGAAGGCGCGTGATAATGGAATCATGATCTCTACCTCTGATAAAGGGAAGAGGTCATCCTCCAACAGTGACCATCCCCGTGGTTCCAAAGGAAAAGAAGCTCTGGCGATTAACACGTCCAGGCAAAATACTTCGGCAACCACACAGACGAAACTGGGGACTTTCAGGCCTATCGAAGTATACTCTTTTGACGATGACGATATCCCGAGCATATTCGAATGTCTAGTCAAGAGTGGCAAGCTTACCCTCCCCAAGGTAAAGCGGCCTAATGAAGTCGACAGTACCAATAATTCTAAGTACTGTATTTTTCATAGTTATATACATCATCCCACAAAGGCGTGTTATATACTAAAGAGGAAAATCTAGGAGTTGATCGATGCTAAGGCCATTACTCTGCATAACAGCGAGAAGACGGTCACTGCCAACATGATCTCTGTCCAATTTGGCAATCTGCCTCCTCAAGAAGTCCCGGATGGTGTAGTACCTATTTCCCGGACGATGATGAACATTGTTAATCTCCCTCCGGACAGGGGTCAAAATCATGTGTCACGCCCCAGTCCCAAAATATATGGAACCAGGCCACGTGGCATTGGCCAGCTGACACGTCTCCGAGGATATCCCAATTTAATGGATCCTGGCGAAGCGTGCTACGTTGTCCTAAAACTAACAAGTCTAATATCAACAACTGGTAGTGTCTAATCTCATCCACAACAAGTAATACTGAAATGAAAGACTGGAATATAAGGACATAGTCGAATGACATAGTACAACTGAAATATGTCTGGTGGGAACAAACCCACTACAAATGTTGGAGATAAAGTACTGATAGTATAAAATAAAGTGCTGATAAGAAGAGTGACTAGAACAACGGCTAACTAGGTAAGGAGCTCCAGTCATAGGCGGAAGGCCTACCAGTCTGATCAGGGTTACTCCGATGGCAGGACCTCTAGCTCCTCGTCAAGAGCGAACCTCGTCTCCACACCTGGCCCATATACTGTGGGATAATAGGCCTCGTCCAGATCTGGAAGATAACCAGGTCCTCAGAGGGACGTAACAAGATACAATATGCATGCTAGATATAGTACTGAATAAAAGTAAAGAGGGGTGTGCTAACCATCTAAGTGAATGCAATGTAAGGACAACCTCGGAACGTATAGGTAGGTGTAGGCATAACGGCCAACGTCCTCTAGAGTGTGGTATCTGCAACGTCCATCATTCTGAAGAATGAGGTATCTGTATATAAGTATAACGTCCACACTCTAAGGGCGTGGTGTCTGCAATGTATATACGTCCGTAACACTCCGAAGAGCGTGGTGTCTGATTATAGGGAGTCACCGGGTCTATGGTTCCTCTGGATACCACGGAATCCGGTGGGGGTATCCCATACGTTTATCAGTTGTCCTTCCCGCCCAATGTAGATACGCAAGTCGAATACACGACGTGAGTGTACCGTATCTAAATGCCAAGTCTCAGCTAACTATACTACTCTAGTAAACAGGCTAATCCGTGATGCATGTCGTACGCACCGATAGCGAATCGGGTACGCGGACCCGCATCCCAATATGAATGTACCATCGTGTAAGTGTCACGGTCTAGGAAGATATAAAAATATCCTCGCAGTAGTGGGTGAGTCAGCTAGCAACTAGGTCAAGTACACTACTCATCGACGCAATGTCGACTGCACCCGAGTCAATTTCGGACGTGCACAGTTCATGTATATTTGCAATATTTAACATTTAATTTTAAGCAGTAATCCAGCAAGGTATACTTGCCTATCCCGGGTAGCTGCGAAATCCAAAGTCCTGCTCCTGATGCCTCAGCGGTACTGTCCAGCAATCCTATATAGGATATAGTAATGAACAAATTAGTCGCTACAATAGCACGACTAAAACACACTGCTTGTATCTACAGCTGACACAAGGTCGGGACTGTATATATATATAGCTAATACAAGTATATACTTATACACTAAATCATATTTAATTATATTAAAAATATATATATTTGTTTATTAGTACAAAAATAATACTTATGTATTAATTAGTATGTACTAATAATACACACAGTAAATATGTATACATAATTGGTAATAACATAAATTCATATATTTATACATATACATATATTTAGATAGAAAATATGTACATAAATTAATATATACAACATAATGAAAGGTATAAAAAAAAAAAATATACACATACATGTAGGTATATATATATATATATATATATATATATATATATATATATATATATATATATATATATATATATATATATATATATATATATATATATATATATACTAGAGGGTTAATACGTATAAGTATTTAATATATAATATTATACATATAATATACTTAATTTCCAGAAAATGTATTTAACACAATAAATACTATATATTTAATATTCTACATATTTTTAAAATGTACATACATACATTCATACATACATACATACATACATACATACATACATACATACATGCTACATATGTACAAGTATTAATACGAAAATATACTAAGAAAATAGTATTATATTATATAAAATATTAAATCACAGAAATTACTTTTATTAAGATTTATATTAAATACTTACTATTTTTTGTAATACAATAATATATACACACTATGTATTTATATGTACATTTACACATAAATACGAAATGGGTATTTATAAATAATATTAGTATTATTATTAGTGTAACATATGTTTTTTTTTATTGATATATATATAGTATACGAGGAATACAGCAAGTATATATATATATATATATATATATATATATATATATATAGGGTATTCATTAAATTCAGAAAATACGTATTGAATACAAGGAAAATACAGGTTCTATATACCTAAACCTTGCAACCTAAAATACATATAGAAATAATGATAATTTTACATAAAATAATGTACCGTCTTGTAGCTCAGGTCGAGGGGGTCACGGGGACGGGCCGTCGCCGGCGGGGGTGGCCGGACGGAGCTCCGGCGAAGCTCGGGGACATCGGCACAGCAGCGGTTCAGGGACAACCGGCGCTGCGGGGGCGATTGTGGGTGGCTGTGGCGTCGAACGACGGCGAGGCTTGGCGGGGAGGAAGGGGGTTGGCCGGGGAGGAAGGTGGCTAAGTTGGGCGGTCGGCGGTGCAGTGGTAGCGGAGTACGGGGAGGTCGGGTGGCTCTGCTGTGCGTGCAGGAGGGGGCAGTCGGGTTGGGGACAGCGGCTGGGGGGAGTTGCTCCGGCGGCTAGGTGGCGGGTGGCGGTGGTTGGCCGGTAGGAGGCGGCGGGTGGTCGGGTTGGGGAGTGGCTGTGTAGTGAAGGTTTTAGAGAATAGGGTTTATGAGTAGTTTCTAGGTTTGTGTGCCCTCTTTAATGAGGTACTAGGTTGCTTATGTAGGTGAGAGACTGGGGGGGGCTGCCTTTGGATTAGGGCCGGCTGGACCTAGCTTTTGGGGAGTTGGGGATGTCCATCAAGATTAGGGGAGGGCTAGGAATGGGGCATTTCAAATGTAGGGCCATGATGTGCCCCATAAAGTAATGTAAGTACAAAGGAATGGGGGGAAAATAAATGGATACGGTTAGGGCATGACCAATTCTTTCTCCATGATGGTTGGCCAATGAGAGGGGGACACCTCATTGCAATTTTGCAAATAGGCCCCTGAACAATTTGGTATTTGCACAATTTCTGAAATTGGGGATTTAATGTAACCAAACACCATGTTTGGTGTTCCTCATTGGCTAGGATGGTGTATGGTGTTTTGTATGAGGCTTGTGGGTGTGGATGTGGGTTTGGGTTAGAGTTGGGTCTAATTCAATTGAGGTTAGGTCACCATATTAATTAATTCGTAATTAAAGCACCGGTGTTTCTAATTTAATTTAATAAAAACCCGGGGGTCTAAATTTGGTTGGACAAGGGCCATTAGTGTAGTAGGCTCAGTGTACACTAATATCATGATCTGGGTTGGTCAAGACGGATCGAGGGGGGGTCTCAATTTCGATTGGAACGGACAACGAACGTAATTACGCAATTTATTTAAATTGCGTACGGACGTTTGTAACGACTTTTGTGCGACTAAAATCAAGCACGAAAATCGGTATCCGGGGTTTGTTCTAGGTTCAATATAATGGGTTAGCAGGTCTAGGCCAAATATGTGGAATTTGTTTTAGGGCAACAACTAGGGTAGTATCCCAAATAATCCAATCATTGTACAAGTATTATAATACTATATAATAAATCTTAATTAATTCAAGTTAACCCTAATCCTGCTAATTAAATTAATTAACCCTAATTTCTGGTCGAGGGGGTTTACAACATACCCTCCTTAGAGCATTTCGTCCTCGAAATTAAAACAGACACATATCAAAACTATTGAATGAAATAAGTACTATCACATACCTAGGCCTTCGAAGAGGTGGGGAAAGCGCTGCTGAATATCGTCCTCTCGTTCCCAGGTTGATTCACCTGGTGCATGATGCCTCCATGCGACACGAACTAGAGGGATAGTCTAGCCTCGCTGTACCTTTTCGCTTCGTTCTAGGATATCTACCGGCTCCTCCTGGTATGACAAGCTGGGACCAACGGTGATCTCCGAGTGGTCAAGCACATGACTCGGATCCGGTATGTACCTCCTCAGCTGAGATACATGGAAGACATCGCAAACTCCTTCCAGTGTCTGCGACAAGGCCAATCTGTAAGCAACTTCTCCGACGCGCTCTAGCACATCGAAGGGTCCGATGTACCTCGGACTCAGCTTCCCTCTGCCTCCAAATCTGATGGTTCCTCTAGTAGATGAAATCTTCAAGAACATATGTTCTCCAACCTGTAACTCTAGGGGTCGTCGATGCACATTAGCCCAATGCTTCTGCCTGTCCTGTGCTGCTCGTAGATGCCCCTGGATCTTCTTCACCTTCTCCACTATATGGATGATCAGCTCTGGCCCTAGAATCTGCCTCTCGCCCACATCGCTCCAACATACTGGGGAACGACACTTTCTACCATACAATGCCTCATAAGGAGCCATCTGAATGCTCGCCTGATAGCTATTGTTGTACGAAAATTTGACCAAGTGCAAGTGGTCCTCCCATGAACCACTGAAGTCAAGCATGCAAGCCCTCAACATATCCTCCAGCGTCTGAATGGTGCGCTCGGATTATCCATCTGTCTGCGGGTGGTACGAAGTACTGAACTTAAGGAGGGTACCAAGACTCTCTTGCATACTCCTCCAAAAGTACGATGTAAACCTCGTATCACGGTCAGACACGATACTGACTGGCACTCCATGCAATCGTATAATCTCCCTCATGTACATGTCTGCCAAGACTTTCGTAGATTGCCCAACCCTGAAGGGTAAAAAGTGGGCAGACTTGGTGAGTCTATCTACGATTACCCATACGGCATTACGACCACTAGGACTCCTCGGGAAGCCCGTGACGAAGTCCATGGTGATGTGCTCCCATTTCCACTCCGGTATCGGGAGCGGTGGAAGTAATCCGGCAGACCTCTGATGCTCAGCCTTGACTTGCTGACACACCAGACACTTAGCCACGAAGCGGGCTATCTCTCTCGTCATCCCGTGCCACCAGTAGTACTGTCTCAGGTCTCGGTACATCTTCGTGCCTCCTGGATGTATAGAATAGGTCGAACTGTGGGCCTCCGTCATTAGCTCCTGGCGTAGCTCTCCATTCGGAATATAGAGACGATCTCCACATCTCAAAGTCCTGTCCTCGTGTATACGCAGTCCTGTCTGTATTCCAGCCTCTGTCCTCTGTCGAAGCCTCTGAAATCTGGCGTCCGTCGGCAAAGCGGCCTTGATTCTCTCCACCAATGTCGATTGTACCTAGAAACTCGACATCTGGCCGTCTACTCCGGGCATGACGACTTCGATACCCAACTGTTCTAGATCTCTCAACAGATGTTGTTGGGTAGTCAGGAAAAATGCTATGGGCTTCCTGCTTAAAGCATCGGCTACCACATTAGCCTTTCCCGGATGGTACTGCAGCTCAATCTCGAAGTCCTCCATCACTTCGAGCCAACGTCTCTGCCTCTGGTTCAGGTCCTTCTGTGTGTAGACGTATTTCAGGCTCTTGTGATCGGTGAATATCTCCACGTGCTCTCCGTACAGGTAGTGCCTCCAAAGCTTCAGAGCAAAGATCACTGCGGCAAGCTCCAAGTCGTGGGTAGGATAGTTCTTCTCATGGGTCCTCAACTTCCTAGAGGCATAGGCCACAACCTTTCCATGCTGCATCAAGACGTATCCTAATCCTTTCCCGGACGCATCGCTATAAATCACGAATCCTTCGGGTCCAGAAGGTATGGTCAAGATGGGTGCTGTAGTCAGACGCTTCTTCAGCTCGTCGAATGCCGTCTGACACTCCTCTGTCCAGGTGAACTCCTGATCCTTGCGGGTCAAGCGGGTCATCGGCTCTGCGATTCTCGCGAAGTTCTCTACGAACCTCCGGTAATATCCGGCAAGTCCTAGGAAACTCCTTACCTCCGTGACGTTGGTAGGGGTCGGCCACGTCTCTACTGATGAAATCTTCGCGGGATCTACTGAAATGCCATCTCCCGAGATAATGTGTCCAAGGAATGCGACACGATCTAGAAGAAACTCGTACTTGCTCAGCTTGGCATAAAGACTCTCTCGTCTCAGCGTCTCTAGCACTAGCCTCAAGTGCTCCCCGTGCTCCTCGTGGCTCTTCGAATACACCAATATGTCGTCGATGAAGACTACCACGAACTGGTCCAGATACTCATGGAAGACTCGGTTCATCAGGTTCATAAACACAGCAGGCGCATTTGTCAATCCGAAAGGCATCACTAGGAACTCGTAGTGACCATAACGAGTCCTAAATGCTGTCTTTGGAATGTCCTCCCTTCGCACCTTCACCTGATGGTAGCCCGATCTCAAGTCGATCTTCGTGAACACCACTGCTCCTGTCAGCTGGTCGAACAGATCGTCGATTCGTGGTAGAGGGTACTTGTTCTTGATAGTCAGAGCATTAAGGGCTCTGTAATCAATGCACATCCGGAATGTCCCCTCCTTCTTCGGTACAAACAACACTGGTGCTCCCCAGGGTGATGCACTAGGACGAACGAATCCCTTGATCTGCAACTCCTCCAGCTGTAGCTTCAGCTCGTCAAGCTCCTTCTTTGCCAACCGGTACACATTTGATGATACCGGTGCTGCTCCAGGTATTAGCTCAATGGTGAACTCCACCTCTCTATCAGGCGGTAGGCCTGGCAACTCCTATGGGAAAACATCCTCGAACTCTACAACGATCTCTGGGGGTGCCGTCTCCATCGCCATGTAAGCTCCAACTGTGTGTCCTACTCCTCGCTCGATGGTGCCTCGCATGAATTCGAACTCCGGGTGTCGTGGTAGTCTAAAAGTAACGCTACCCTTCCGGCAATCTAGTACGGCATTGTACTGGCTTAACCAGTCCATGCCCAGAACTACGTCGAAAGCTGGCATTGGGAGTACCAAAAATCGCGCTCTCATCTCTCTACCACAAACTACTACCGAGCACGTTCTAATGGTGCTGGTAACCGGTACGATGCCTCCTCCCGTAAGTATCTTCCAACTCTTAGGTAAGGGGGAGGTTGCTACTCTATGCATTGCTACGAAGCTACTAGATATAAATGATAGTGTAGCTCCAGAATCAAATAGTGCAGTTGCAGGTAATGATGCAACTAGAATTGTACCTGCGATAGTCTCCCCTTCTGGTTCCTCCTCGATAGATGCTAAAGCAAAGGCTTGCCCGCGCCTCTGCCCTCCTGCCTGCTGTCGGGCCTGGTTGAAGTGTGCCTCCTGTGGGACCAATGGTGGTCCTCTCTGCTGCTCTCCGGTAGCTGGTGGACGCTGACCTCCTGCTGGGGGGGGTATCCTCAGTGGTGCTGCTGGTGGTTTCTATCCAGTCTTGTGTGCTGCATCTCTGCGCTGGGGGCAGTCTCTAGCAAGGTGCCGGCTGGCTCCACAAACCATGCAGAGCCCGAGCTTCTTCCTGCAGTCTCTGATAACGTGTCCCTTCTTGCCACAAAAGTGACAAGTTGGAAGCTCCTTCTGCTGGTACGGCACTGTCCTCTGCTGCGCCTGCGCTCCTGGGCGGCGGATCGGTCCTCCTACTCCTTGCTGGGTCCTGGCTGGTACATTCGCGCTGGAACGTCTCGCTCCTCCTCCTATAGCCTCCTGGATCCTCGCCTCTGATAGGACCTCTTCATAAGAGATCCTCGCCTGGGTAGTAGTGTACCTCTACAGCTCGTGAGAGAGGCCATGGTGGAATCTCCTGGCTTTCTCCAGGTCATTGGGGATCAGGGCTATACCGAATCGGCTGAGTCTGCTGAACTCTCCGTCGTAGGCGTTCACAGTCAGGTTTCCCTGCTCCAGGTGCAGGAATTGAGAGTACAGGGCGTTCCTCACCGTAGCTGGGAAATACTTCGTGTTGAAGTGTTCTAGAAATTCCTCCCAAGTCTGCTGTCTGCCAATGCTGCGCTCCATAGAGTCCCACCAGTGATGGGCGTTGCCTGTGAGTTGGGCCCTCATCGCGGTCATCCAGAGATCGGGGTGTAGCTGCGAACCCTCTAACAGCATCTCAGTGTTGGAGACCCAGTCTGCGATCTCCTCAGCCGTCTCCTTGCCCGAGAAGGTTCCCGGGCCCATCTGTCTGAAGCCTCGTACAGTGCCTGCTCGCTGGACAGGTGCAGGTGTTGGTGCTGGTGCTGCTGCTTGGGCAGGTGCCCTCTCCAGTACTGCCATCAGACCCTGTCTCAGAGTCTCCGTCTGCAGCCACTGGGCCTGCATCATCATCTGGAAGAACTGCATCATCTTGGGCTGTCCCTTCGCTGGTGGCATCTGAGGTAGAAACGGTGGAGGCGGTGGAAGAGGTACCTCCGGCTGTCTCCTTGGTGTCTCCTCGGGTGCCGGCCTCTCGTACTGCGGCATCGGTGTCGCCCTCGAGGTCTGCCCCTCGAAGTACTGCCTCGGGATCGTCTGCGATGTCTGGCCCTCTGGCTGCTGTGTCCCTTCGTCGGGAGAGACCTGATGCCAGTGCATCATCGGGGCCTGAGGGATCACCTCTGCCTCTGGCTGAGGCTGCTCTCTGGGTGGTCCCTGAGTTGTATCCTCCCTCGGTGCTGCAGGTGGCACTATGGCACCAAGTATCTCTCGTCGGCTACGAAGGTTCATCTCGCTGTAAGAGATAGAACGATATTAAAAGAGTATAGAATCAATCAAACAGGATGCAGATATTTAAAAGTACGAAAGAGGTTCAAAGGCGTAATCAAGTGGATGAGACCTAGTAATTTCTATCCTAGTGCAGGCTCGCTGGGCACATTACCATACCACAAGCGATAAATAATTGATGTTTCAAACCTGCATGGGCCACCACTAAAACCATGTCACGCCCCAGTCCCATAATATATGGAACCAGGCCACGTGGCATTGGCCAGCTGACACGTCTCCGAGGATATCCCAATTTAATGGATCCTGGCGAAGCGTGCTACGCTGTCCTAAAACTAACAAGTGTAATATCAACAACTGGCAGTATCTAATCTCATCCACAATAACAAGTAAAATACTGAAATAAAAGACTGGAATATAAGGACATAGTCGAATGACATAGTACAACTGAAATATGTCTGGTGGGAACAAACCCACTACAAATATTGGAGATAAAGTACTGATAGTCTGAAATAAAGTGCTGATAAGAAGAGTGACTGGAACAACGGCTAACTAGGTAAGGAGCTCCAGTCATAGGCGGAAGGCCTACCAGTCTGATCAGGGGTACTCTGATGGCAGGACCTCTAGCTCCTCGTCAAGAGCGAACCTCGTCTCCATACCTGGCCTATATACTGTGGGATAATAGGTCTCGTCCAGATCTGGAAGATAACCAGGTCCTCAGAGGGACGTAACAAGATACAATATGCATGCTAGATATAGTACTGAATAAAAATAGAGAGGGGTGTGCTAACCATCTAAGTGAATGCAATGTAAGGACAACCTCGGAACGTATAGGTAGGTGTAGGCATAACGGCCAACGTCCTCTAGAGTGTGGTATCTGCAACGTCCATCATTCCGAAGAATAAGGTATCTGTATATAAGTATAACGTCCACACTCTAAGGGCGTGGTGTCTGTAATGTATATACGTCCGTAACACTCCGAAGAGCGCGGTGTCTGAATATAGGGAGTCACCGGGTCTATGGTTCCTCTGGATACCACGGAATCTGGTGGGGGTATCCCATACGTTTATCAGTTGTCCTTCCCGCCCAATGTAGATACGCAAGTCGAATACACGACGTGAGTGTACCGTATCTAAATGGCAAGTCTCAGCTAACTATACTACTCTAGTAAACAGGCTAATCCGTGATGCATGTCGTATGCACCGATAGCGAATCGGGTACGCGGACCCGCATCCCAATATGAATGTACCATCGTGTAAGTGTCACGGTCTAGGAAGATATCAAAATATCCTCGCAGTAGTGGGTGAGTCAGCTAGCAACTAGGTCAAGTACACTACTCATCGACGCAATGTCGACTGCACCCGAGTCAATTTTGGACGCGCACAGTTCATGTATATTTGCAACATTTAACATTTAATTTTAAGCAGTAATCTAGCAAGGTATACTTGCCTGTCCCGGGTAGCTGCGAAATCCAAAGTCCTGCTCCTGATGCCTCGGCGGTACTGTCTAGCAATCCTATATAGGATATAGTAATGAACAAATTAGTCGCTACAATAGCACGACTAAAACACACTGCTTGTATCTACAGCTGACACAGGGTCGGGACTGTATATATATAAAGCTAATACAAGTATATACTTATACACTAAATCATATTTAATTATATTAAAAATATATATATTTGTTTATTAGTACAAAAATAGTACTTATGTATTAATTAGTATGTACTAATAATACACACAGTAAATATGTATACATAATTGGTAATAACATAAATTCATATATTTATACATATACATATATTTAGATAGAAAATATGTACACAAATTAATATATACAACATAATGAAAGGTATAAAAAAAATATATACACATACATGTAGGTATCTATATATATATATATATATATATATATATATATATATATATATATACTAGAGGGTTAATACGTATAAGTATTTAATATATAATATTATACATATAATATACTTAATTTCCAGAAAATGTATTTAACACAATAAATACTATATATTTAATATTCTACATATTTTTAAAATGTACATACATACATACATACATACATACATGCTACATATGTACAAGTATTAATACAAAAATATACTAAGAAAATAGTATTATATTATATAAAATATTAAATCACAGAAATTACTTTTATTAAGATTTATATTAAATACTTACTATTTTTTCTAATACAATAATATATACACACTATGTATTTATATGTACATTTACACATAAATACAAAATGGGTATTTATAAATAATATTAGTATTATTATTAGTGTAACATATGTTTATTTTTTTTATTGATATATACATAGTATACGAGGAATACAACAAGTATAGATATATATATATACAGGGTATTCATTAAATTCAGAAAATATGTATTGAATACAAGGAAAATACAGGATCTATATACCTAAACCTTGCAACCTAAAATACATATAGAAATAATGATAATTTTACATAAAATAATGTACCGTCTTGTAGCTCAGGTCGAGGGGGTCACGGGGACGGGCCGTCGCCGGCGAAGGTGGCTGGACGGAGCTCCGGCGAAGCTCGGGGACGTCGGCACAGCAGCAGCGGTTCAAGGACAACCGGCGCTGCGGGGGCGATTGTGGGTGGCTGTGGCGTCGAACGGCGGCGAGGCTTGGCGGGGAGGAAGGGGGTTGGCCAGGGAGGAAGGTGGCTAAGTTGGGCGGTCGGCGGTGCAGTGGTGGCGGAGTACGGGGAGGTCGGGTGGCTCTGCTGTGCGTGCGGGAGGGGGCAGTCGGGTTGGGGACAGCTGCTGGGGGGAGTTGCTCCGGCGGCTAGGCGGCGGGTGGCGGTGGTGGCAGGTGGGGGAAGGTCCGGCGAAGGTGGTCGGGTGGCTATGGGGGTGGCCGGAGGCGGTGGTTGGCCGGTAGGAGGCGGCGGGTGGTCGGGTTGGGGAGTGGCTGTGTAGTGAAGGTTTTAGAGAATAGGGTTTATGAGTAGTTTCTAGGTTTGTGTGCCCTCTTTAATGAGGTACTAGGTTGCTTATGTAGGTGAGAGAGTGGGGGGGCTACCTTGGGATTAGGGCCGGCTGGACCTAGCTTTTGGGGAGTTGGGGATGTCCATCAAGATGAGGGGAGGGCTAGGAATGGGGCATTTCAAATGTAGGGCCATGATGTGCCCTACATAAAGTAATATAAGTACAAAGGAATGGGGGGAAAATAAATGGATACGGTTAGGGCATGGCCAATTCTTTCTCCATGATGGTTGGCAAATGAGAGGGGGACACCTCATTGCAATTTTGCAAATAGGCCCCTGAACAATTTGGTATTTGCACAATTTCTGGAATTGGGGATTTAATGTAACCAAACACCATGTTTGGTGTTCCTCATTGGCTAGGATGGTGTATGGTATTTTGTATGAGGCTTGTGGGTGTGGATGTGGGTTTGGGTTGGAGTTGGGTCTAATTCAATTGAGGTTAGATTACCATATTAATTAATTCGTAATTAAAGCACCGGTGTTTCTAATTTAATTTAATAAAAACCCGGGGGTCTAAATTTGGTTGGACAAGGGTCATTAGTGTAGTAGGCTCAGTGTACACTAATATCATGATCTGGGTTGGTCAAGACGGATCGAGGGGGGGTCTCAATTTCGATTGGAACGAACAACGAACGTAATTACGCAATTTATTTAAATTGCGTACGGACGTTTATAACGACTTTTGTGCGACTAAAATCAGGCACGAAAATCGGTATCCGGAGATTGTTCTAGGTTCAATATAATGGGTTAGCAGGTCTAGGCCAAATATGTGGAATTTGTTTTTGGGCAACAGCTAGGGTTTACATCATGACTATATAATAAATCCAATCATTGTACAAGTATGTAGGGGGTTTACATCATGACTTGGTACCCCTAACTACCCCTATTCCCAAATAATCCAATCATTGTACAAGTATTATAATACTATATAATAAATCTTAATTAATTCAAGTTAACCCTAATCCTGCTAATTAAATTAATTAACCCTAATTTCTGGTCGAGGGGGTTTACATCATGACTTGGTACCCCTAACTACCCAGCGTGGTGAGATTATGTAGGTTCATCCTGATCTAGTGTCAGAAATTGAAGAAGAGACTCAAGCTGCTAAGGCTAAGTCTAAAAGGAACTCCAGGTGCAAACCTTGCCATATGGTTGCAATATCCTCGACATCATAAGAAGAGGCTTTGGCTACCGGAACCCGTTCAGGGAAAACCTACCTCAAGGACTTTGGTGGAAACCAGGAAGATGCAACGGCAGACACTTCAGCTGCCAGACTTCCAGAGCCTGAACCTGTCATACCAGAGGCAGGTCCTTCTAGACCAACTTCGTGGACAAGGACAAGAAAAAAGAAGTGCGCTTTGATAAACCTTTGAAGAATATTCAGAACAAAGGTTTGGATAAGCCATATAACTTTGACATCCTGGCCCAGTTGGCTAATACACCAGCCAGATTGTCCATCTTCGAGCTCATAAGGCTGTCCAAAGACACTCGTCAAGCCTTAAGTGAAGCGTTAATGCAGGCGGATGCATGCTTGACTCAGCTCAAGTCCCCCGATAAAGAGCCCGTGGCATGTCCTCAATTCTACAATGTGATGGAAGTGGTCCCTAATATCACTTTCACTCAAGAGGATATGTTATTGAAACATAACAGACATGACAAGCCTCTTTATTACACCGGATATGTCGGTTCCATAGAGGTAGACCGGATTCACATAGATCCAGGATCGTCAATCAGCATCATCCCTCATAGTCTGCTGAGACCATTGAGGATTCCTACAAGCGAACTGGCTTATACCACCACTACAATTGTGGGCTTTAACGCCAGGAAAAGTAAGCCGTTGGGGAAGATTCGTTTGAGGATCAGATAGGGGACCTTAGATCAGTAGCTACATGCTACGTCATTGATTCGGAGGTATCCTACAACATTCAGCTGGGCAGACCATGGATCCACGAACACAACATTGTTCTTTCAACCCTACATCAATGCTTTAAATATGTAGACGCTCAAGGATCAGTACAAACGGAGTTTGCTGACCTTAACCCGTTCAAAGGAGTTGAGTCTTATTACTCCGATGCCATGTTGTACACCCAAGACTACATGAAAGAGGTGTCAGGAAAGACAGAGGAGGAATCCCACCGGGAGACAGAAGAACCCTCTGCTGAACAACCCCTGTCGATCCAGGTGAAAGGGCGGACTACCCGTCCGAAACTCATGGAACCCATGGCTATCCACTTGAACAAAACCAAATCAGGAGGAAGTGATCCCCTAGTGATCACTTTGAACCAGAAGCCTCTGCCTTTGGTCATCAACCTCAGGCGCAACAAGCAGCCAACTGATGTATATACAACTGGGAACGTGGTTTCTGACGATAATAAAGATTCTCTTTTCTAGTATATTGATGCTAAATTTTCAAATCAGGAATCCTTCCCCCATAACGATATAGAACCTATAGCACAAAAAATCTTGGAAGCTATAGACTCCTATCGTTCGTATGTGTGGGAAGTCGCATCAACATCTAATGTCATCATGAGATATGGGCCACATAAAGATTCTATCTTTATTATCCCGTCTACTCGCAGCAATCAGCATCCAATAGTCTTCGGTCGCATGCGCAACAGACCGGTTGTACAAGAAGATTTTCACGAATCCGATGTTGGAAAAATACAAATTCACAGATACAGCCCACAAGCTTTGAAGATTATGCAAAGTATGGGTTATGATCTGAAGTCAGAACCAGGCCTCAACTATGGGAAAGGCAGGCGAATGCCATTGCATGGGGATCCCTACTGTCAACGAACTCATTTTGGGTTAGGGTATACCACCTCCCTTGCAAATTCTGAGTCAAGTGAGGATATCTTTTCCTCTTCTCAAGATGACTCGTCGTCCTCTGACTCATACGCAGATCTCGAATGAGTATTGTCAGCAAATACGGTATTGACAGATTCTCTCGAAGCAGAAGCACAGGAATCTGAACCGTTTAAAAATGACTCCTGGGTACAACAAATGGATACACAATGGGAACTCCGGTTCGAGCAAAGAGAACCGCCCACTGAAGATGAAGTTGTCCAAGTGATATTGGGGATAAATTTTTACCAAAATCGATATTTATCAGTAACAATCTTTCCCCAGCAGAAAGGAAAGAGATGATCCAGCTGATAAAAGAATATATCGATGTCTTGACGTAGAATTATGAGGATATGCCAGGTCTTGATCCAAAAGTGGCTACTCATAAGCTCAACATACTGCCCAATTCAAAACCTATAAAGCAGCACCAACGCCGATTCCGCCCGGATATGATGGATGCCATCGAAGCTGAAATCAAGAAGTTCATAGCCTGCGGGTTCATTAGGGAAAAACAACATCCCGATTGGGTCGCCAACATTGTCCCGGTTATAAAGAAAAGTGGGAAAGTTCGCATTTGTATCGACTTCAGAGATCTCAATGCGGCCTGCCCCTAGGATGAGTTCCCTCTTCCCATCACAGACGTCATGATCGACAATACATGCAGTTTTGAACGCATGTCCTTCATGGACGGATTCTCAGGATACAACCAGATCAAGATGCATCCTGAAGACGAGAAGCATACTGCCTTCCGGATGCCACTGAGGGTATATTGCTACACAGTCATGCCCTTCGGGTTGAAGAATGTCGGGGCTACATATCAGCGAGCTATGAGTAACATATTCCATGAGCATTTATGCAAAACAGTAGAATGTTACGTAGACGATATTGTTGTCAAAAGCCGTCTCAAGGATAATCATATCCAAGACTTGAAGACAGTGTTCGAATTGATGCGCCAACATCAACTCAAAATGAACCCTACAAAGTTCTTTCTCGGAGTATCCAGCGGCAACTTTCTGGGATTTGTCATTACCGCTAAAGGTATTCAAGTCGACCCTGATAAAGTAAGGGCTATCCTGGAGATGCGACCGCCCCGTAATCTGAGAGAACTCAGGGGATTTTAAGGTCGTCTGGCTTATATTTGGAGATTCATATCCAACCTCTCTGGAAGATGTCAACCTTTTTCTTGCCTCATGAAGAAAGGTGTGTCATTCGTGTGGGACGAAGCCTGTCAGCAAGTGTTTAATGATATCAAATGCTACCTCACTAATCCTCCAGTTCTGGTGCCTCCCGTCATAGGAAGACCATTTTTGCTGTATGTTCGAGCAATGGATCATTCTTTGGGAGCTCTCCTCGCACAGAAGAATGAGGAAGGTCATGAACAGGCTATCTACTATTTAAGCAGGATAATGGTCGGAGCTGAACACCGATACAATCCTGTGGAAAAAGAATGCTTGGCATTAATGTTCGCCATTCAGAAGATGCGACATTATGTCAAAGGCCAAACTATTCATATCATTTCCAGGATCAATCCTCTTTGGGTATTGATGAACAAACCGAGTGTGCTCAATTCCCGACTTGCGACTTGGGCGATGTTACTAACACCGTATGATATGGTGTACATCCCGCAAAAATCCATAAAGGGTCAGGCCTTGGCCGATTTCTTAGCTGCTCATCCAATTCCGGAAACCTCTAAACTATACGAGGGCATTCCCGATGAAGTTACAGAATGTAACTCTGCAATAGAAGATGATATATGGCAGTTATTCTTCGATGGTGCCTCTCGGATTGGTCCCAAGGAAAACGTGGTTTCAGGAGTAGGTATTATTCTGGTGACTCCTGACAAACTCGTCATCTATTGGACATATTCTCTTAGCGAACCCTGCTCTAATAATGTGGCAGAGTATAATGCCCTACTCATCGGGCTTCAAGTCGCTAAAGAATTGGAGGTTGAATACTTTGAAGCTTTTGGTGATTCCCAGCTAATCGTCAATCAGGTTAGAGGATTATATGAAGTCCGCAATCCAGACCTCATTCCTTATCACCAAGCAACGATCGAGATAGCCATATCTTTTAAAGGATTCTTCTTAGAGCATGTGCCTCAATCTCAAAATCTGGAAGCTGACGCTCTGGCCAGTTTAGCGGCAAATCTGGCTATTCCTATAAGAAGGCAGAACTCGGTGATCCTTCTTAACAGAGATTTGTTTTGTGTGAAAAATAATTTTCATATGGAACGCAGCTGCACTGTAAATACGGTTCCTCTTAAAAGAGATTGGAGAAGTCCCTTTATAGACTTCGCAGCATATGGAATCTTACCAGAAGATCCCAAAGAAGCAGTGTCGGTTAAAAGATGATCACTACGCTTCTATTTTGATGTTTCTTCATAACGTCTATATCGCCGAACATATGATGGACTGCTATTACGATGTCTCTCCGACGATGATGCAGAATGGGTTATCCGAGAAGCTCATGATGGGATATATGGAGCACATCAACCCGGTCCTAAGTTACAGGATCGTATCAGGAGGATGGGTTATTACTGGCCTACCATGATTGCAGATGCCGTGAAGTATGCAAGACAATGCAAAGCTTGTCAGGTTCCTATTCACCCATCATCTTCCAGAGGACATCGGTTCATATTAGCTATCACAGACTACTTCTCTAAATGGGCAGAAGCGATCCCTCTTGCTGAGGTAAAGACATCCAACGTGATCAGCTTTATCAAGGATCATGTCATTTATCGCTTTGGGATACCCCGAAGGATAATCTATGACAACGTGCCTCAATTCATCAGCCAAGCATTTCACCCATTTTAAGATAAGAATCAGATACAAAATATGGCCTCTTCGGCATATAATCCAGCTGCTAATGGTTTGGCGGAAGCCTTCAACAAAACCATCATTAAACACTTGAAGAAGTATATTTCTTCGAACAAAATATATTGGAATAAGAAACTGGGAAAATGCCTCTGGGCATACCGCACAATGGTACGAACACCGACAGGTTGTACCCCATTCTCATTGGTTTACGGGAGTGAAGCAGTTCTCCCCATTGAAGTCCAAATTCCCTCACTGAGAATAGCAGTGGCTAACGAGTTGACTCAGGAAAAGAATGATCTATTACGGCTTCAAGAGCTAGAAGGATTAGACGAGAAACGCCTTCAATCTCAACAACACATTGTGTTCTACCAGGCACGCATTTCCAAAGCTTTTAATCAAAAAGTAAAGAAAAGAGTGTTCAAAGTTGGCGAGCTAGTTTTAGCTGTGAAGAGGCCAATGATCATTACTCATAAGAGTAAGGATAAATTCCAGCCCAAATGGGAGGGCCCTTATGTGATTGAGACGACATTTTCAAATAGCGGTTACAGATTAGCCAAGCCTAATGGAGACTTGTTAATGGCTCCTATCAATGGCAAATTCTTGAAGAAGTACTACGCTTAACCTCCCTTATTTAAATGGAGAATGGTGAAGATCTTATTCTGACAATACTACGTACAAAGACTAGTTGGAGCATATTCTATCATGTCCATATAACCTCTGAATAGAGATGTTTAACTAATTTGGAACTTCAAAACCTATCATGTCCATATTACCTCTGATAGTGTTTTATATACAAATTTAGTTGGATCATATTCTATCATGTCCATATAACCTCTGAATAGATATATCCAGCTGAAGCCTACCGAAAGTATATCACGTCCATATTACCTCTGATATCACTTTCACCTTAGCCTATCATTTATATTAAAAAATGATGGGTCCACCAAAGTCATATAAAATATCATTATTATCTCCGGAAAGAACAAGTTACAAAAAAGAAGCAAAAGGGTACATCATGTCACTACCACATTCTGAGAATGGGGGTATTTTTGACTTTTTATAATTATTAGTATTGTGGTATTCATATTAAATGATTTCTTGATAAGTGTATTTAAATTAATTAATTACATGAGATAGGTAATTAAATATATTATATTATATACTGTGTTCTTAATGTCTGAGCTGGTAGACTTGACCTAGAGGCCACTAGACGAACACCTGATCGAATAATGGGGATTATGTATTTAATTGTTTTATTTTAGAATTTATTTATTGGAGGTTGTATTTAATTATCGTAATTTATTTAATTATTGCGCGCTGCCGTTGCTTCGATAATTGGAGCGCTACCCTGGCTTTTGCCTTCCAACAAATTTCGCAACATTGCCCTAGACATGCCTGCCTTCCATTCTGATATTTTTGCAACCCAAAATTATGCTCTCTGTACCTTATTTTTAGCCGCACAAAAATCGTCGCGGACGTTTATTTAATTCCTAAATAAATTCCTATTTTGTATCGTTGTGCGTTCCAATCGAAATTGGGGACAATCTTGACCTATTTTTCGTGCGACCCAAATTAGGGTAATATTCTATTCTGAGTCTTCTTCACTATTGGTATTGATGACCCGACCTGATTTTGGTCCCATGTACTCCTAATTAATTTTTGAACACAACTTGTATTTTATTTCTAATTAAATTGAGGATAACATTTTGACTGATTTCGTAAATCCTAATTTAATTCCAGTACCCGATTAATTAAGCCCGTACCAAACACACGGCGCCCCCTCACCCTACAAAACGTCGAACACCGAATCGCCCGCCAAATTTTCATCATTTTATGTGTCCGTGCAATTTCCCAAATTTAAGGGGCTAAGTTGCAATTAATGAAATTAGGTGCCCTCACCCCATTGGCCAAAACCAAATGGAGGGGTCACAAACTTGGGTCCAATTTACACTCATCCTTTCACCACACCTCATGAAGAAACTATTTCTCTTCATGACAAATCCTCTCCCTCCATTTTGAATAGGAGCATCTCCACCCTCCATCCATTCACCACTCCCTATAAAACAACACATCACCTCACCCTCACAACTCCCCAAGCAGGCCCTAATCCCAAGGAACCTAGAAAACCCCCCTCTCTCTCTCTCCTCCCTCCTCTAATTATTTCTCCATGCAAAGAAACTCCTCCCTCCATTCTTCTTCTTCCCTTCACCATCTTCTCCTTCCCTACTCCTCTCCGGCTGAGCCCCCACCTCCGGCGGCCAACGACGGCGACCCCGACCTGCCGCCGACCTTCCGCCGCCTGCTGCTGCCGCCGGCTGCTGCTGCTCCGGCCGCTGCTGCTGCTGCCGCCGGCTGCTGCTCCGCCCGCTGATGCAGATGCTCCGGCCGCTGCCTGCCGCAGTCCGGCCACCAGCACGAGCCACCCTCCCCCACAGTGAGCTCTCTTCCTTCCTCTTCCCTCCTTCTTACTATAATGTAATTAATGTATTAGTATGGTTAATGTAATGTATTGATAAATTAATGTAATTAATGTGTATAATTAATGATAATATGTATATGTATATGTACATGTATATATTTAAGTATGATTTATATATAAATACGTATTCTAGTATATATATTTAATTTGATATATATATATATTTTGTATATACTATATATATATTCTCAGTATATATATATTGGTTATTTTATATATAACATCTATTTAATAAAAAGTATATACTAGTACAAATTTAATTCATGAATTGGTATTTATGTATTCCTCATATATGTTAGTATTGTATTTTTAATTTAGTATATATATATGTACTCATATGCAAGTATATGGTATTGTATTTTTATTGGTATATCTGTATATATATATGTAGTATAAATTTAATTTGGTATTAGTCTTAGTATATTAATAATAATAATGATAGCAATATATATATATATATATATATATATATATATATATATTGTAAATTGTATTTTTGGAATTTAGTACATATAGTAAATTCTATTTTGGGTTATATTCATATGTATATATATATCTTGTGTAAAGTAAGTCCTATTGGATTTTATATAATTAAACATACAGTATTATCCTTACTTTATATATATATATATACAAGTATTAGTTTTATTTAAAGAAAATAAATACACATCTATTTTTCATACCAAATGAATAATATGTATGTATGTTAGTAGTATATATATATTATATATATATGGGTACTAGATGACTCGAGTATAAATACGGACACCCCGTAACTATACCTGACCCATGATTCTGTGAATGCTAGTTGGTTGCCACGCGTACACTGACGCACTGGCAAGCCCCGTACCATTTTGATCGTCTGTCTTGCCCAGCAACCGCAGACGTGACGCCGTGCAACTTGACGCACACTAACCCTAGATTTACCAGTGCCATATCTGGCAGAGCCTCTGACTTCATGGATTTGTGTTGTGCTAGTATAGCATCTGATGCAAGGTTATATTTATTATATGTTTATAGGACTGTTGGATCCTCCAGACGATACTCTGGGACAGGACATTGATTTTACCAGCTAAGGACCCAAGGCGAGTACATTCTCTGATTAGTTTCTAATTCATGATATCTCCTATGTTCATTGTATCTAGTGTAAATATCCATATTACGACACGCTGGTTACACGGATTGGTGTATACGGATCTCGTCATGAGATGTTATTCCTTATTCATGGTGTAGCTTGTACAAGGCTTGTTTTTCCTTGTTATCTTGTGCATGTACAAACACTGATTCCCGGGGAGATTTGCTACCTTCCTAGGGAATCCCGTGCCATAGCGTACCATGATTGGATCTACTATACCAGTCGGGGGTGGGGAGTATTTTAGTGTAGATATGTGATCATACCCGACTCTACATGCATCATAGCTCGCCCACGCCTCACGTCGGTGCAGCCTTACCATTTACATGCCTCATCACTGTTACATATGGTTAGCCTGACTATTACTCGCATCATAGCTATTCCTACGGATTAGCCTAACCTCAAGGATGATCGCTAACCAATGTAATGACTTTACTAGTCCCAAGCCGATCACATGTTAAAGCTAGTACTCACACACTTAGTCATAGGTTTCTTGCTCATTGACATATTGTTTCTTTTCCTGCATTTACTTACAGTATTTCCAGTATTTCTTTTATTGTACATTTCTCTTACCTATACATGCATCTCGTATATTTCCATCTAGAACTGCTACATAGTTTATATCATTAATATAGAACTGCTATTTAGAGATGTACTTTGCTCCTTCCTGACTGGAAAATATTTTTCCAGACTGTGACCTTAGTGGACTTGTTTCTGACACTTGAGGATTTGATGTTACTGATTGTAGGTATGGCTATTTGTCTTTTTTAGATGTCTTGTATTTCCTTGCTTGCCTTGATATCTCACCGTGCTTTAGTTTATGTGATTGAGTACTTCCAGCATTATTTTGTAATATCCACATCTCCTTATGGAGTTGGGTATTCATGTGAGATTGATTAGATAGTTACATGACCTAGACAGCGTTCTACCGCCGATGCTGCGGCGTAGGCTGGACGTACCCACGCTCTCGTACCCCTACATCGGGTGCGGGTCGTGACACGTTTTTAGTGGTGGCCCATGCAGGTCAGACTTCGCTAGTTGTGCGATGTCGTAGTAGTGCGACGTCATAGTTGTACTACTACGTGCCTGCTATAGAATATAGGACATAGGATACTAGGATGAGAGAGGATACTCAATCACAAATTCTTGAGAGATTCCTGGGACGACTCCTTGAGAATCTTATTAAAATTTTTAATTTTAAATCCTTCGCCTTGTTTCCGTCCGTCCTCACTCGTTGATATAGAGTTTGATTCCTGTTGATCAATTATTAAAATTAGGATTTTGGTTTCATTGTAGAGTTTGATTTTATGCCGAGATGAATTTTTATGGACTAAATTTTACGATATCATCTGATGACATATATTGATGAGAACAGTGAGAAAGGTGAAACGTCTGCTTTGGTTATGGAACCTAGAGTTTATCGCAGCCGTATCGGTTGGCGTGGCGAAGATTCTAGATGACATGATTATAGGGTTGCGTACTTTAGTTACGGAACCTGTCGTTTACCGCACCTATGCTTACTGGCATGGCGAGGATTCTCAGCGTCATGATTTCTGACCGACATGTATGATTATCAGGTTGTGTCTTAAAAATTGTTATTAAAGTATCATCTCAACACTTATCTATTTCTGTTATACAGGATTTTTTCCACCGTTTCTTTTGTTGCTAACAGTAGAAATACTTTTAGTCCTCAACCAAGTTCCTTTTTAGCTTCCATTCTTTGAGGATTCCTTATTAAGTATATATGATAATTAGTGACTTGTAATTATGTCTGTGTCTTGAGTATTAGCATTGACTGAGTGTTGCTAGTAAGTTGTAAGTATTTTCTAGTTGGACATGTGAGCAGTAGGGTTTAATCTAGAGTTAGCCCTTAGCATAGTACCTTGTAACAATGGTTCTAGGAGAAGTGTCATTAGAGACTGAGAGTAAAGGAGAGTATAGAGTATTAGTGATAGACCAAGAGTTAGTATCAGAGCCAACATACCCGTCCGGGATAATCATAATTATGTAATTTGATGATCTATGTGAACAATTAGGTATCAAGAAATTGTGTTAAGGATTTATGGAGCATGACGTTCAATTTGATGATTGATATCGGGTGTGTTAAAAGTAAGGAAATACATATGCATGAGGAGTTATAATGAGATGTCATGAGAAGAGAAATATCGGAATTGGTAATGAAAATGGTGAGGCGTATCGCAGATTAGTTTAACAGGCTATAAAAGGTTAAAGGGAAATACATATACATCAATTGAGATGAGAACCATATACTTGCCCATGAGAGTAAAGAAACATGAGTGTTATAGAGGGTACAAGTAATCATGAGTTCCAATGAGCTTGATGAGATGATCCATTAATAAAGCTAGTGATATAATACCAAGAGTGCTAATGGTTCTATATCGAGGATTAGTCGAGAATGACGCTAATAATAGTAAGCACTCTGTGTGATGAAATTGGATGATATACCAGTTAACATAGATTGAAAATCATGGAAGAAAATACATGTGATGATAACCTTGATCATTTGGAGGTAATAGTGCAAGTGATTCGGACAGTATAATTTTAGTACACAATTATAGACAATAGATATATTGAGTGCACCTCGTGTATTAGAGACCGTGAGCACTTATGGGTATATTATGGATTTATAAATTAGAGAGTGGAAATAAATTTTAATTTGAAAAAGTATTGACGAGTTGAGATTTATGTCATTAAATTTTTGAGGGTTCAAAAATTGATTCAATAAACATAGTCAAGGCTACAAGGATTTTAGAAGTGATTAAAATTTTATTTCGATGTTGAGTAGCTGACTTTTGAGGAGGTATATGCATTTTATTTTAAAGTTGTTCGAGAAGTTAAACCTTGACGATTATTTGAGGATTAATTTTTATAGTGGATGAGAAATATGTATATTAATAGATGATATACATGTGTCAGGAACTGTTGACTTGAGCATGATGGAGATGGCACCGCAGACTGACTTGGGTGTCCATCTAGAGTTGTATTGGAGAGAGCAGTACTTAGTATGGTGTTACACTTGGTGTGCACTGGAGTGATGAGAACAAGTAGTATGGACAATTGTAGTAGGAACGAGAACTAACAGAGAGTGTGGTAGTAAAGAGGTAAAGGTATCAAACTTAGATGCATTATTGAACCATGGTTATATTAGAGAATCTTGGTATCAGATTTAAGTATTAATAAGCAGGTGTATGCAATGCGGATGTAATCATGAATGTTGTGGACTAAAGGTTAGTTGATAAGGATATCAGTGTACAGGAATAGGAATTAGTTAGTGAATATGCTAGAGTTAAGTGTATGTTAGAGATAAGGGATACTGCAGGAAATATGTTAACAGGTTCTTTCTTTTCTTTCCTAATGTTCTTTTCGTCTTTTGATTGATTGATTCCCTAGTTCCGTAGGTTGTATTCGTAATTTTCTTGTTAGAATGTAGTTAGTAGTACACCCTGATACAGAGACTGCAATACCATGATAAAAGACACATGACCGTACATTTTGATTACAGGTTGTATAACTGTGGGTAAATTTTTCTTAGACCATGATCATTGGGGTTTTGACCATAGCAAGGATCTATGACAAGGTTATGACTTGACAAAAAGGGACAAGATGATTAAATTGTGGATACGCATTAATTTAAATAAAGAATTAAGGGGTTAGTATAACATAATTGATGGATCACTGATTTTACGAAGATCGAGGTATGATTGAAATTCGAGGATAAACACTAACTTAAATGGAGAGTTAAGAAATTAACATGGCAGAATTGAGGATTTATTAATTTTAAGAGGGTTATGATATGTTTGAATTGGTTATTAAAATTTGAGAAAATTAGGGAAATTATCATTATACCTATTTGATTACAAGATAGGAATTTAAATTTATATGATGAATGTTGCATTTGAAGATTCCGTAAGTATCGTCTCGTTGAGTATTTTGAGGAAAAAAAGGAAATCAGGAAATAAATTATTAATGGGATAGTGTCGAATTCGATTCTCGAGATGAGGATTAGATTTGAATATGCATTGATTGGGTTTAAATTGAGGAGTAAAAATTATTAACGGATTGGTGTTTAAATTCAAACTTTTCGGATGACAATTCTGATTTTATGAATATAGTGGATTAATTGAATCGAAGGGTTGGATTGTGTTTTAGATGGGAGTCTTAATGTGTATTAAGTGAACTAGAGGTTTGGATGTCAAAATCCGAGTATTTAATTTCTTAAATTTAAATTCGGAGGAAATTATGAGGAAATGGAAACTGATTTTTATTTTCGAGGATATTGCAGGAATACAGTAATTTCAGAAAGTTTGAAGGTTGTGAAACGACAAGGTGGATTATTTCAGGATTATGTGAGTTGGTGAATTTAACCGTTAATGGAAAAATAAAATAATGTATAAACACTACTATGAGGACTTTAAATTTCGAGGACGAAATTCTTTTAAGGAGGGTAGACTTGTCACTACCACATTCTGAGAATGGGGGTATTTTCGACTTTTTATAATTATTAGTATTGTGGTATTCATATTAAATGATTTCTTGATAAGTGTATTTAAATTAATTAATTACGTGAGATAGGTAATTAAATATATTATATTATATACTGTGTTCTTAATGTCTGAGCTGGTAGACTTGACCTAGAGGCCACTAGATGAACACCTGATCGAATAATGGGGATTATGTATTTAATTATTTTATTTTAGAATTTATTTATTGGAGGTTGTATTTAATTACCGTAATTTATTTAATTATTGCGCGATGCCGTTGCTTCGATAATTGGAGCGCTACCCTGGCTTTGGCCTTCCAACAAATTTCGCAATATTGCCCTAGACATGCCCGCCTTCCATTCTGATATTTTTGCAACCCAAAATTATGCTCTCTGTACCTTATTTTTAGCCGCACAAAAATCATCGCGGACGTTTATTTAATTCCTAAAAAATTCCTATTTTGTATCGTTGTGCGTTCCAATCAAAATTGGGGACAATCTTGACCTATTTTTCGTGCGACCCAAATTAGGGTAATATTCTATTCTGAGTCTTCTTCACTATTGGTATTGATGACCCGATCTGATTTTGGTCCCATGTACTCCTAATTAATTTTTGAACACAGCTTGCATTTTATTTCTAATTAAATTGAGGATAACATTTTGACTGATTTCGTAAATCCTAATTTAATTCCAGTACCCGATTAATTAAGCCCGTACCAAACACACGGCGCCCCCTCACCCTACAAAACGTCGAACACCGAATTGCCCGCCAAATTTTCATCATTTTATGTGTCCGTGCAATTTCCCAAATTTAAGGGGCTAAGTTGCAATTAATGAAATTAGGTGCCCTCACCCCATTGGCCAAAACCAAATGGAGGGGTCACAAACTTGGGTCCAATTTACACTCATCCTTTCACCACTCCTCATGAAGAAACTATTTCTGTTCATGACAAATCATATCCCTCCATTTTGAATAGGAGCATCTCCACCCTCCATCCATTCACCACTCCCTATAAAAAAACACATCACCTCACCCTCACAACTCCCCAAGCAGGCCCTAATCCCAAGGAACCTAGAAAACCCCCCTCTCTCTCTCTCCTCCCTCCTCCAATTATTTCTCCATGCAAAGAAACTCCTCCCTCCATTCTTCTTCTTCTTCCCTTCACCATCTTCTCCTTCCCTACTCCTCTCCGGCTGAGCCCCCACCTCCGGCGGCCAACGACGGCGACCCCGGCCTGCCGCCGACCTGCCGCCGCCTGCTGCTGCTCCGGCCGCTGCTGCTGCTGCTCCGGCTGCTGCTGCTGCCGCCGGCTCCTGCTGCTCCGCCCGCTGATGCAGCTGCTCCGGCCGCTGCCTGCCGCAGTCCGGCCACCAGCACGAGCCACCCTCCCCCACAGTGAGCTCTCTTCCTTCCTCTTCCCTCCTTCTTACTATAATGTAATTAATGTATTAGTATGGTTAATGTAATGTATTGATAAATTAATGTAATTAATGTGTATAATTAATGATAATATGTATATCTATATGTACATGTATATATTTAAGTATGATTTATATATAAATACGTATTCTAGTATATATATTTAATTTGATATATATATATATATTGTATATACTATATATATATTCTCAGTATATATATATTGGTTATTTTATATATAACATCTATTTAATAAAAAGTATATACTAGTACAAATTTAATTCATGAATTGGTATTTATGTATTCCTCATATATGTTAGTATTGTATTTTTAATTTAGTATATATATATGTACTCATATGCAAGTATATGGTATTGTATTTTTATTGGTATATCTGTATATATATATGTAGTATAAATTTAATTTGGTATTAGTCTTAGTATATTAATAATAATAATGATAGCAATATATATATATATATTGTAAATTGTATTTTTGGAATTTAGTACATATAGTAAATTCTATTTTGGGTTATATTCATATGTATATATATATCTTGTGTAAAGTAAGTCATATTGGATTTTATATAATTAAACATACAGTATTATCCTTACTTTATATATATATATATATACAAGTATTAGTTTTATTTAAAGAAAATAAATACACATATATTTTTCATACCAAATGAATAATATGTATGTATGTTAGTAGTATATATATATTATATATATATGGGTACTAGATGACCCGAGTATAAATACGGACACCCCGTAACTATACCTGACCCATGACTCTGTGAATGCTAGTTGGCTGCCACGCGTACACTGACGCACTGGCAAGCCCCGTACCATTTTGATCGTCTGTCTTGCCCAGCAACCGCAGACGCGACGCCGTGCAACTTGACGCACACTAACCCTAGATTGACCAGTGCCATATCTGGCAGAGCCTCTGACTTCATGGATTTGTGTTGTACTAGTATAGCATCTGATGCAAGGTTATATTTATTATATGTTTATAGGACTGTTGGATCCTCCAGACGATACTCTGGGACAGGACATTGGTTTTACCAGCTAAGGACTCAAGGCGAGTACATTCTCTGATTAGTTTCTAATTCATGATATCTCCTATGTTCATTGTATCTAGTGTAAATATCCATATTTTGACACGTTGGTTACACAGATTGGTGTATACGGATCTCGTCATGAGATTTTATTCCTTATTCATGGTGTAGCTTGTACAAGGCTTGTTTTTCCTTGATATCTTGTGCTTGTACAAACACTGATTCCCGGGGAGATTTGCTACCTTCCTAGGGAATTCCGTGCCATAGCGTACCATGATTGGATCTACTATACCAGTCGGGGGTGGGGAGTATTTTAGTGTAGATATGTGATCATACCCGACTCTATATGCATCATAGCTCGCCCACGCCTCACGTCGGTGTAGCCTTACCATTTACATGCCTCATCACTGTTATATATGGTTAGCTTGACTATTACTCGCATCATAGCTATTCCTACAGATTAGCCTGACCTCAAGGATGATCGCTAACCAATGTAATGAGTTTACTAGTCCCAAGCCGATCACATGTTAAAGCTAGTATTCACACACTTAGTCATAGGTTTCTTGCTCATTGACATATTGTTTCTTTTCCTGCATTTACTTACAGTATTTCCAGTATTTCTTTTATTGTACATTTCTCTTACCTATACATGCATCTCGTATATTTCCATCTAGAACTGCTACATAGTTTATATCATTAATATAGAACTGCTATTTAGAGATGTACTTTGCTCCTTCCTGACTGGAAAATATTTTTCCAGACTGTGACCTTAGTGGACTTGTTTCTGACACTTGAGGATTGGATGTTACTGATTACAGGTATGGCTATTTGTCTTTTTTAGATGTCTTGTATTTTATTGCTTGCCTTGATATCTCATCGTGCTTTAGTTTATGTGATTGAGTACTTCCAGCATTATTTTGTAATATCCACGTCTCCTTATGGAGTTGGGTATTCATGTGAGATTGATTAGATAGTTACATGACCTAGACAGCGTTCTACCGCCGATGCTGCGGTGTAGGCTGGACGTACCCACGCTCTCGTACCCCTACATCGGGTGCGGGTCGTGACACATCATTGGAGAGGAGCAGTTAAATCACGAATTTGTCCCGCCAAAGCAGTCATCCTCTCGTTTCTGGAGTTCAAGATATTATTACGAGCCCGTTCCAGCGTGGCCTCATCGTTGTTCAGGGAAGATAGTCTGGAAAAAGACTCAACATAACCTGCGTGAATGACACTGGCATGGGCCAAGTTCTACTGAGCTTTCTTCATTTGCCTTCAAACACATCATGAACTGTCGACGTCTTAAGAAGCCTCTCTCTTGCCTGAGCGAGTTGAGCTTCCAATCTTCGAACCGTCGCTTCATTTTCCTCACGTCTGGCCTGATACAGAGTTAACTGAGGAATAACTTCCTCCAAGACTACTCGCTCTTTATCCATCTCTTACTGCTGTTCCTGGATGGATTTGTTTAGCAATTCTATCTGCTGAGCAAGTTCTGCAGTCAGAGAGTCGTACTCGGCCTGAACTAAATCATCAACGCCGCCTCGGGATAGCTGCAAATACTCGTTAATGGGTTGTTCTAAACCATTAACCATTTGCTCTAGCACATCAGCTCTGTCATTATCATTGAAATTTCTAATCTGCGCTATGGTAAGATTGGAGGACATCTTTAGAGCATCAAAGCCCAGATTCTTCTCCAGCACCATGAATATCAACGATTTTAAAGTGACATAGAATATGCTAGTATGTTGTTCAACTAGCATGGTGAAATGCGAATGGACGCTGGGAGTGGCCGCGATATCAGTAAAACCCCTTTATGGAACGTTGGCAGAGGATGTTGCCACAATTGTCGCTTCAGTAGATGGCGCGACAAAAGAGGAGACACCAACAACAGTTGAAGTTGCTGGCATGCTTGACGAAGGAGGCACAGTCGAGACGATAGGCTCATCCTCCTCTGATATTGATTGAACTGCTACTATTGGGATGACACCCGAGAATATTGCGGATGGAAGATCGACAGCTTCAAAATTTGCTTTGTCGACGTCGAACACCGTCGGTTCATTAGCAGGGTCCACAACAAGGTCAGAAGTGGTGTCAACTCCATCCTCCCCAATGATGTCTTCCCCTGAAAAGAAGACAAGAGAAAGTTAATATCAACTCAATGTTAATTTTCCTAAAAGAGGCATAAAAGACGATATTTACCCATGGTCGATGGTATATATGTCGCGTCCGCAGCCAGTACAGCTAAATCAGTTCTTAATGAGGCTAAGCGAGCTGTCATACCTGGAGAAGGGGGTGCATCGACTGACACTGGCGGGTATTCTTCCCAGTCTTCACCAAGATCCAATAGAGTTTCATCAGGTGGAATCTCGCTGGAAATATTTACAAACGAGGTAGGGGTTATTCCCATTATTGGTCTGGATAAAGGTATTCTTAAAATGCTCGGCCTTGTAGGCGATCTCGTAGCGCTACCAGAAGCAATAGTAGCAGCGATCTCGAGCAAAGAATCTCTGTTACTACCGGCCGGAACTGAGGAGGTTCCCTCTCTAAAAGGCAAAGGACCTCTAATCAACAAATCATCCCCAGCCAGGGAAACAACAAGCTCGCTCCTAGAAGCCTCCCTGGTAGAAGCCCTTTTCGGACCTCTGGTAATCCTCTTCTTGCAGGAAGAAGGTTCTTTCGGAGCAGAAGTCTTCCTTTTATGGGTGATAACGAGAGGCTCTGCAGTCGGAGCTAGAACGCCTCTCGGTATTATCGTCAAGAATTCGTCTATCCCGGTGGTGTCTTTATTCTCATCCGAGGAACAGACGGAACGTCCTCCCTTCTACTAGACCTATGGGAGGGCATTCTAAAACTTCCACGTATATCAAAATCGCGATGGAAGATATTGATGGACGCATAGAACTGCGCGTACGAGTGAAGCAGGCGCAGCTCCATGGAAAAAGAAGTCGCGGGCGTCACAAAGGTTGCACCAGTGCAGCCCGCGATGAAGTACCGCCACCCTCGGGCTCCATCAATGAGTCCACCTCTAGACTTGAAGCTGGTAATGGCATTTCCCACATGCAATTGGTCATAACCAAACTGCCTGACGAACCGACTGGGCAGATAGGGCTCCAAGAAGCAGTGATCATCACTCCTGTATAGCAAGTGGGAAGGTCTAATACAGATCAAACAATAGAAGGCTTCAGGAGAAAGGATGGTTCTCCCCTGACCTTCATCCTTGAGTTTCCTCCCTTGTTGATTGATATGTACAGGGGGAACAATACAGAATATCTTCCAGCTGTGGTCGACGTTTAACGCCTGCCGACAATCTGTGACGGTCGTCATGTTCCAAGAGAATTCTTGTAATTCAGCAAGAAATTATTTTCTGAACTGCTAGCGAAACCGGAAGACATCACCCGGGCATTATAAAGAATTAACCATCCCATCAAGTACAGGAATGGTAATTCCACCCTGGGAAAGCTTTCACGCTGCGTATCATCAGCTAGCAGCCCATCAGTAAGCGCCCTCAGGCCTGCTTGTATTCTACATACCATAGCAGGAAGAAGGCCCAGTCTTGCTCCGAACACTAAACGCACTGCAGGCCACAAGATGTTGCGATGGATGCGATCTGCGGACGCGATATCCGGACTACCCAGCAGCGTAGCCAGACGGAGAGAAAGCCAGCCAATTGAGCTTCCTTTGACAGAGGCTTCCGACAATGCCTTATATAACTGAAGGCTTTTGTGCCGGCAGGATAACCCTCTATCTCCTCGTCAAAGATATGATCCGGAGCTCCTGCATCTTCGATGAGATCGTCGACCGTGTCAGCATTGAGCATGCTCAGGAGGTTCAAGGGCCTATCTTTACTATCTACTACCTTTTCCGGTTTAGCATTTTTGGCCTGGTGGAAGAAGAGATATGTTGCCCACTTGTTGATGTGAGCCAAATCAGACGGCTCCTTGTAGAAAGTGGTGCAAGCAAGGTAGTGGCTCATCAGCTCCTGATATACTGCCACCGCCCGAGGATTTGTATCCCTCAACTCCTTGTTCGTAGGGACGTACTCTTCATAAGGAACGTCTCCCAGTGGCAGCCTTGAAATCTCTGCCATCTCATGAAGGGTGTAAACCCCCTCGATTTATTCTGTAGATAGTTAGAGTGGTTTTGGAAAATTTTGATGGCAGATGTTGAGGTTTAGAGTAAAGGAAATTTACCTGGAATTTTAATCCGATTAATTAAAACCCTTGGCGCACCCTATCTTTGTCTAGTTATTCGGAGCCCATTATCAGCCCATAAATTTTGTACAAATATTGTACTTTCGACTCAACTCGCCAAATCAGGCACTGGACTTTTCTGACTGTTAAAATCAATTTTAGTGTGCTCTAAATTAATTGTGCAACATTCCGAAAATCGTAACCCATATTTAATTCCGTGTCGGACACCTGTGTCGTTACCCTAAATTTTGGGATACCAATTTAACCCGTTGAGCCGGACCAACTAAAGGGTCCAAGACTGACTCGAAGCCCCCACCATTTTTGGCCTTTGCGTCATTTCCGGATTTTGAACCCACAGGCCCCAATTAAATTAAATTTGTGGGACGCTTTATCTCTATTTAAATCGGGATTACCAACTTTGTGAATCCCATTTTATTCCTAAATTAATCCCAATGTCCTTCTAATTAGACCCGCGCCTAACGCACAACACCCTCCCACCATGGAAATTTTTAATTATATTTTTCTCCGAAATTTTTGCGTCATTTCATGTGTCCATGCAATTTCCCGAATTTACGGGGGCTTAGTCGCAATTATTAAATTGTTGGCAACATCCTATTGGTCATGAATAAATAAGAAGGTCTCAAAATAGGGTCCCAATCTCACCCACTCTTTCCCTCATGAAGAAACCTCATTCTCTCCATGTTAAATCCTATCCATCCATTTTACATGGAATGATCTCAACCACCCAACAACCCCACACACTCCCCTATAAAGCCACATATCACCCCACCCTCAACCAAACATCACCGGCCCTAATCCCCATAAAAATCTCTCTCTCCTCTTTCATTTATTTTCTCCATGCAAAGGAAGCTTCTTCTTCTTCCTTCTTCATTTTTCTTCTTCTTCCTCCATCATTCTCCTTCTCCTTCTTCTTCCTCCTATATTCTTCCCTGACTACTCCGGCCGACCCCACTTCAGACCGGAGCAGCCCTCCGCCGAGTTCTCGCGTGCGTCTCCAGCCATCCGGTCACCTCCGGACCGGAGCAGCTCCCCCGTACAGTGTGCAGCCCCCCGCACAGTACCCAGCCTCCGGCCACGGTGCAGCAGCCGACCCCCGGCACCGTGCAGTTTCCCCCGCTGTGCGTCTCTCCCAACCGTGTGACCCTGACTGACCGGACCGAGCACTCTGCACAGCGACCCCCCGGCGCTGGACCGAGCCGTCCCCGGTGACCGGACTGGTTTCCTTCCCCCCCGACCACCTTTAACACCAGTTCCCACCACCACCTTCAACTCCAGTTTTCACCATATCCATCACCCCCTTCTTACCACCTTCTGAAGACTCCCCAACATCAGCAGTGTCGATGAAATCCAGGCGCATCTCCGCGTGGACAGCTCGACGCGATGACCTTTCCCTTCTACGCTTGGACCATTTCGTCTGACATTTCTTTCCGAAGTTCTCTTCGACACTCATCCCTTCCCATCTCCAGTGAGTCTTTCCATCTTAGTTAGGATTTCATTTCAAGTATTCTGTGGGGGTATTAATCTGTGAGCTGCATTCGATTCTACTGCTGATAAAACTGTTTGGTTGGTGTATGACTGTAAGTAGAAAATGGAGTGTGGGCTCATGGCAATGAAGAATGGTAACTATAGTTAGAAAACCTATGGTTCTTCCATTGATTGTGATTATGTAGGGAAAGCTTGTGGTTTAAATATAATGGTGTATATTTTTGCATGTCAGAGTGACTATGGGTGTGTTATTAGAAAGGAAATCAAGTATAATGATGATGTGATTGTTTAAGAAAATGATTAGAATAGAATGGTTGTAGTTATTGTTTAGGAAATTTGGAAACACATGGAAAGATAGGTAGAGAAATGATACTGAGGGTTGAGGAAGACCTAATATTTAATAAGTAAATACTGTCAGGGATTGAGCATACCTGGACTACTGAACCATGTGATGATTATGGTAAGAATGAGGATTGGTCGAGGATAGAGTACAAATGACTAGTTGATTGCTGTATCATACCAATAGTCAATAATAGTCAACCCCCTAGCGTCTTGTCCCTGTGAGCCATAACTGAGACTGAGTTTAGGTAAAGATGTGTGTCGTATCCCTGTCAGTCGTGGAATAAATTATTGATTATTGGTTTGTATCTCATCTCTAGGTACTGCGGGACCTGAGGACTTAGACGCGGTACCGGATCCCCGTCTTCAGCAGCCGTACGCACGCAAGTGTACCTTGCCACCCAGTATTTCACTTTACAGATATTGCTATTCTTATAGTACTTTGTGCACATATTTACGTTGATGTTCGATATTCTGTGTCCGGTTCACAAACCGGGTGTCGACATTCGACTTAACGTCCTAGAATAATTACTGATGTTTTATAGCACCTCGATGCACGTACCAGAGTACATCGATAACCCAGGACAAACTCATACACTGTGATCATGCCAGATTCCTGTATCCTGATACTGACATCATGACCAGAGACTGGGACAACCTTAGGGTCGTGTCTGTTGAGTTATTTCCTTGTGTTGAGACTGTAGTTAGAGGTTCAGGTTCAACGCACAATCGTTGACCGCTTGGGAAGGGGAAGACAGTTACTAGACGTTTGGGCTACTCTGCACGCGCTTAAATATGTATATGTAGTGATCCTGTTTCATAGTGTAGTGGTAACACCCGTGTGTCTCTGTGCTCGGAGCTACGGTACGACCCGTGTGTCTCTGTGTTCGGAGCTGCGGTTTTATTTTGGACGGCCCACGCGTCGAACGTTTTCTTTAAACTGTGTCACACTTGTTTGGTTGTACTAGTTTACCCTGTTGTTGCACTTGTACTATCTGTTTACCTGGTATGTTGTTTTTTTGTACCTTGTTACGTCCCTCTGAGGACCTAGTTCCCTGCCAGTTTTGCAGCATAGATGATTACGGAGCATTTGGAGTTGCTGATGGAGTGACATATCTTGCGAGCATGGTACCAGGTACTCACATTATATCTACCGGCATTATGGTTATTTTACATTGTTTATTCATCTGCTGATGTAGCCTAGTTTTTATAGACTCATACTTCTTCTCGAGTCTATTCGAGTTAGTGAGTTATTGGGCGGCCGACCTTAGCACATATAGCTCTTTCTTGTATACTGTTGTATATTGTGGATTGAGACATAGAGGTTTACATTTATGGAATATCTAGATAGTGCCATTTTATATTACAGCTTATACGTATTCGAGTCAGACCAGAGTCTGGTCGAATGCGTAGCTGGCGTGTCACATATTCCTGGTCCTACGTATTTTGGGACTTGGGCGTGACATATTTTTGTGGTGGCCCATGCAGGTCCGATCTAAATCGTCTTGGTCACCTGACTGTGCCAAGCGAGCCTGCAAATTAGGAATAGATGTTATGATTGTTGAGTAGGATCTCAATCCATAATCGATTTTAAAACTCTTTGTATGTGATTATCGCCCTTGGACTTCCACTTTGCATTAGTTCAATCTTCGTCAATGTCGCTATCCTTGTTTCTCGTCCCCTATTGTTCGGGGAGACGAATGTTTGTGACTGATGATTCCCTCCAAAAGAAGATTGAAGATCAGACGGCAGAAGACAGAATTCGTATACCTTTCTCGGAGAAGATTGTTACCTTATCAGAATAGATTGATGGGTTCTTTGGATTCTAGAACTAGTGTGGAAGGTTGGCAAGAGAGTTGGACCCAGTAGTACTCTACCCGTGCTTGAGGTAGCAGTGATCTTGGAAGTACTAAGAGCTAGAATGACTGTTGATCATGACCTAGAATGATTTATAGGAATGCAAAGCCTGATGATGGAAACTAGTGGTTGTATATGATAACAATACCAGGAACGATGATTATGATCTAGAGGAGATAAAATTTTAGGATCTCACTTGGAGGATAATGATCGGATTCCAGAAATTTTAGTATGTGCTTGAGTGAGACCATCATTGTACTTGTGACTTGGAGAGATGAATAACGAAAAGAAGAAATTCGAGGAATAAAATTTTAGGAAAACCTTGAGGAGAAGAGAAATTATAGTTTAGGCTAGGAAATATTTTTTTCTTTTGGGGATTGATGTTGAAAATAGAACAAGAGAATTTATCTTGAGGTTAAAGTCTAGACTATGGCATTATCCTAGACATGGATTGGTTGAGCCAATACCACGCAATGCTAGATTGCCGTCGTGGTTGTGTCATCCTTGGACCACCGGATTACCCTGAGTTTGAGTTTCTTCAGAGAGCCTGGGAGCATGGTGCCCATCTACCTTAGGGGTATACAACGCAGGAGGTGAACCAGTATACCGCCATATTATATCAGGATTTGAAGATGTGTTTCTAGAGAATCTTTTAGGCCTGCCACCTAACAGAGAGATAGAATTTGCTATAGAGTTGACTCCAAGAGTTGAGCTGGTTATCTTCAGACTAGCACCGATAGAGTTGGTTGAGTCGAAGGTCCATAGTAGAGGATCTCTTAGTCAAGGGTTTCAGTCGGGCTAGTGTTTATTTATAGGGAGTACCCATCTTAGTGTACCGAAGAATGACGGGACGGTACGCTTGTGTATCGATTACAGGGCGCTAAATGCTGTAACGATAAAGAACAAGTATCCACAACCGCGCATCGATAATTTATTTGATCAACTCAGCGGCGCATGTGTTTTCTCGAAGATCGATCTCAGATCCGGTTATCATCAGATCAAGGTACGGAGAGAGGACATCCCGAAGACGGCCTTTCGGACGAAGTACGGCCACTAGGAGTTTTAGTCATGCCGTTTGGTTTAACCAACGTGCCAGCAGTATTTTTGTGTTTGATGAACAATGTCTTCCAACAGTACGTAGATAAGTTCGTGGTGGTATTTATAGACGATATCCTGATATATTCCGAGAACCAGGAGAAGCACGAGAGACATCACAAGATTATGTTGGAGACGCTGAGACATGAGAGGCTGTACGCCAAACTCAGCAAATATGAGTTTGGCTTGGATAGAGTACCATTTCTGGGACACATAATCACCGGAGATGGACTATCAGTTGATCCGGAGAAGATAGCTGCAGTAGAGACCTGGCCTACCCCTACATCAGTTACGGAGGTTAGGAGTTTCCTCGGACTTGCCGGATATTATCGGAGGTTCGTGGAAAACATTTCGAGGATAGCTGCGCCTATGACACGTCTGACGCGTAAGGGCGAAGAGTTTATCTGGACCGACGAGTGTCAGGCGGCTTTCGATGAGCTGAAGAAGCGTCTGACATCAGCACCGATTTTGACACTACCCTCAGGATCAGGAGGATTTGTAGTATACAGTGATGCGTCAGGGAGCGGATTGGGATATGTACTGATGCAACACGGCAAGGTGATAGCCTACGCATCGAGACAGTTAAGAATTCATGAGAAGAACTATCCGACGCACGACTTGGAGCTAGCTGCGGTGATATTTGCACTAAAGCTATGGAGACATTACCTTTATGGTGAGCGTGTTGAGATTTATATAGACCATAAAAGCCTGAAGTACGTCTACACGCAGAAGAAGCTCAACATGAGGCAGAGACGTTGGCTAGAGTTGATGACAGATTATGACATTGAGCTGCAGTACCACACTGGCAAGGCGAATGTCGTAGCAGATGCCTTAAGTAGGAAGCCCATGGCATACTTTTTGACGACGTATCGACAGTTGCAAGAGGATCTCTAGGAGCTTGGGATAGAGATTGTAGTGCCAGGCATGGACAGACAGATGGCCAGTCTTGAGGTTCAGTCTATTTTGGTTGAGAGGATCAAGGCAGCATTGCCTACGGACACGAGATTTAGACGACTGCGAGAAAGGACAGAGGCCGACATTCAAACGGGATTCAAGATTCATGAAGACGGAACATTGAGGTGTGGAGATCGCCTATACGTTCCGAGTGGCAAGCTACGCCAAGAGTTGATGACTGAGGCTTATAGCTCGATTATTCTATTTCATCCCGGGGGTACGAAGATGTACCGAGATGCGAGGCAACATTACTGGTGGCATGGGACGAAGAGAGAAACTGCAAGATTCGTGGCGAAATGTTTAGTTTGGCAAAAAGTCAAGGCTAAACATCAGAGGACTGCAGGATTATTGCAATCACTTCCCATTCCCGAGTGGAAGTGGGAACACATTACCATGGACTTCGTCACAGGATTCCCGCGAAGCCCTAGCGGGAAGGATGCAGTATGGGTTGTTGTAGACAGACTCACCAAGTCTGCACATTTCTTGCCCTTCAGAGTTGGGCAATCCACAGAGATACTAGCTGACATGTATATGAGGCAGATAGTACGATTACATGGAGTTCGTGTCACCATCGTATCGGATCGTGATTCCAGATTAACGTTATATTTTTGGCGGAGTATGCAGGAGAGCCTAGGAACTCGTCTTAAATTCAGCACTGCATATCATCCACAGACTGATGGTCAGTCAGAGCACACGATACAGATATTAGAGGATATGTTGAGAGCGTGCATGATTGATTTTGGAGGATCTTGGGAGGACCACATACACTTGGTGGAATTCTCCTACAATAACAGTTACCAGGCCAGCATACAGATGGCACCTTATGAGGCACTATACGGCAGGAAATGTAGGTCGCCAGTTTGTTGGAGTGACGTGGGAGAGCGTCAGATACTTGGTCCAGAGTTGGTGACACAGACAGTAGAGAAGGTCAAGCAGATTCAGAGCCACCTGCGCGCAGCACAGGACAGACAGAAGCACTGGGCAGATGCGTACCGCAATCTATTGGAATTCAAGGAGGGTGACCATGTATTTCTGAGGATATTGCCCACTCGTGGTACCATCAGATTCGGAGGCAGAGGCAAGTTGAGTCCGAGGTACATCGGACCTTTTGACATTTTAGAACGAGTTGGCGAAGTGGCTTACCGTCTGGCATTACCTCCATCATTAGAGGGAGTACACGACGTATTTCACGTATCCCAGCTGAGGAGATATGTCGCAGACCCTAGCTACGTACTTGATCATTCGGAGATTACAGTCGGGCCTAGTCTGTCTTACGTAGAGCAGCCAGTTGAGATCCTCGATCGCAGCGAGAAGACTTTGAGAGGACAGACGATTATACTGGTCAGAGTGGCATGGAAGCACCATTTACCAGGCGAGTCTACTTGGGAGCGCGAGGATTCTATTCGGCAGCGATTCCCGTACTTATTTGAGGAGCAAGGTACGAATTTACGTACGACATTGATTACTTGTTTGTTTTAAAATTCTGTTAGATATTATCGTGCTTTACTTTTAATTTCGGGGACAAAATTTTTCTAAGTTGGGAAGAATGTAAACCCCCTCGATTTATTCTGTAGATAGTTAGAGTGGTTTTGGAAAATTTTGATAGCAGATGTTGAGGTTTAGAGTAAAGAAAATTTACCTGGAATTTTAATCCGATTAATTAAAATCCTTGGCGCACCCTATCTTTGTCTATTTATTCGGAGCCCATTATCAGCCCATAAATTCCGTACAAATATTGTACTTTTGACTCAACTCGCCAAATCAGGCACTGGACTTTTCTAACTGTTAAAATCAATTTTAGTGTGCTCTAAATTAATTGTGCAACATTCCGAAAATCGTAACCCATATTTAATTCCGTGTCGGACACCTGTGTCGTTACCCTAAATTTTGGGATACCAATTTAACCCGTTGAGCCGGACCAACTAAAGGGTCCAAGACTGACTCGAAGCCCCCACCATTTTTGGCCTTTGTGTCATTTCCGGATTTTGACCCCACGGGCCCCAATTAAATTAAATTCGCGGGACGCTTTATCTGTATTTAAATCGGGATTACCAACTTTGTGAATCCCATTTTAATCCTAAATTAATCCCAATGTCCTTCTAATTAGACCCGCGCCTAACGCGCAACACCCTCCCACCATGGAAATTTTTAATTATATTTTTCTCCAAAATTTTTGCGTCATTTCATGTGTCCATGCAATTTCCCGAATTTACGGGGGCTTAGTCGCAATAATTAAATTGTTGGCAACATCCTATTGGTAATGAATAAATGAGAAGGTCCCAAAATAGGGTCCCAATCTCACCCACTCTTTCCCTCATGAAGAAACCTCATTCTCTCCATGTTAAATCCTATCCATCCATTTTACATGGAATGATCTCAACCACCCAACAACCCCACACACTCCCCTATAAAGCCACATATAACCCCACCCTCAACCAAACATCACCGGCCCTAATCCCCATAAAAATCTCTCTCTCCTCTTTCATTCATTTTCTCCATGCAAAGGAAGTTTCTTCTTCTTCCTTCTTCATTTTTCTTCTTCTTCCTCCATCATTCTCCATCTTCTTCTTCCCATATTCTTCCTTGACTACTCCGGCCGACCCCACTTCAGACCGGAGCAGCCCTCCGCCGAGTTCTCGCGTGCGTCTCCAGCCATCCGGTCACCTCCAGACCGGAGCAGCTCCCCCGCACAGTGCGCTGCCCCCCGCACAGTGCCCAGCCTCCGGCTACGGTGCAGCAGCAGACCGCCGGCACCGTGCAGTTTCCCCCGCTGTACGTCTATCCCAGCCGTGTGACCCCGACTGACCGGACCGAGCACTCTGCACAGCCACCCCCCGGCGCTGGACCGAGCCGTCCCCGCCGACCGGACTGGTTTCCTCCCCCCCCCCGACCACCTTCAACACCAGTTCCCACCACCACCTTCAACTCCAGTTTTCACCACATCCATCACCCCCTTCTTACCACCTTCTGAAGACTCCCCAACATCAGCAGTGTCGATGAAATCCAGGCGCATCTCCGCGTGGCCAGTTCGACGCAATGACCTTTCCCTTCTACGCTTGGACCATTTCGTCCGACGTTTCTTTCCGAAGTTCTCTCCGACACTCATCCCTTCCCATCTCCAGTGAGTCTTTCCATCTTAGTTAGGAATTCGTTTCAAGTATTCTGTGGGGGTATTAATCTGTGAGCTACATTCGGTTCTACTGCTGATAAAACTATTTGGTTGGTGTATGACTGTAAGTAGAAAATGGAGTGTGGGCTCATGGCAATGAAGAATGGTAACTATAGTTAGAAAACCTATGGTTCTTCCATTGATCGTGATTATGTAGGGAAAGCTTGTGGTTTAAATATAATGGTGTATATTTTTGCATGTCAGAGTGACTATGGGTGTGTTATTAGAAAGGAAATCAAGTATAATGATGATGTGATTGTTTAAGAAAATAATTAGAATAGAATGGTTGTAGTTATTGTTTAGGAAATTTGGAAACACATGGAAAGATAGGTAGAGAAATGATACTGAGGGTTGAGGAAGACCTAATATTTAATAAGTAAATACTGTCAGGGATTGAGCATACCTGGACTACTGAACCATGTGATGATTATGGTAAGAATGAGGATTGGTCGAGGATAGTGTATAAATGACTAGTTGATTGCTGTATCATACCGATAGTCAACAATGGTCAACCCCCTAGCGTCTTGTCCCTGTGAGCCATAGCTGAGATTGAGTTTAGGTAAAGATGTGTGTCGCATCCCTGTCAGTCGTGGAATAAATTATTGATTATTGGTTTGTATCTCATCTCTAGGTACTGCGGGACCTGAGGACTTGGACGCGGTACCAGATCCCCGTCTTCAGCAGCCGCACGCAGGCAAGTGTACCTTGCCACCCAGTATTTCAGTTTACAGATATTGCTATTCTTATAGTACATTGTGCGCGTATTTACGTTAATGTTCGATATTCCGTGTCCGGTTCACAAACCGGGTGTCGACATTCGACTTAACGTCCTAGAATAATTACTGATGTTTCATAGCACCTCGATGCACGTACCAGAGTACATCGATAACCCAGGATACACTCATACACTGTGATCATGCCAGATTCCTGTATCCTGATACTGACATCATGACCAGAGACTGGGACGACCTTAGGGTCGCGTCTGTTGAGTTATTTCCTTGTGTCGAGACTGTAGTTAGAGGTTCAGCTTCAACGCACAATCGTTGACCGCTTGGGAAGGGGAAGACAGTTACTAGACGTTTGGGCTACTCTGCACGCGCTTATATATGTATATGTAGTGATCCTGTTTCATAGTGTAGTGGTAACACCCGTGTGTCTCTGTGCTCGGAGCTACGGTACGACCCGTGTGTCTCTGTGTTCCGAGCTGCAGTTTTATTTTGGATGGCCCACGCGTCGAACGTTGTCTTTAAACTGTGTCACACTTGTTTGGTTGTACTAGTTTACCCTGTTATTGCACTTGTACTATCTGTTTACCTGGCATGTTGTTTTTTTGTACCTTGTTACATCCCTCTGAGGACCTGGTTCCCTGCCAGTTTTGCAGCATAGATGATTACGGAGCATTTGGAGTTGCTGATGGAGTGGCATATCTTGCGAGCATGGTACCAGGTACTCACATTATATCTACCAGCATTATGGTTATTTTACATTGTTTATTCATCTGCTGATGTAGCCCAGTTTTTATAGACTCATACTTCTTCTCGAGTCTATTCAAGTTAGTGTGTTATTGGGCGGCCGACCTTAGCACATATAGCTCTTTCTTGTATACTGTTGTACATTGTGGATTGAGACATAGAGGTTTACATTTATGGAATATCTAGATAGTGCCATTTTATATTACAGCTTATACGTATTCGAGTCAGACCAGAGTCTGGTCGAATGCGTAGCTGGCGTGTCACGTATTCCTGGTCCTACGTATTTTGGGACTGGGGTGTGACAAAGGGCTAAGCCCAACTCCCCCTGCGGAGTGGCAAAAGTTCCAGTGAGCGAATTGTATCGCTCCATCAAGGGTAAGAACAAGTTAGGGTTGACAGGCAACCCAACACTTATGGCACTCACGGTCGTGAATAAGCCAATATTTTCCAACTCGGTCCGGAAGTGCTTTAGGGCCCATGCAGTCAAACTGGCCCATCGAAGATTCCCCGGGCTAAGCCATCCATTGGTCTGAGGGTTGACCCTGGGGTACATTCCTCCCTGCCCCATAAAGTCGTTGCAGAAGGTCGACATCTGAACCGGCTGGATCAGCGACGTGTCCTCGCTCGGAACACTACCCGGCAGTAATCCCCTAAAGGGCATAATAGGGCCTGTGGGATGACTCATATAGGCCCTCCCGTAGTATTCCTTACTGTATAAGATTTTCCCCGGTCGGCCATGAAGATCGGGAGTCAGCACCCACACCATCTTCCTAGGATGTGTGGCATGAAAAAAGGCCGAGATGGTGTAATCCCTGGGCATCCTTGGCAAGTACATGACTGTGCCTTCAGCAGTGAATATCCAGTCCTCCTTCTTAGGCTTGGTCTGAGATTGCTTGTCGATAACGTCCCCGAACAAGAAGCCCGGCTTCTTATACTCTGTCCCGTCTATGTATGTCAGGGGCTCCCCACTGATCAGACTCAGCAGCATGCGCTCTCCTTGGGACTATATCAGGGTTCCCCTCTCTTCAGGGTAATTGGTTACAAAAATAGAAAATGTTACATGTGACAAATCCTCCAGATAATTCGAGTTCAGCATCCTGGCAGCAGAGCCCATCCCCTCAGCCAAAAGAGGGATCTGCAAGTACACTACAAAATGCAAGAAGAACAAGTCAGTTTCTACACTACACTCTTGCAGTTTGCTCCAAAAATTACTAGTCTGTGCTTTTACGCCAAGACTGCAAAAACTTGAGCTTTTACGCCGGAACCTATTTCCGAGGCATAAAATTCAAGGTTGGCAGTATACACCAAAACTTAATAGTCTGTACTTTTACTCTAGACTGCCAAAATTTGATTTCTTACGTCAGAATTCTCATCCAGCGCATAAAACTCAAAGTTTGTAGTATACACCAAATTTTGACAGTCTAAGCTTTTACACCGGACTGCGAAAATATAGAGTTTTTATGCTGATACATTAGGAATATGGGCGTAATGATAGAACATCTCTGTGCATCATCGTCCTCAAAGAGGTTCTCAGCACAGAAGATGACCTTGCGCGTTCACGTACAATGTGTGCGAAGGGTTTTTCTCTTCCCAAAATACTTTACCTATGACATCCGGAGCACGGCTCGACGGAGGGGCGCTGCATTCCGATCGAGGTTCATTCAGTCTAATAGGAGTTGCTCGCGCTTGAGCAGAGGAGTGAGAAGAAGAGGCAACTTTCTTTCCCTCAGCGAGGGAAATTTGTTTCGGTGCCATGGCTAAAACTCAGAGTACTCAAAGAGAAAACGAAGAAGAGTTCTCAAAGAAACAAAGGTTTTTTTTTGCAAAAGACAGATGAAGGGTTTCTTTTCTCAAAGCCTTGGGGTATTTATAGAGTTCAGATAACTCTTCGAATCCCTAACCAAAAGTTCAAGTATGGCCTGTTTGACGGCCATTTCTCACCCATTTCAAGGGATTTTCGAGAAATCATTTCTTGAAAATGATAGTCTGAACAAGAATTCTTCGCATCAGAGAAGTGAAAGTTTAGAAATTCTATGCGACTCCTCGTTCAAAACAGCATGACAGTTCAGATATTCGACTTAAATGCTAAACAGCTTTCTACGCGTCTTCTGTTACGCATAAAAGATAAGACGAGATCATATTTTTTTATCAGAGTTAGCGTAAACTTTATTCAGACGTGCTGAAGCTGCACATATTCAGACTTCATCACAACAAATATGGCAAATCATCAGATGCGTAGAAGAAGACAATTTTATTAAATCATGATTACATATGATGGAAATCCATTCTACAAAGGGTTTTTCATCTTCATGATTACATATGATGGAAATCCTTTTTCTACAAAGGGTTTCTCATTTAAGATCACACCAAGAATCTGCTACGCCAGGTTATCATATTGGTGGAGATCTTTTTCCGTCTTCTATGGCACTTCATCGGCTTCTGCAGCCGATGAACAAGAAAATGGTGAATGGCGGGAGGATACAGAACTGGGCATGTATAAATTATTCAAGTCCACCCTCCATACGCCATGACAGATTGTGTTGGGGGTTCAGACCCAACTCAATACTGGAAGACCGGTCCAGACTGCCTGCCATCGTCCAGCACCATGATGAAAGAAAATACAGTTTGCAAGCTGTGTGGCCAAATGAGACCCTTCCTCTCTCCTAGATGAATCGCCATATGAAATTGCTGATCATCCCGAGCAAAGGAAGCTATGATATCCTTCCATGATCCATCATTGCAGATGACATTTTCTCGAATACGCCTTTTTTATGGCTCCTTACATACTGGAAGAACATGACCTTCTTCCTCAAATCGACCCAATGAAGCTCGGCAACCATAGCTGTGTGGTGAAGGAAGTGTAGGAAAAATAGGTTAACTCATTCACCTTTATATAGGCAGAGGAGATCACACCAAATCCCAACAAATCCCTAAATATTTGTCGAGAAATCAGCCTCGCGGAACGAGTCAAACTTGACCGTTTCATGCTTCATTCAAAGTGTTTTAAATTACGAAGAATTTGAAAACTTTGAAGGGGGTCTTGTAGAAGCATGAAAAATACGCTGGGGAATTCTACGCATAAAACCCTCAACATGCAGGAAACCGCGTAAAGCAGAGCTCCAGCACTGGGTGGCGTAAGACATGACTTCAAAACCATTGGCGAACAACAGAGCTTCAACGCTATTCAGCATAAAATATAGCTCCAGAATAACCCGCATAATATAGTATTTCCAGACTGCTTCAGCATAAAAAGTTTGTTACATCGCCACTTCGGCGTAAAACCTATCTGCTTTTAATGCAGCGGAAAGTTGTACGAAGAACTCTTCGTATTCCTCGAATGAACCTGCCAGATCATGCAATAAACCTGACTCCTGACAAAGAGTACTGCACAGCGATCGAGAGGACGACTGTAATGATGATTCGGCACAGAGTCCCAGATTGTCGTTTAGTGACATTTCCTTGATACAAATTACTTTTACGCATTCAATGAATACGCTGCATAGTTTTACACAGACAGACATGAAATTTTACGCTCAGTAGGAGACCAAATGAACTGCCACGTCAAAAGCTGCTCTTCATACAGAAATCGAGGCACGTCTTTGCAGTTAATGCGCGTGATGGGGGCAGATCTCTGCATTTAATGCACGAGATTTGGTTCTACTTTTAACGACTGGGTGAGCCATAATTAGGGCTAATACGTCCACATCACCATCTCTACATATTATGCCATCAGGCTATTTTCAGCTATAGGAGAACGCTATACGCTATCTCCTTGAATTACGTCGACCTGGCTATTTTCCGCTATAGGAGCACACTGTACGCTATCTCCTCGGAATACGCCAACTCAGGCTATATTTACAAAGATGCGTGATAAGGCTATTTGGTCCAGAATACGCTCAAAACCTCAGTCAAGCAAGGATAATCGGCTTTCCTTACGTTGGTTACCTATCCATACAGCTACTTGGCTTCTACGCCAACAAGACAGCTATTTTGCTTCTACGCCAACTTGACAACTATTCGGCTTCTACGCCTACTTAGCTTTTATGCCAGCAAGATAACTCTTTGGCTTTTACGCCAATGTGACAGTTATTTGGCTTTTATGCCAATTATCTCTATGAAAGGGGCAGTTACCTACGTGGCTTGCATACCATGATCTTCACAGCAATTATACGTGTTACCTCCTAATGGTACACGCATCACACGCGGATTTAGGAGATCATTCAGACGTAGGTGACAGTTATTATAACCGCCACGTAAAGAGCGCCACGCTCTCTACTGTTCGGCTTCTACGCCGACTAGACGGTTACTGTCACTAAACCCTATAAATTGAGACCTCCGGCCACGGAGGTCAAAGGTGGAGAAAAATCCAAGGTCGGAAATCGATTTTTGAGGGAGAAGAGTCCAGAGCACAGACAGAGAGTAGTGATTGACGACTTTGGCATCGAGCATCCAATCCCTCTTGCGATCTTTGAAGCTTTTCCTTCTTCTACAGCACTTCTTCGTCATCGTGTGGTCCAAGGGACAAAGTGATCGACCGCAGATCAGACTCCTATAGCAATATTTTCCCAGAATCAAATTTTTGTACTTAGTATCCTCGTATAGGATCAATTATACTTTCTTTTTCTTGTTTGTAAACCAAAGAAAGGGTTTCGCATAAACCTAGTTTCATTTCTTTCGTTTATTATCAAACACAATCTATGCAAGGTGTCAAGGCAGTGCTTGTGTTAGATACGGGGGAGTTGGGCAATAACTCGTTACCTGTGGGTAACAAGGGTTTCAGTCCCCATGTGTCAAGTGTTAGTGCTGTTGTTGATTTAAGTTTTAGGTTATAAGGGGTGATCGGGTTAGGCACAAAAAGTAGCCGTTATATGATGTTCAGAGAATTTTGGGTTTCATAAGGACAGTATTATCAGTTGTGTGCATGTTTAGTAGTGGGGAGTATTGGGGTATCTTGGTAGTGGTATAGATGAGGGGAAGTGTTTGGGCTGTGGTGTTTAGGTAGGATAGAGTTGTGAGGTCTGTTAGATACTCGAGGAGTGAAGGTGCATATATGTTAAAAGGAAATGGGTATAAGGTTAGGTTGGTATCATAATGTAGTAGTTTGGGGGATGCTATGTATTGCAACCTGCATATGCAGTATCAGGTAATAAGTGTACTAAGGTATAATGTGTGTGCAAGTTAGGTGCAGTATTGAGAGGAGGAGAAATTGTGTCCCCGAATAGGAAGTATGGCTTCTGAAAGAAGGAAGGAAGCTTCAGGTCCGATACAACCAAGTGTCCGCTTTAGGAAGGAAATATCATCTTTGACCCGTTAAAAGTAAAAGACCAGTCTTCCCTGATGGGCCCCACCTGAGGAGACTCCATTGCATCCCCGAACAGGAAGTACGGCTTGTGAAAGAAATGCTTTCTATCTTCAACATGGATCTTCCCCGTGTTGATCTGGCTCAGAAGGAAGGAAGGTGTCTGCTCGACGATCTTATGTTGACGCTCCTACGGGAGATCCTTGTTAACTTGGTTCCTGATAGCCACCGCTAAGTCTCCAAGATTCATGTTGAGGGATAGCATGTTCTACCTGAGTACCATTTCGCTGGAGGGTGTGGTGGGCAATATCATTGCAAATCAAACAAGGGAACATGGTCAGAATTAATCAAAAGAATTTTGCCAAGGGGAATGCCCCTATTCTGCCAAAGCTTAGCCATACGGAAGAGAAGCTTATACGGCTGGGGAACCCATGCGACAGAGACAACCATGCAGACAAGGTCAACTATGCGGCAGATCCAGTCATGCTGCTAAGTCCAGCCATGCATGCGACAAAGTTGGTCATGTGGCCGAGTGGCTTATGCGGCTAAGCCACCCATGCAGTAGTGAGTAAGTTGGCACATAGATGGATCCATGCATCCAACCGTGCATATGTGTCTGTGTTCAACTGAACCCTTTCATCTTTCTCATTCGAAACCTACCCTTGATCGGGGGCTGAATGTCGACAGGAAACAACGGAGGGTCCACCACAGCGGAGCAGGCCTTCCCCTTGTTCTTGGCTTTCCCTTTGCTCTTAGCGGCGGCATCAACGACAGAGGAAGTGATTTTAGGAGCCATGTTAGTGAGCAGCAGTAAAAAGGGTAGAGGAGAAGAGAAGAAAGTAGATAGTTTCTTTCTCTCTCCTCAGGATCCCTATATAGGTGGGGTTATACAGCTAGGGTAAATACAGCGGCGGTTCGAATCCCAACGCTAGATCTACGAAATAAAAGAAAGACGACGACGAGTTCTCGTTGGTTGAGCCGCTTTATCTTCTCTGAACCATCGCCTCAGACTCTGTATCAACTGACAGCACAGAATCCCAAGAGATCGCCTCGGAGATCGAACCAAATCTACTCATTTAATGAATTGACAGTCTGACAGAATGTGCTATGCAACAATATAGAGTTATGCGATATATCTCTACTATGCGGCCAAAAGTGCTCGATCATGCTTCTCAATCAAAGTATTCCAAACTCGTCATTTTGGAAAAAAAACTACATGCTACATAGAGCTCATGTCAAATAAAACCTGATAGATACGACTAGGCAGAAGCTGTATAATAGCCTTCATGCGACCAGACGAACCAAGTAGCAAGAGCTCGCATAAAGGATCCTTGACACACTCTAACGCCTGACAAAAATGCCTGATAGCCTTGAGACTCGCAAGAAGGCGGCATGCATAAAGATAAAGAGTCATATCCAATAATTAATGACCTCGTCAGACCAACCGTCCCACTTGTTCTGCCTATGCGGCTTTAACATTATGCAGCCTCGATGATATGCGGCCTCAGTCAGATAAAAGCTCATATGCGGCCAGGACACATATGCAGCTAGAGCACACATGCGGCCCCGACTCTATGCGTAATCGTCCTCATGAAGCCAAAGTGTCCATCAGACCAAAGGCGAACCATAACACATATACGACCTCGCCAACATGCAGACAGAGTGTCCATTCGACCAAGGCCAAAACGAGAGTATGTATGCTGCTACAAGACCCATGTGGCCTTACTATTATACGACCAAGTTGTTATGTGGCCTCTAACTCATAAGATCTTTCCGTTACAACTGTAGAGATCTTCGCATAGTTGGTGCTGACTACGTGTCCAGCTGACCAAGTCATGCCCACAACGGGTTGATAACAACCCCGATATCTCATCAACAACATATCTGAACTGAACTCACGTGGCAGCTTTCTCGTGACGTGGAGCCACAGTTACAACCGTATGCTGTTGAAGTAGCCCTATGCGGCCAACAAGCAGGAACATATGCGGCATCCATAGCACGTCTACAGGGCGGATATAAATAGAAAGGTACCACAACTATACAAAAGGTTGGTTATCTGCGAACCTATACTCAAGAGAGAGAGAGAAGAGCTTCTGCATCGGATCATCTACGGAGTAAAGATGGTTGCTATACTCCTAACCCTCCATCGTCACCCCCAAAAAATAAATTTGTACTTAGATTGTCTTCTAGGACTTCTTAATATTTTTTTTAGTTTATTAATCAAATTAAGTTCTTTTAGTTCTCCTTTTGATTTAATAGCAAACAGAGATTTTGAGGATCCATCATCTGTTGTGTATCCAGGACTCCTGGATACAGATAATAGCTTTTGAAGAAGGGAAAATATTATACATAGGCACTCGTTGGGGATAATGAACCAAGAGTATAATGATGGTATATCTTGATCGCTCGGCTGGTGATAAGGGGAATACAAGTCTAGTTTAGATATAGTACTTTTTCAGGAACTTGCCATTGATAGAAATTATGAGCAAGTTGCCGTTGGGTAGGCACCGTTGGAGAATACTAATTCTACGACGAACGCACCTTCCCATTTGGGTTGGAATTTTTTGGCCATCTTGTGGGTCTTAACCATCGGCCTCCTTACAGTCAGAATGAGATCACCCACTTGGTAGGTCCTCTTTTTCACCCGTTTGTTGAAGGCTCTCGAGAGACGTGCTCAGTATAGCTCAATGTGTTGTTGAGCTAAGAGATATTTCTCGTCGAGTGCTTCTAACTCTTGTAGCCACCGACGGTGATTGTCGTCGACTGTTAATTGGTTGGAGAGAGCCACCCAGAGTGAAGAGATTTGCATCTCAAGCTGGAGGACCATTTTACTTTTGTATACTAGAGAGAAATCCATATTGCCAGTAGCTGTCCAGACCATTGTACAGTAGGCCCAGAGACATTCATCCAGCTTTTTATTCGAGTTGTATTTATTGGAAGATACGAACTTATTGAGAAGCTTTAAGATGGTCTTGTTGAAGGCTTTCGATAGACCATTTGATGGTGGGTTGTAGGCAGTCGACGCTACATTCTGAATCCAATTTTTATCACAGAACCGGTAGAACGCATGGCTTACAAACTGTGAACCATTGTCATGGATGAACCTTTGTAGTAAGCCAAAGCGGTATATGACGTGATGCTTGACGAAGGTGATCATATTTTATGTTTTAACTTCAGCGAGCGGTACGGCTTCTGCCCACTTGGAGAATTAGTCGGTGATGACGAGGATGAACCGATGTCCCTTGGATGAGGGTGGATTAATCGGTCCAAAGGTGTCCATACCCCAGGCTTCGAACGGCCAGGACGCCTTGGTCGGTTATAGAAACTCTGAGGGTTGGTAGATAAAGTCTGTGTGGATTTGGCATGTTTGGCACTTCCTTGCATAATCAATGGCGTCTGCTACTATTATCGGCCAATAGTAGCCCAAACATCGGAGGCGGTCCTGCAGCTTTGGACCGGGTTGGTGGGCACCATAGACGCCATCATGGGCTTCCCGAAGTGCCTGTTTGGCTTTTGTATTAGATAGGTATCGTAGCAGAAGACCATCATATGAGCGACGATACAATATTTTGGTAGTATGTCATAATAGAACCACAGGGAATGTCTTCTGATGGAAGTGGCTCCCTTTGGGTTCTCGAAGAGAATTCCATAGACAACGTAGTCGATAAATAAAAGTCTCTAGTTTTAAGAGTCATTACTCGTCTCTACTTAGTAGCTCTGGCACAGAGAGAGGTTGTTCTTAGGGCAGACTAGCTCCCGACCGAACATAGTGATCAGTTCATGGGCATAGGGTAGAACAGCTAGAGAACCTGCGAGTCCAGCTACGACATCCGCCTTGATATTTTGCAACCGAGGGACGTGCTCAATGAAGAATCCCTCAAAGGTCGAGATGATGCCAAGAGCAGCTTGGTGGTAAGGAATCAGGTCTTCATGCCGGACTTCGTACTCACCCTGGACTTAGATGATTATTAATTTGGAATTACCATAGGCTTCCTAGTGGTCAACTCCTTGTTTAGCTAGTTGAAGTCCAATGATGAGAGTGCTGTACTCTGCCACATTATTGATGCATGGCTCAGTGAAGGAGTATGTACGATTGATAACCTGGTCATAGGGAGAGATCAACACTATCCCGACTCCAGCAATGATGTTGCCTTTGGGCCCTGTCCTCGAAGCATCGTCGAAGAACATCTGCCAAACGGCTTCTGCGTTCGTCACGACGTTGGAGTTTGCGACTTTGTTTGGAATCTCGTCGTAGAGTTTCGAGGTTTCTGGCACTAGATGGGCTACCAAAAAGTCGGTCAGTGCTTGACCCTTGACAGCTTTCTATGGAACAAATACTATGTCGTATGGAGATAGTAGTATTGCCCAGGTAGCCAAGCGAGAACTGAGCGCCCCTGGTTTGGTCATAAGGACTCTCAGAGGATTAACTCGCGAGATCACGTAAATAGTTTTTCTAGCCATATAATGTCGGGTCTTCTGGATAGAGAATACAAGAGCAAGGCATTCATTCTCAATGGGGGTGTACCTATGCTCCATGCCAACCATCATCCGACTAAGATAATAGATGGCCTTCTCGTGGCTTGCATCACTATTCTGGGATAATAGAGCACCGATGGAGTGTTCCATTGTATGCACGTAGAGAAGAAAAGGCTTCCCCACGACTGGGCCTACCAGCACTGGAGGGTTTGATAGGTATTCCTTGATATCATTGAATGCGCGCTGGCATTCTTCATTCCAGACAAAAGAGACATCTTTTTTCATAAGATGGGTAAATGACCGATAACTCCCAGAGAGGTTTGATATGAATCTCCTGATGTATGCCAACCTTCCTTAAAGACCGGGGCTTTCTCGAAGGTTTTTTGGCGGGTTCATCTCAAGGATTGCTTTTGTTTTGTCGGGGTCTATGTGAATACCCCTGGAAGTGATGATAAAGCCCAAAAATTTACCTCAGGAGACTCCCAAGAAGGATTTGGTAGGGTTCATCTTGAGCTGATGCGTACGCATGAGGTCGAACACAGTCTTTAAGTCCCTGAGGTGGTCACCTTTGGAGCGAATTTTGACGACGATGTCATCGACGTAACACTCGACCGTCTTGCATAGATGCTCTCAGAAGATGGTGATTATAGCTCGCTGGTATGTAGCACCTGCATTTTTCAGACCGAAGGGCATGAATGTGTAGAAGTATACTCCTATCGGCGTTCAGAATGATGTATAATTCTAATCGTCAAGAGACATCTTGATCTAATTGTAGCCTGAGAATTCATCTATGAAAGGCATACACTCGAAGACACAAGTGTTATCGATCATTATGTCTATGATCGGAAGAGGGAATTCATCTTTAGGGCAGGCCAAATTTAGATCACGGAAGTAAATACAGATCTGGATCTTCCCATTCTTTTTGACGACGGACATGATGTTGGCTTCCAAGTCTGGATGTTGTACTTCGTGAACGAAACTACTAGCTATCAGTTTTTTGACTTTGACTTCGATGGCGTTCATACCGTCTGGCCAGAACCACCGTTGCTGCTTCTTGACAGGCTTAGCGTTCGACAAGATGTTGAGCTTGTGGACCACAATTTGGGGGTCCAGTCCCAGCATATCTTCGTAGCTCCAAGCGAAGACATTAATGTATTCCCTGATAAACTATAACAGGGATTCCTGTTCATCATCGATCAGACTCTTACTGATGAAGATGGGTTTGGGGGAGGATTCGTCGCCCAGGTTAACTTATACGACTTTATCCTCGGTAGAAGGTTCTCGTTGTTTGAACCACATCTCCCATTATGCATCTAGGTGTTGGGCCAACAGTTTTAATTCAAAGAGTTATAGTGGATCTTCATCATCTTCCTCAGGGTCAGCTGACACCATGTTGGCAAACAATGTTTGCTTGAGCATCTCTCCGATATTGACATCGGATTCCCAAGAGAAAAACTCTGAAGAGTGAGAATGTAACTCATCTTCTTGATACGAGCCTTTGGGGGTTGTAGAAGGTATAACATACCCTAAGCCATGCTTGATCTTATGGTATTAGTCCTTGGACTTGCCTGCCAGAGCGGCGAGATATACGGGCAGTCGTCGACCTTTGTCGTAATTCAGACCTTGGATTCTTTTAAGATCATAGCCCATCTTCTGGATGAGGTGTTTGGCTTGACCACTAAACCAGTAGATTGTATTTTGTTGGTATCAGATTCTGGCTCTTTTTTCTTTGGGATGAAGGCCCGGGGTCCTTCAACCCTTCCGAAGATGATGTGTTTGTATCATCTCCTTCTTGCTAGAACCGTGAAGTAGGAACTTTAGCTAGGGAGAATTCAGTTGACAGCATAGGTAGTAGTCACCTGTGTCTGCAAGCGCAAGCCTAGACTGTGCTGTATGGAATATAGTGCACTTATGTGTACAACTTTGGAGTATTTCAAAGATAGTCCTTTATTGATGACATAAGGTATCTCGTCTTCCAAAATTATATCGTCGAGAGAAGGGACGTTAGCATGAGCAGCTATGTACTCCTCTAGCTCATCTTTTTCGAGATCTACCCCCAGTGTGAGTGGCAACTTTGTAGGTTTCCTGCACAGCTTTACTACCAAAGGTTCGGACGTGGTGGATGGTGTCGGATCTCCCTTCGACGATCGATCCATCCTACGAAGGTAGACGACCAGAGGTTCGGGTGTCTTTCTGTATAGGTTTACGATGATAGGACCGGTTGTGTCTAGAGTGCGTACCTTTAGACAGACTATTAAAGGATCTTCTGGTGTTGCCCCAGCTTCTGCCTCATTATCGACGTAATTGCTACCTTCATCTTGGTAGAACTATTCATAAAGATTCGAGTCAGAGTAGTAGCACTACCAGAAAAAGTCAAATTAGCGACGTCTAAAAACGTCGCTAAATAACCAAAAATCGTCGCTAATTAGGTTTAGCGACGTAATTAGCGACGTTTTAAAGAAGTCGGAAAATACCAAGTCCCTAATACAAAAAACGTCGCTAAACGTCGCTATACCGACGTTTTTTAGCGACTTTAATGTGTCGCTAAATTTAGCGACGTTTTGCGACGCCAAGTCACTAAAAGCGACGTTTAGAAAAGTCGCTAAACGTCGCTGATTAGCGACATCTATCGCGACGTTACACCGACGTCTTTAATGACCTGGCTATACTGCCATGTCAGCAATTGGCGACGTTTAGCGACGTCATTAGCGACGTTATTAGCGACGTTATTAGCGACGTTTTACGGCGTCGCTAATTAGCGACGTAATTAGCGACGTAATTTAACGTCGCTAAACGTCGCTAAACGTCGCTAATAACGTCGCTAATTTTTAAAAAAAATTAAAAAAAAATTCCCAGAATCAAACATTGTGATTCCCTGCAGTTTTACATCATCTTCATCATACACACCAACATGATTTAACTATATTATCCAATTAAATTAAAGACCACAAGAAGTATCAATCCAATTAAATGTGGATAACTATATAATCCAATTAAATTAACTAAAAGTATCAATACAAGAAGCATCATACATCATGTCTATTGTTGAAGTACCAATAATTCATAAATAATAATAATAATAACTAGACTACTACGGATCTGCAGGAGGCTGACCAGCGGCGCGCTTCAAGGATAACAACTCCTCATACTCGTCCCGTGGAATCGACACCGATGTCGATGGAGAAGGCAGTGACGTCGGTGGCGGCCGTGCCCGCTCCAAATCTGCGAGTCGCTGGTTGTAAGAATCCAGGGTAGATAACAACCTCGTACTGCTATCACCCATTGAATCCTGCATCCTCGTCAGGTTCTCGCCCATCGATAGCTGTGACGCATGCATCCTCGTCAGCTTCTCGCCCATCGATAGCTGTGACGCCTGCAGCTCCATGATGTTGCGATCATTGGAGGCTCTAATATCATTTGTCAATTCTCGTAGCTCCGTCATGCTGCGGTCGAGCATATCCAATCGTGCGATAAGCATCGGATCGTCCGCCTGCGGCTGGGACCGGGACTGGTCCTCCATACTTCGCAGCAAGTCGTCACGGAGAGACGCAATCTGACGGTCAACGGCCTCCTGGACGGCCTCCTGGACTCTGGCCGACGACTGCGAGGGCTGCGACTGCGAGGGGTGTGTGGAATGCACAGCTGTCGGGGAGGCCCTAGATGACTGCGTCGCAACCAGGGCGCCATAGGAGCCCGTACCGTAGTCCGTACCCCTCTGGAGACCACCAGCTGCGGTCACCCACAGGTCGTCCGCCGACGGAGATGGACCGGGCTGCGACGAAGCACCAGCCTCTCCAGGTGTAGGTGCACTAGCAGTCGCCCGCTCACGAAGCCTAAGATACTCGGCCTAGAAAAGGTTTGGAAACTCAATAATTGCCTAAGTTATATTAAAATAAACACAAAGTAAAGTAATACTTACATAGGTCTGTGAGGCCCTCTCATCAATGAGATTTCCGTCCTTGCGATGGGTGGCCAAGAAGACGGTCACCATGTTCGCATCCTCACCCCTCTGTACCTGTTAAAAATATATTTTTTATTACTAAACTTAAATATTTATTCCAAGTACCATTTTATGGTACTTATATTAAAATAATATATTTTAAAAGAAAAAACAAACCAAACGACGGAAATGTTCCGTCATCGGAATCGAGCCACCACACCACTTGGCAGCATTCTGCCTAGCCGCCTTGGCCTTCTTAGACCTTTCCTTGTAGCTCGGATCGTCGAATCTAGCCCTCATCGCAGTCCACTGCTCAGGCGTGATCCAACCTTGGATCGGTTTTCCAGCACGATCACGAGCCTTCTGGTCATCCAGAGCATCTCGGATAAGCTTGGCGGCAACGGTAGGAAAGAGCCGCTCGATCAACTCGGCCCGGTGCGGAGGATAAAAATACGTTTGCTACAATAAATAATTCATTAAGTTAGCATCACGAATATGCATAAATTAGAGGATTTATTTAATATATTTTTACCTGGAAGTGCGCAAACCAGAACGCCTTCCTCTCCTCCGGAGCCTCCGAATAGTTGATCCAAGGGCCACCGTAGTTGTTTCTCAGAAATTGGCCCAGGCGTCTCTGAACCGACGATGGACGATATCTATACAGAAATAATAATTTAGATTACTGAAAAAGTCAATATACGATGAATAAAGAGAAACACAAATATATATTAAACCATCTAATTGACTTACTTTGTACCGTCGGCCCAAATCTCTGTCCTCGTTTCCTCCGGTGGTGCGCATGGAGGATCTTGCTGATGCTGGGACAACGTCGGCACGACCTCCTCTACATGCTCATCTGTCTCCATGCTTCCGTCAGCAGGAGGAACGCTGGACGAGGGAGTACTATCACGCCTGGAACTACTCGTCCCAGGAGTGATGCCACGCAACGTCGTCGCAGTCGGAGATGTGGCTGCTCGATATACTGGAGTACTGGGCGACGATGATCCGGAACCAACAGTAGGCAGTACCGGAGTGGCACTCTGTCTACCTCGGGACCTGCCGAATCCTCCGCGTCGTCCTGTCATATCTGATAACAACATATGATGAATATAGAGAAACACAAATATATACTACATTCTACAGTCGGAATGTGATACATATCTCAAAGTATTATACAGTCAAAATATAATACATATATTCGTTAATGTCAACATCTACTTCTACATGCAATATTTATAGTCCAAATATAGTTACATTCTACATGGAATATTTTATATTTTCAATCATCTTCAGAAAATTCATCTTGTTCGCCTTCCTCGTCCTGCTCTTCCTCTTCCTCGTCTTCACTTTCATCTATTTCGTCGTCCTCTCCGGATAATTCTACATCTTCTACATTATTACTCGTGTAATGAGTAACTTCCGTTGAGTCCACATCTACAATATTTGTTACAAGAGGTAGATCGTCCTCCTGATAAGCTATTTCGTCAATGTCAAAGGTATTTCTAGCTTTAGTCTTGCATACTGCCCACCAATCCGACCTCGCTGTCCCCCGTCTAGGATAAGTTGCGAAGTACACGAGCTGAGCCTGACTTGATAGGACAAATGGTTCGTAGCCTTGATATCTACGCTTGTAGTTTATATCCACAAGGCCATGCTTGTCAATTTTCCAACCTTGATCTTGAATCGGATCGAACCATTCACACCTGAATAGCACGATATTAGCAGGTTCTGGGCCATAATTATATGTCAACTCCACAATCTCTCGTAAGATGCCAAAAAAATTATTGCCCGGATTGACGTCTTTGTAGTTTGAAGATTTGATACACAAACCACTGTTTTTCGTGGAATCAAGATCCAGAAAGCTGTCTCTAATAGGAGCATTTGTTGACTTGAACCTGAACCCATTCACACAGAAACTTGGCCATATTTTTACGGCAGTAATTGGTCCCTTGGCTAGAGTCCTAATAGATTCAGTCTCAGGTGATATTAGACGATCGACCTAAATACCAAAGTAGCGATAGTAAGTTATTTGTTTTGCAAGTGCAGAAATAAAAAGTAATTACCAAGCATCTTACATATGCGCTCAACCAAGAAGGAAAATGGCATCTCATATCTTGTTCTACTTCTTCGTCTGTTATGTAGGGCCTAACCGACCTCAACTCATCATTATATGTGCTGAAAAACAATGAAGCAACTGCTGATTAGTAGCATAATAGTATCTTATACTATTACATTGAGATGATGTAAACGTGGACGTTAATTACTTACCCCTCTAGCTTCTCCACTTCATCCTCGTCGCAATTGAGTAATATATACAATTGAGCAGCCCTTAGCTCATCGTCATTCAAATATCTCTTCTTCATTTTTCCCGAGGGCTTTCCGGATGCATTGAATACTTTGAGTATTGCATCATTAGATTCCTGATATGCGTCGTCGTTTCTGGGAGCTTTCGTCCTATTAGTAGCAACATGCGGATTGAAATACGAGCAAAAGTTTGTAATCTCCTCGAGAACATAAGCTTCACAAATAGAGCCTTCAACCCGTGCCTTATTTTTCACCTTTCTCTTTAGGTGATTCAGATGGCGCTCGAAGGGGTACATCCACCGATAACCGACAGGACCGCCAACACGTGCCTCATAGGAAAGATGAATTGGCAAATGCTCCATAGAGTCGAAGAATCCAGGAGGAAACACCTTCTCGAGCTTACATAGTGTTACCGCAATGTCCCTCTCTTGCTTTTCTAGACGATCGACGAGCAACTTAGTACAACAAAGATCTCTGAAGAATATGCTCAGCTCTGTCAATGGGTCCCAAACGACCTGCAGTAAGAATTCCCGAAATGCAATCGGAATTAACCTCTCCATGAATACGTGACAATCGTGGCTCTTCATACCTACTAGTTTGTTCTCCTTGAGGTCGACGCATCTTTTCAAGTTCGACACGTACCCGTCTGGAAACTTTAGACCCTGAATCCACCTACAAAGTCTACCTTTATCCTCTTTATCCAGTGAGAAAACTGACTTAGGTTGCTTTAACTTTCCATTCCCCTCCTCTATCAAATGTAATGCAGGACGTCTACATATGTCTTCTAAGTCCAACCTCGCCTTCGGATTATCTTTCGTCTTCCCCTTTACATCCATTACAGTATTAATTATGTTATCAAACACATTCTTCTCGATATGCATGACATCAAGGTTATGTCTGATCAGATTGGTGCTCCAATATGGCAGATCCCAGAATATACTCCTCTTCGTCCAGTTATGGGTGCGACCAAATCCGTCACACTTGTACCCCTTAGCAGGCTCTTGGATAGCACTTGGTAAATCTTTTACCTCTTCCCATATCGTGCATCCGGGCCACCTTGGTGGTGGATTGGCCTTCTCCACAACTCCCGCACGAAAAGCATTCCGATTCCTCCGGTACGGATGATCGTTCGGCAAAAATTGTCGATGACAATCGAAGAAGCACGGTTTGCCTCCGTGTTTCAAACGGAAAGCCTGAGAACGGTCCATGCAATACGGACATGAGAGACGACCATGGGTGCTCCATCCCGATAACATTTCATAGGCCGGAAAGTCGTTGATGGTCCACATAAGTGCTGCCCTCATCTGAAAATTCTGCTTTCTAGAAACATCGTACGTGTTGGCACCGACTTCCCACAGCTGATTCAACTCATCTATCAAAGACTGTAAATACACATCGATGTTCCTCTTCGGATTGTTCGGACCCGGGATAATAACGGTTAGGAACATATACGGAGTCTTCATGCACATCCAAGGCGGTAGATTGTACGGAGTGACGATCACAGGCCAACACGAATACTGGGAGCCCGAAAGTCCGAATGGGGTAAAACCGTCAGAGCAGAGCCCCAATCTGACATTACGCGCTTCCTCGGCAAAATATGGATACTCTCGATCAAAGTGCTTCCATGCTTCTCCATCGGATGGATGATCCAATACTCCTTCGATCTGTTTTCGCCTGTGCCAACTCATGTTTTCTGCAGTCTCCTTAACCATGAACAACCGCTGCAACCGCGGCGTCAAAGGCAAGTAGTGCATCGAATCGGTAGGCTTCCTTGCACCGACAGACTTTCCTCTAACAGTGGCCTTGTAGCGATCAGCACCACAGAATCTGTACGCATCTTCATCCTTGTCGTCTTTGTAGTACAACATGCACCCGTTGCGACATGCATCGATTTTCTCGTATCCCATCCAAAGCGATCTCACCATCCTCTTAGATCGATAGAAGTCTTTAGGCAACTTTGCACCCTCGGGCAAGATCTCTATAATCAAATCGAGCACTCGATTATAGCATTCTTGCGACATGTTAAAATCGGACTTGATGCTCAATAATCTTGTAACCACCTCCAACGGTGAATGATCCTCACAACCAGGATATAGTGGAGTCCTTGCATTCTCAAGCAACTCCATAAACTTTGCAGCATCGGCATTCGGTGCCTCCTCAGCTGCATCATAATTGTCGGGATTGAAACTAGGTCCCGCCGCATCATAATTGTCAGGATTGAAACTAGGCCCCGCAGCATCATAAACCATGTTCACCAACCCGTCGTCGTAAGCATCGTGGTCTTGGACATCCATATACGGCTCCACATAGGGCTCCGACTCCGATGCTAGAGATACAAGTTCTCCGTGCGCGGTCCACTGATAGTAATTCGACGTAAAGCCCTTCGAGTATAAATGATATGTAACTTCCACTTCAGGATGATATTTCCTGTTGCGACATCTCACACACGGATACTTAATTTTGGTACCGTCCATGTATTGAGGGAACGCCTTTGCGAACTGCAGGAACTGCTGTACACCCTCAATGAATTCATCCCGCACACTGCACATGTCATCAGGATGACGGTTGTACATCCACGAACGATGACGCAGATAGTAATTCATATCCATTTCTAGAAACTTCTGCAAAATTGACATAAGCTATCATATAAATCATTACATGCAAAATTAACCGTACTATAAAAATCATAACTGATATAATACATATTTTCATTTATCAAAACTGCAGCTGCCCCCAACCCCATAGTACTATGAACTGCACTATAAGTGTGCAGTCAACACTACAAATAGTGTGTCATACTATAGAACTGCAGCTGCCCCCAACCACACTCCTAGGTCAGTGTCCGTTATGGGAAAAGCAGTCATGGCATTGCACTAAGGCACCTGGTGCTTGAACAATTTTTGCATCAAAAGTTTTCCAAGTACACGGGCTATTGCTCTATGAAAATATGCCATAGCTAGGAGTAGAGCTGTCGAGTGGGCCGAGACCGGACCTAAGGGTAAAAATCTAAGTCCAGTTCGACACGTGACCCACGGCACAGTGAGTTTCAGACTGGACCGAGCCGGACCGGATCGGACTTGGGATTTCGTGAACCCTACAAGGACTTCAAAGTAGAGATTGAAGAACAACTAACATTTTATTTTTAAATTATGAAGTGTAGGGTTGAATGTGCATAGGAGATGGTTGGGAGCGCATTTGTTTCCGGGAGAAACAACACAGATGGTATGCTCTCTCGGATGAACTTCTCTACTTTGGGATATGTAAACATAGCACAAAAAAATAACACACTGCAAGTTCTTGCTTCATATTTGTCTTGGAGATTCACAATCCATTTGTTTCAATCTATATACAAGAACTTGGCAGATTGTATGCATACCAAATCCCATAGATTGGCGTAGGACTATGTAATACATGGATGTGTATAATACATCAAATATTATAAACCAGGTTGTCGATCAGGCTAGCAAGCAGCAGCGTGTCGGGCCGGGCCGAGCTGTGCCTTGGGTCGGAACGAGCCTGGGCTTCGGGGCCGGACCTCTCTTATGGGCCGAGATATGAGGTCCGACACGTCCCTATATATTGGGTCGGGCCGGGCCGAGCCCACGATAATTCGGACAGGGTTTTGCGGGCCGGATTCGTGCCGGGCTGGTCATCCCGGTCCAATTGTCAGGTCTAGCTAGGGGTGGGCGTTCGGGTTATTCGGTTTCAACACCGAAATAATAAAAATCGAATAAGTAAAAATTTTAAAAACCCAAAGCTGAAATAAATTATCTATAACCGAAACAGAACCGAATTGATAATCAATTTATTTTATTTGATAATCAAAGCTAGTAAGCAGTGCTCACTGCTGCTGTTACCTCTCTCGTAGACTTGGGCCAGTCGGCCCTAACCCTAACCCTAACCCCATGTCAACAAACCTAACCCTAACCCTAACCCTAGGTCCTCATCAGTGTCTGTGTCAGTGTGTGTGTGTGCCGTGTCTGTGTCTGTGTCAGTGTCTGTGTGTGTAGTGTTTGTGTCAATGTCACATGTGTCCTGTGAGAGAGAGAGAGAGAGAGAGAGAGAGAGAGAGAGAGAGAGAGAGAGTAGGGTTTACCGGAATAGGGTGGAGAGCCGGTCGACGGAGCGCGGGGGAGGGGGGGGGGAGTTTTTCTCTTTTCGAATTTTCAGCAGATGGGGAAAAATGAAACCGAGCCCTAATTAACCAAATTTTAGCGACGTTTAGCGACGTCCAAGTAAAACGTCGCTAACTTAAATTTTAGCGACGTCATTGACGTCGCTAAACACGTTGCTAAATATTTTTAATAAAAAGGTCGCTATATACGTCGCTAAACGTCGCTAAATTAGACATATTAGCGACGTTTAGCGACCTTTATTTAACTTATAGCGACTTAACTTTTAAAATCTTAATAAAAGTCGCTAAACGTCGCTAAATGTCGCCATTTAGCGACGCCTAGCGACGTTTTTATAAGGAGTCGCTAATTATATATTATTAGCGACGTTTATTCTGACGTCGCTAAAATACGTCGCTAATAGCGCTTTTTCTAGTAGTGTAGGCTTCGATCCCTTTGAATGGGTTGACATCAGCAAACTCTGTTTTGACCGTGCTATGTTCGTTGGCGTACTTTGGGCACTGATGTAGGGTCGACGGCATGATCCTATGTTCATGTATCCATGGACGTCTGAGCAAGACGTTGTAGGATACATCTACATCAATGACGTAGCAGGTGACCTCTATTTTCAAGTCGTCTATCTGGATTTTCAAAAAAATCTTGCCCAGAGGGTAACTCCTTTCTGTATTGAAGCCAGTGATGGCAGTATTGGTGGCTTCCAGGCGATGCATCGGAATACCCAGGGTCTGAAGCAGACTCTGTGGGATAATATTGATTGATGAACCAGGGTTGATGTGCATCCAGTCCACCATAATGGTACTAATGTACCCTGTGTAATACATGGGACGATCATGCCGGTTATTCTTTAACAACATGTCATGTTGTGAGAACGTGATGCTGGGTAACGCCTCCATGATATTATTACAGTGGGGGTAAGCAGCAGGATCTTCAACTGGCGGCTTGACCTACCAGGTAGGTGTCGGCATTTTGCAATGCCTTACTAAGAGCGACTTGAGTATTTTTGGAGAGTCGGAGAAGCTCGATTAGAGACAACTTCGCTGGAGCGTTGGCGAGCTGGGCCAAGATGTCGAAGTTGTAGGACTTTTCCATCCCCTGAGATGAATCTTTGTGCAGCGGCTTGTCAAATCAATTATCTTTCTGCTTAGACTTGTCCGGTGCTGGTGGCTAGGATATACTCAGATCTGATGTTGCGGGTGCAACTGTTGGAAGTGCACAATTATTAGGAATGTCGTACTCTCGTTGGTACGCTAGGCCTGACCTTGTTGTTCCTGCTATTGCTTCCTCAGATGGGAGAGAAATCATGTAGCAGGGTTTGGATTTCTTGTCCCTAGTCTTGGTGGAAAACGGTGTTGTCTACTGCATTAATTCTGGAATCGGGGTGAACCCTCATGACCTCCCCACATGGCGTGGTGAGAGGTATCAGCCCGACCATTTGGTCATAAGACGGCAGAAGGTTGACGACTTCCATCGTTGCCCGGGGGATCGAGATTACTCTGTCTTGGGCCTCCATCACTAGAAAGTTGCCGAACTGGAGAGACACCATATTTGTGGCAACTGTCTTGTCATTGAAATCTAAGGTGAGGGTCTTGGTGTCAAGCAGACGCTAGATGTAGCACTTGAGTATATAGCAATCTCTCGTCGCATGGTGGATGTAGCGATGGTAGTGGCAGTACTTGGGATTATTTATCTCGATTGCCTCAACAGGGCGCTTGACGTTGGGGAGCCGAAGCTTGCCACCCTTCATCAGCAAGTCAAAGTTATCTTCGAAGGAGCAAGTCTCTTGGGTCTATGGAACCTCAGCCGGATTTTACTCCGGCTTCTTGGTTAAGTTAGCCACCGGGTTTTACTCCGGCTTCTTGGTTAAGTTAGCCACCGGATTTTACTCCGGCTTCACAGCAACGTATGGCAAGACAATCATATGCACAGAAGAAGATTTTATTAAAATCAAAATCATGATTACATGTGAGGGAAATCCTGTCTACAAGGGGTTTTTCTTCATTTTTCATGGTTACATATGAGGAAAATCCCGTCTACAAAGGATTTCCTCATCTTATCGGAAGGCCACCTCCAGGATCTGTTCTGACAGGTTCTCGCATCGGTGAAGGTCTTCCTCTTCTTCCATGGCAGTTCATCGACTTCCACAGTCATGAACAAGAAGATGATTGCTGGCGGGAGGATACAGTACTGGGCCTACCTGAACTTCTTCAGGGCCCATCCTCCACACGCCATGTCAGATCCAGTTGAGGCTTCTTTAACCCAACTCGATCGAGGACGACAGTTACGGTTTGTCTTCTCTCGTCCGCGGAGGTCTCAGGAGAAAATATACAGCTTGCAAGTTGTGTGGTCTAATACGACCCTTCCTCTCTCCCGAAGAACCACCATACAAAGTTGTTGATTATCCCGAGCAAGGGAGGCTATGATATCCTTCCATGATCCATCATTGCAGATGACACTTGCTCGAAGACGCCATCTTTTTCGGCCCCTTACATGCTGGAAGAACATGGTCTTCTTCTTCCTCAGATCGACCCGACGGACTCCGGTGATCATCCTTGTATGGCAAATGGAATGTGGAAAGAACAGGTTAAACTCCTCAGCCTTTTATAGGCGAGAGAGGTCACGCCGTCCCCAATAAATCTGCCATAAAGTCAGCATCGACCGTTTCAACGCTCCATTCAGAAACTTTTCGAGTTACGAGGAGCGGTTCATGCTTCATTCAAAGCGTTCCAAATTCTGAGGGATTTGAAAGCTTTTAAGGGGGTCTTGTAGAAGCATAAAAAATACGCTGGATAGCTCTACGCAACATAGTGATGCAGGGCAGCGTAGACATGGACCTCAGGGCCATCAAGAGTGCAACGGAGCTTTTCCGCAGAGCACAGCGTAAAATATGAAGGGACCATTCGCGTAAAAGCAGTATGTCCAGGCTGCTTCAGCGTAGACAGGGTGCTTCATCGCCTCCATGGTGTAAAACTCATCTGCTTTCAAAGCAGCATTAAAGCGTACGAGGAACGCTTCGTCTTCCCCAAAATGAACCTATCAAATTACACAGTGAACCTGACGTCTGACTCCTGACAAAAGGTGCTGCATGGCTACCCAGACGACGGCTGGAACAATGGCAGACCACTCTGGACGCGCCCCTGCATTTAATGCATAGTATGATGGCGGATCTCTGCATTTAATGCAGAATATTTGATTAAATATCACCGAACCGTCGTTTACTGACATCCCCTCAGCATAAACTGCTTTTACGCATACAAGGGGATACGCTGCCTTATTTTACACAGGCAGACGTAAATTGTTTACGCTCCGCGGAAGACAAACAGACTACCATGTCAAAAGCTGCTCTTCGTACAGGGCTCGAGGCACGTCTCTGCACCTAATGCTCAGAACGGTGGCAGGCCTTCAGAACACACCTCTGCAATTAATGCACAAGATGATGGCGGTTCTCTGCATTTAATGTGATAGATTTGATTATATCTCCAAGAGCCGTAATTCCAGCTAAGACATCCACATCATCACTCTGGCACGTTACGTAGCGGCTTCTACGTCTATTCAGCTTCTGTGCCCAAGCGACTTCTACGCCTCCTCAGCTTCTATGCTTGTTCGGCTTCTATGCTCATTCGGCCTTCTGTGCTTATTTGGCTTCTATGCCATCAGGCTTTTACGCCTACCCGGCTTCTATGCCTACTTGGCTTCTACGCCATAGTGACAGACATTGGCTTCTACGCCAACCTTTTCTACACGAGGGATACCTACCTACGTGGCTTCTACGCCGTGATCTTCGTAGTGATTATACGCATTTTGTCCCTTAGTTGGACCCACGTCACACGCTCATTCAAAAGATCATCTATACGCAGGAATTGGTTATTTTAACCGTTGTGTAAAAGGGTGCTGTACTTTCCACTACTCGGTTTCTACACCGACTGAGTGGTCACTGTCACCAAAACTCTATAAATAGAGACCTCTATCAACAGAGGACAGGGTCGAGACTTTAAAAAGAAGATCGAACAAGGTCGAACTTTAAAAAAAAGATCGAACCACGGGTCGAAAGATTGGAGATTGAAGAGAGGTCGAAGAGACTTTGAGAGAGAGAAGCATCCAGAGCTCAGGCAAAGAGTAGCGATCGACGACATTGGCATCGTGCATCCATCCTCTTTCGTAACCTCCGAAGCTGCTTTCCGTCTTCCACGGCACTTCTTCACCATCGTGTAGTCCAAGGGCTAAAGTGATCGACTACAGATCAGACACCTAGCAACATTTACCCAGATTAAATAAATTATACTCCCACATCCTCGTATAGGATCAAATTGTACAAGTTTGTTTGTAAACCAAAGAAAGCGGGTTTCGTGCAAACCTCGTCTTATATACATTTCATTCTTTCGTTTAAAACCACAAACAAGATGGCGACTCTGCTGGGGAAATCTTTCTCTTCTGATGAGGAAGCGATTGCTCAATACGATGCGGTATCCGTTGGATCCGTGAAGAAGACACTGGTCGTCCAGTTCAACCAGTCTGCCTACGAAGACATGCTTCAGACGGGGGGGTAGCTCTCACTCTCTCTCTGTACAAAACAACAGGAAGCTGCACAAGGTCTGGATGCCCAAGACATCCTCTACCATTCCTATGGACTCTTCGATCTCTCCGATCTCTCCGACCAACGAGGTTGTAGCATTGCTCCCTCCGTGCCCTGCACGTAAAATTCAGTCTCCCACCACGCGCGGTACAGACAAAACTTCTGGCAAAGCTTCAGCGCTAACCCAGAAGTATCCACTGCGCTCTACGCATAGAAACCAGTCTCCCGTCACGCGCAGTACAGACAAAACTTCGGGCAAAGCCTCAGCGCTAACCCAGAAGTATCCTCCGCGCTCTGCGCGAGAAATTCAGTCTCCCGTCCTTGGCGGAACAGACAAAACTTCTGGCTATGCCCCAGCGCTAACCCAGAAGTATCCACTGCGCTCTACGCGTAGAAACCAGTCTCCCGTCCCTGATGGAATAGACAAAACTTCTGATGATGCCTCAGCGCCAAATCGGAAGTACAAAGCATGCTCCGCACATAAAATAATATCTGACCTCTACGGAGAACCAGATGACCCCTGTGATCTCCGCAAGGGAAAGCAAGCGGCGAGCTACTTAACTTCTCGGCATTTATGCCAGCAAGGGAACAATCTACCCGCCCTCCAAATTACGCGAGAAGCTGATGGCCGCCTGAGGACATCCTCAGCCCTACGCCAACCAGAGCGAAGCTCCAAATTATGCCAGGTGAATTCCCTAAGCGTACAGAAGGCATTGACGGAAAGACACGCTCCTCGGAGATTATCCGCCACCCAGATGGCCAATCTGTTGTATACGGGTGGCACAAGGAAGACTATGGTCCCCATCGTCCGCATGCCTACCAATGGGAACATGAGGAACAAGCCATCATCTTCTTCTTCTGTAACTTCTCCTGACCTGCGCAAATATCTAATCCAGAAGCGCAAGGAGAGGGAATCTTCCAGCATGGACATTACGCCTCCTAGCGAGCACTGTTGTCACAGAGTTGTAATTAATTGCTGCTGTCCTAAAGCAAAACGACCAGTCTTCTACCAGCTGAGCTACTCTCCATCTATCCTAGAAGAAGCGGCCACGCATGCATCTGTGAACATGGCTTCACATATACCTAGAGGAAGCTCAGGCTCAAGACGTCCGTCCTCCAGAACTCCGAGCCAAAGGAGATTCAACATGCTCCTCGGGGACACTGAAGCTGCGGTGTTCCAGAACACTCGTTCGAGGTCACGACAACTGACTTCGTACTCCTCTGATTCTGACACTAGGGGTCGCCAGTCTCCCGAATCATACTGAGAGTATAGAGTCAACTTCTGCGGCGACCTATACACATCCTTCGACGACGCCCAGGGAAATGGGAGTATATGCCATTGGAGATGAACACGAGGAAGATTCGCCGTCAGGGAGCGAGGAACAACGCATCACTGTACTGGAGACGTCTCTAAAACAAATGCAATCGATGATGGAGAACATGCACCAGATGATGCTAACCCAGCACACAGTTGCTATGGCTCAAACAGCAGTCCCTCCAACTCAGATACGTGTGGGGGTGGACTTACCACCATCCAACACAGTCCAAGAGCCTACTTTAGACCAGGAGTCAGCAATTCCTCCGCTTCCTCACTCAGAGAATGTATTACCTCCTGCGGGAGTCGCAATGCAACCAACTCCGCACCATTCTGTGGCCTCGCTACCGGATGAAAATCTGATGCAAGCAGTACGGGAGTTGAAAGCCCAATTTGATGCCTTGAAGCACAAAGATCAGCTCAAGAAATCGGGAATGAATCAGCCTTACCAAACTATCTGGGAAGAGGTCCCTTTCCCTCCGAGGTACAAACCTCAGACTATGGCCCTGTTCGAGGGAAAAACATCACCAAGTCAGTACATGAACTATTTCAGTATGATTACGGTGTTGCTACAAGGGAATGACTCCCTCCTCACTCGGGTGTTCAAGGGCTGTCTCTCAGGAGTGGCTTACCAGTGGTACCGCAACCTGGCGGACAACTGCATTACTTCCTTCGAAGACTTCAAGGCTTTATTCTTCAGACGATTCTATGAGGGAGGAATGGACATGTCTATGTCCTCTCTCATCGAAGTCAAGCAGAGGGAAAAAGAGGATGTTCGTACCTTCATCGAACGTTTTCGTCAAGCCACGCTACAGATGCCTCCAGGAGTTCCAGACTCTGCATTGGTGGACATTTGCAGGAAGAACCTCCTTCCCGTGGTCTCGGTGTTCACGGGACCATATCAGTTCCATGATTGGCCCTCGTTCATCATCTCAGCAGTGGTCGTCGATGACAACAGTCACAAGGCGCACGACAATGGCATTATGATCTCTACCTCCGACAGAGGTAAAAGGTTATCCCCCAACGACGACCATCCTCGCAGTTCCAAAGGGAAAGAAGCTCTGGCAATCAATACGTCCTGACAAAAGACTGCGACAACAACGCAGACGAAACCTGGGACTTCTAGGCCCGTCGAAGTATACTCTTTCGACGATGATGATATTCCGAGTATATTCGAGTGTCTCGTCAAGAGTGGCAAGATCACCCTTCCGGAGGAGAGGCGGCCCAGTGAAGCCGGCAGTGCCAACAACCCCAAGTACTGCATCTTCCACAGATACGTACACCACCCGACCAAGGCGTGTTATATACTGAAAAAGAAGATCCAGGGGCTGATCGATGCTAAGGCCATCACTTTGCACAACACCGAGAAGACGGTCACGGCCAACATGATCTCCCTGCAATTTGGCGATCTACCTCCCCAAGAAGTCCCGGACGGTATGACACCTATTTCTCGGACAACGATGAACATCGTCAATCTCCCTCCAGCTAGGGGTCAAAATCATGACCTGGTACCCTTAACCACCCGACGGGGCGAGATCATGTGGGTTCATCCGGATTTGGTATCGGAGCTCGAGAAAGAGACTAATGCTGCTAAAGCTAAGTCTAGGAAGAACTCCAAATGCAAACCATGCCATATGGTTGCAACTTCTTCGCCATCAGACGAAGACGAGGTTTTGGCTGCAACCCGTTCAGGGAAAGCTTACCTCAAGGACTACGGAGCAAGTCCGGAAGATGCATCGGCAGACGCTTCAGCTACAGAGCCCGCCATACCATAGGCCGGTCCTGCAAGACCAACTTCGGCGGACAAAGGGAAGCAAAAAGAAGTACGCTTCGATAAACCTGTGAAAAATATTCAAAACAAAGGTTTAGAGAAGCCATACAACTTCGACATCCTGGCCCAACTGGCCAACACACCAGCCAGGCTGTCCATATTCGAGCTACTCAGGCTCTCCCAAGACACTCGTCTAGCCCTGAGTGAAGCACTGATACAGGCGAAAGCATACTTGACCCAGCTCAAGTCCCCTGACGAGGAACCAGTGGCGTGCCCTCAATGCCACAGTATGATGGAGGTGGTCCCGAACATCACTTTCACTCAAGACGACATGCTGTTAAAATATAACAGGCATGACAGACCCCTCTATTACACCGGATATATCGGTTCCATGGAGGTCGACCAGATTCACATAGATCTGGGATCATCAATCAGCATCATTCCTCACAGTCTACTCAGACCGCTGAGGATTCCTACCAGCGAATTGGCTTACACCACCACTACGATCGTGGGTTTCAATGCCGGAAGAAGTAAGCCGTTGGGGAAAATTCGCCTGAGGATCCAGATTGGCAACCTCAGATCGGTGGCTACATGCTATGTCATCGATTCAGAGGTATCCTACAATATTTTGCTGGGTAGACCGTGGATCCACGACCACAACATCGTTCCTTTGACTCTACATCAATGCCTTAAATATGTAGACGCCCAAGGAACAGTACAAACGGAGGTTGCTGACCTAAATCCATTTAATGGAATAGAATCCTACTATTTCGATGCCGTGTTGTACTCTCAAGACTGCGCAGAGGAGGTGTCAGCCCAAGCAGAGAAGGAATCCTACCGGGAGCCTAAAGGACCCTCTGCCGAACAACCACTGTCAATCAGAGTGAAAGGGCGAACTACTCGTCCAAAAGCCATGGAGCCTATGGCTATCCACCTGAACAAAACCAGGTCAGGAAAAGGGGGTGATCCTCTAGTGATCACTTTGAACCAGAAGCCTCCACCCTTGGTCATCAACCTTCGGCGCAACAAGCAGCCGACTGATGTAAATACAACCAGGAACGGAGTTCCAGATGATAATAAACATCCTCTTTTCTAGTATACCGACGCTCAGATTCAAAATCAGGAATCCTCTCCCCATGACGATATAGAACCTATAGCGCAAAAATTCTTGGAAGCTATAGATTCCTATCATCCATACATATGGGAAGTAGCATCATCATCCAATGTCGTCATGACATATGGACCACATGAGGATTCTATCTTCATTGTTCCACCTGCCCGCAGCAGTCAGTATTCTATATTCTTCGGCCGCATGCGCAACGAATCGACTATATGAGAAGATTCCTTCGACGACGATGCTGGTGAAATACAAGTTCACAGGTACAGTCCGTAAGCCTTGAAGATCATGCAAAATATGGGTTACAACTTGACGCTGAAGCCAGGTCTCAACTCTGGGAAAGGCAGACGAATATCGCCGCACAGAGATCCCCACTATCAACAAACCCGCTTCGGGTTAGGGTATGCCACCTCCCTTGCGACTTCCAAATCGGACGAGGATATACTTTCCTCTCCTCAAGGCGGCTCGTCGCTCTCTAACTCATCTCATGCTCTCGAGCAAACATTAACAGTAAATATGGTAGTGACGGATCCCTTCGAATCAGACGAACAAGAATCCGAACTATTTGAGAATGATGCTTGGGCTTAGCAAATGGATACACAATGGGAATTCTGCTTCGAGCAGAGAGAACCTCCCACCAAAGATGAAGTTATCCAGATTGATGTTGGGGATGAACTTTCACCAAAGCCGATATTTATCAGTAACAATCTTTCCCCAGCTGAAAGGGAAGAAGTCATTCAACTGATAAAAGAATACATCGACGTCTTTGCGTGGAATTATGAGGATATGCCAGGACTTGATCCAAAGGTGGCTACTCGTAAACTCAACATAAAGCCCGATTCGAAGCCTGTAAAGCAGCACCAACGCCGGTTTCGCCCGAATATGATGGACCCCATTGAAGCTGAAGTCAAGAAGTTGATAACCTGCAGTTTCATCCGGAAGAAACAACATCCCGACTGGGTCGCCAATGTTGTCCCGATCATGAAGAAGAATGGGAAAGTACGAGTCTGCATCGATTACCGAGATCTGAACACAGCCTGCCCCATGGACGAGTTTCCTCTTCCCATCACAGAAGTCATAATTGACAATACCTGCGGTTTCGAACGTATGTCTTTCATGGACGGATTCTCAGGATACAATCAAATCAAGATGCATCCTGAAGACGAGAAGCATACTGCCTTCCGGACACCACTGGGGTATATTGCTATACGGTCATGCCCTTCGGGTTGAAGAACGCCGGGGCTACTTACCAATAGGCTATGAGTAACATATTCCACAAGCATTTATGCAAGACAGTGGAATATTACGTAAACGATATAGCTGTCAAAAGCTGCCTCAGGATCAATCACATCCAAGACTCGAAGACGGTATTTGAGCTGATGCGCCAATATCAACTCAAAATGAATCCTACAAAGTCCTTTCTGGGTGTATCTAGCGGCAAATTCCTGGGATTTCTCATTATCGCCAAAGGCATTCAAGTGGACCCTGATAAAGTCAAGGCCATCTTGGAAATGCGACTACCCCATAATCTGAGGGAACTCTGGGGATTTCAAGGTCGTCTGGCCTATATCCGGAGATTCATATCCAACCTCTTTGGAAGATGTCAACCTTTTTCTCGTCTCATGAAGAAAGGTGTATCCTTCATATGGGACGAAGCTTGTCAACAAGCGTTCGAGGATATCAAGCGCTACCTCACTAGTCCGCCAGTTCTGGTGCCTCCCGTCATAGGAAGACCATTCTTCCTATACGTTCGAGCGATGGACCATTCTCTGGGAGCTCTTCTCGCACAGAAAAATGATGTGGGACATGAACAGGCTATCCACTATCTAAGTAGAATGATGATCGGAGCTGAGCACCGGTACAATCCAGTAGAAAAGAATGTTTGGCTCTGATGTTCGCTATCCAGAAGACGCGGCACTATATCATCGGCCAGACTATTCACATCATCTCCAAGATCAATCCTCTTCGGGTACTGATGAATAAGCCAAGTATTCTTAACTCCCGACTCGCGACTTGGGCGATGTTATTGACACCATATGACATGGTATACGTCCCTCAGAAGTCCGTCAAAGGCCAAGCATTGGCTGACTTCCTAGCTGCTCATCCGATCCCGGAGGCCTCCAAATTATACGAGGACATTCCCGACGAAGTTGCAGAATGTAATTCCGTAATGTAAAGTGACGCATGGCAACTTTTCTTCGACGGCGCCTCCAGGACTGGTCCCAAGGGAAACGTGGTTTCAGGGGTAGGAATTGTCCTGGTTACTCCCGATAAACTCGTCATCTATCGAGCATACTCTCTTAACGAGCCCTGTTCCAACAATGTGGCAGAGTACAAAGCTCTACTAATCGGGCTCCAAGTCGCTAAAGAGCTGGGGGTCGAATCTCTGGAAGCTTTTGGTGATTCTCTGCTTATCGTCAATCAAATAAGAGGAATATATGAAGTCCGGAATCCAGACCTTATCCCCTATCACCGAGCAGCGGTCGAGATAGCCATGACATTCAAAGGGTTCTTCCTAGAGCATGTACCTCGATCTCAGAATCTGGAAGCCGATGCCCTAGCCTGTCTAGCTGCAGATTTAGCTACTCCTATAAGAAGACAGAATTCAGTAATCCTTCTTAACAGAGATCTATTTTGTGTGAAGAACAACTCTCACATCGAACGCAGTTACGCTGTGAACATCGATCCTCCTACGAGAGAGTGGAAAAGTCCCTTTATAGATTTCGTGGCATACGAAATCTTGCCCGAGGACCCTAAAGAAGCAGCATCCGTCAAAAGACGATCATTACGCTTCTACTTCGATGCATCTTCACAATACCTATATCGCCGGACCTACGACGGACTGCTATTAAGATGTCTCTTTAATGACAAAGCACAGCAGATTATCCGCGAAGCTCACGACGGCGTATGCGGGGCGCATCAACCCGGTCCTAAGCTACAGGATTGTATCAGGAGAATGGGCTATTACTGGCCCACTATGATCGCAGACGCAATCAAGTATGCCAAACAATGCAGGGCCTGTCAGGTTCATGCAAACTTCATACATCAGCCGTCTGAACATCTACATCCTACGGTTGCGTCCTGGCCTTTTGAAGCATGGGGTATGGATATCATTGGTCCTATTCACCCGTCTTCTTCCAGAGGTCACCAGTTCATACTGGCCATCACGGATTACTTCTCCAAATGGGCAGAGGCGATCCCTCTCACTGAGGTAAAAACATCTAATATGATCAGCTTCATCAAGCATCACGTCATTTATCGCTTTGGGATTCCCCGAAGGATAATCTATGACAATGGGCCTCAGTTCATCAGCCAAGCGTTTCATCGATTTTGCGATAAAAATCGGATACAAAATATCGCCTCTACGGCGTATTATCCAGCTGATAATGGTTTAGCGGAAGCCTTCAACAAAACCATTATCAAACTCTTGAAGAAGTTCGTCTCCTCGAACAAGAGAGATTGGAACGAGAAGCTGGGAGAATGTCTCTGGGTGTACCGCACAACGGTCCGAGCACCGACGGGTTGCACCCCATTCTCATTAGTCTACGGGAGTGAAGCAGTTCTTCCCATCGAAATTCAAATTCCGCCACTCAGGATAGCAGTCGCTAATGAGTTAACTCAGGAAAAGAATAACCTTTTAAGGCTTCAGGAGCTAGAAGGATTAGACGAGAAACGCCTTCAAGCTCAACAGAGCATCGCGTTCTATCAAGCGCGCATTTCCAGAGCTTTTAACCAAATAGTAAAGGAAAGAGTGTTCAAAGTTGGCGAGCTAGTCTTAGCTGTAAGAAGGCCAATGATTCTTACTCACAGGAGCAAGGGCAAATTTCAGCCCAAATGGGAAGGCCCTTACGTGATCGAGACAACGTTCTCAAACGGCGCTTACAGGTTAGCCCAGCCTAATGGAGACCTACTAATGGCTCCTATCAATGGCAAATTACTGAAAAGGTACTATGCCTAACCTCCTCTACTCAAGTGGAATAAGGCGAAAATCTCATTCTGACAAAACTACTTCCAAAACGAAACTAGTTGGGTCGTATTCTATCACGTCCGTATGACCTCTGAATAGATACGCCCTGCTAAAATTCACCGAGAGTCTATCATGTCCATACTACCTCTGATATCACTCTCATGCAAACCCGTCATTTACATTCCGAAATGATGGGTCCACAAAGTCAGATGAAAAGCCTCTTTATTATTCCCAAAAAAGAGCGGAAGTACATTAAAAAGCAAAAGCAAAAGTATATCATGAAGGAGGAGCGGTCAAATCACGAATCTGCTGCGCCAGTCTGGCCATCTTCTCATTCCTGGAGTCCAAAACAGTAGCTCGAGCTCGTTCCCACCTCGTCTCCTCATCATTCAAGCCGGATAAATCAAACAGAGAATGTGTAAGAGCGGCGTACATGGCACTCGCATGTGCCAAGTTCTGTTGAGCCTCTTTCATCTGGCTCTGTAACACATGTACACCTGCGGCTGAAGCACGAGACCACTCCTTCGCTAAAGCGAGCTCAGCCTCCAACTTGCGGACCCTCGCTTCATTTTTCTCATGTTCAGCTTTACTCTTGGCCAACTGGGGAACAACACACTCTAAGAGGGTGTGCTCGTCACTCATCTCCTTCTGCCGCATCTCGAGGGACCTGCTCAGAGCTTCCAACTCTCCCAGCCTTGCAGTCAGCGAGTCGTATTCATCCTGGACCATATCGTCAATACTGTCTTGGGATAGCTGCGAGTATTCGTTAACGGGTTGCTCCAAACCATTAACTACCTCCGTCAGGGCATCAGCTAACACAGTATCGCCAAGGTCCCTGATCGCCTCTATCGAAAACTGAGAGGACTTCTTCAGACGCTCAAAGTTCAGATTCTTCTCCAACACCATTGATATCAGCATTTTCAAAGTGTTGTAGAAGATACTGGTATATTGCTCGGTCAGCGCAGCTAGGCCCGAATGCACGCTGGGAGTGGCTGCAATGTTATCGAACCTTGCTCCAGAAGCGACCGCAATCGACGTGGCCACAGTCCTCGTCTCAACAGGTGGTACGACAAAAGAGGAAGCGCCAACACCAGACGAAGTAACTAGCATACTTGAAGGAGGCATTGTCGCAACGACAGGGTCGTCCTCTTGAGGTATCGAAACCTCGTCGGCAGGCGAGCCGGCACCCGAAGATGCTTCATCTTCAAAATCAGGCACCTCCGTATCAACGCCAGGACCTGACACGGAGCCGAAGGATGCATATACATTACCCTCCCCGAAGAGGTCTTCGCTGAGATCCACTTGAGGCTCATCAACTGGAATCTCGCTAGAAGCGCTGAAAGGCACGGCAGGGGTCTCTCCCAATGCTGATCCGGACAAAGGGATATGGAGTCTTATAACCAGCCTCGAAGGCGACTTCGTTCCACTACCTGAAGCAGTAGCAGCGATAGCAGCCTCCAGCTGAGATTCTCCGGCGTCACTGGCCGAAACTGTAGAAGGTACCTCTCTAAAAGGCGAGGAGCCCCCAATCAAAGGATCATCCCCAACACAGGGAGAAGCAGGATCACTTCCAGGAGCCTCAATGCCAGGAATCCAGAGAGGACGAGCAACCATCTTCTTCGTCCTCTTACGAGGGGAAGCCTCCTTCAGAACAGGAGCCCTTCGTTTCCCGAGGATTACCAAAGCCCCTGCAGGCAGAGGTATTTTACCCCTCGGTACCGATACGAGAGGCTCATCCGGAGTAACGGACTCGTCACCCTCGTCAAAAGAAATCGAGGGGACTTCAACCCTTCCCCCAGGCTTGGAAGAGGGCACCCTAAAGCTTCCACCCATATCGAAATTGCGATGGGAGGTGTTCGTCGCCACATAGAACTGGGATACGAATGCAGGATGCGCAGCTCCGTGGAGGGTGTGACGAAGGGCACAATAAAAATGGCCCCAGTGCAGCCCATGATAAAATATCGCCATCCCCTTGCTCAATCAATGAGTCCACCTCTGGACCTGAAGCTGGTGACGGCGTTGCCCACATGCAACTGATCATACCCAAACTGCCTGGCAAACCGACTAGGCAGGTAGGGTTCGAAGAAGCAGTGGTCTTCACTTCTGTACAGCAGATAGGAAGGTCTAATGCAGACCAACCAATTGAAGACTTCAGGATAAAGAGTGGTCTTCTCTCTACCTGAGTCCTCAAGCCTAATCCCCGATTGGTTGCGATGAACAGAGGGGACAGTGCAAAGGAGCTTCCAGCTATGACCGCAATGCAGCACCCGCTGACAGTCTAATACTGTGAGCACATTCCAGGAGGATTTCTTGTAATTCAGCAAGAAACTCCCCCCCAAGCTACTATCGGAACCGGGAGACATCACCGGGGGTTATGGAGAATTAACCATCCCATCAAATACAGGTATGGTAATTCCACCCGGGAAAAGCTTTCACGTCGAGCTTCATCAGCGAGCAGCGCCTCAGTCATCGCCCTCAGGCCAGCTTGTATGCGGCACACAATGGCAGGGAGCAAACCCAGTCTCGCCCCAATCACCAGACGCACTGCAGGCCACAAGGTGTTTTGGTGAATACGATCCGCAGATGCGATGCCGGGTACCACCAGTCAGCGCAGCCATATAGAGAGGAAGCCAGCCAGTTGAGCTTCCTTGGATAGACCCCTGCGGCAATGCCTCAGATAGCTGTAGGCCTTAGTACCTGCAGGATATCTTCCTATCCCTTCGACGAGGATCTGATCCGGAGCCCTAGCATCCTCCATAAGATCTTCGACTTCCTGAGCAGTAAGCACACTCAGAGGATTCACAGGCTCATCCTTGCCTTCCAAGACTTTCTCCGGCTGAGCAGCTCTAGCCCGGTGAAAAAAGAGGTAGGACGTCCATTTGCTGGTGTGAGCCAAATCTGAAGGCTCAGCATAGAAGGCAGTGCAAGCAAGGTAGTGGCACATCAGCTCCTGGTACACTTCCACTACCCGAGGGTCTGAATCCCCCAACTCCCGGTTCGTGGGAACATACTCTTCATACGGAGTATCCCCCATCGGCAGTCTCGAGATCTCTGCCATCTCGTGGAGGGCCAATCCCAACTCCCCCAGCGGAGTGGCGAAAGTCCCGGTGAGCTGGATATATCGCTCCATCAGTACCAGAAACAGGTTAGGGTTAGGAGGTAACCCAACACTGGTGGCACTCACAGCTGCCAACAGACCGATGTTCTCCAACTCGATCCGAAAATGCTCCAGGGCCCAATCAACTAAGCGAGCCCATCGAAGATTTGTTGGGGTCATCCACCCATTGCATCGATGATTCGCCTTGGGGTATACTCCTCCGTGCCCCATGAAATCATTGCAAAAGGCCGACAATTGCACCGGCTGGAGCACCAAGCTGTCTTCACTCGGGACACTGCCCGGGTACAATCCCCTTAACGACGTTACAGGACCGGAAGGGCGGCTGACAAATAGGCCAGATCCTTTCTGGTAGAAGATCTTTCCCGGCCTACCGTGAAGATCGGGAGTCAGCGTCCACGACATCCTCCTGGGATGTGTGGCATGGAAGAATGTCGAGATGGGATAATCTCTTGGCATCTTGGGCAGACTCAAGACCAACTTCCCGGCAGAAAAAACCCAGAGTTCTTTCTTTGGCTTCGTCTGGGACTGCTTATCAATCATGTCCCCGAAGAGAAAGGCCGGCTTTTATATACTGGTCCCCGTCTACATACGTCAAGGGCTCTCCATTAATCATTTTCAGCAGCGTTCGCTCGCCCTGAGCCGATATCAAGATTTCCCTTCCTTTGGGATATTGGGGCCCGGAGATAGGAAATATCACATGGGACAGATCCTCCAGATAGTTGGAGTGCAGAAGCCAGGCGGCCGAACCCATCACCTCGGCTAGTGGAGACTCACCCAAGTTAACTACAAGGGTGCAAGAAAAATACGTCAGTTTTATACTAGACGTTACAATATCGCAGCACATGCCAAGAGGTAACGGTCTGAGCTCTACGCCGAGACTGTACAAACTTGATCATTTACGCCAAAATTTTCATCCATAAGCGTAAAAATCAAGTCGGCAGTATACTGTCTGTGCTTTACGCCAGACTGCCAAGGTTCGAGCTATTACGCCGAAATTTTCATCCACAAGCGTAAAAGTTCAAGTTTTTACAGTATACACCAAGTTTTCGGCAGTCAAAGCTTTTACGCTCAACTACGAAAATCTGGAGTTTTTACGCTGACACATTAGAAATGTATGTGGGCGTAAAAGATAAAACGTCTCCGTGCATCATCTTCCTCGAAGAGGCTATCAGCACAGAACACGACCTAGCGCGGTCACGTTCAACGTGTGCGAAGGATTTTTCAAGTCATTCTTTTCGTCCCAAAAACTCTACCTTTCAGGCCGGGTGCACTACTCGTCGGCGGGACACTTCGCTCATAATGAGGTTCGCCTTGCCCAACCGGAGGCACTCCTACTTGGGCAGAAGAACGAGAAGAAGAATAAACCTTCTTTCCCTTAGAGGAGGAGGATTGCTTAGAGGCCATTACTGGAAACTTTGAAGACTCAGAGAAGACTCGGAGAAAAACTCGAACAGTTGGAGGCTCTTTTTTGCAGAAGACGGATGGAAAACTTTCCCTCAGAAAACTTGAGATATATATATAGAGTTCGGATGGACTCCTCGGACCCCGAACCAAATCTCCTAATTAATATTCGGTTATGATTGGGTTCTACGTCAGCATATTATTCAGAGAAGGCGGACAGTCAGCGAATTCGAAAAGTTTTTCGCGCGAAGCAGGTCAGCGGTTCCTACGCTAAGGAGCTTTCTACGCTCGACAGCAACAGATCTAAGGTTTTACGCTCGCAAGCTATAAGTCTATGGTTTTACGCCCGGATGCCTTTGTGCTCGGTAGCTTTTATGCTCGAGAGGATACAAACCTACGACTTCACGCTCAGCAGATACCAAATCGATGATCTCACGCTCGGTGGCGCTTAGTTTACGCTCGGAAGCAACAGATCCATGACTTCACGCTCGGATAAATTTTCTTTTCAGAAGCTACAAATTTACAGTTCTACGCTAAGGAGGTTTCTACGCTCGACAGCTACGAATCTACGGCTTTACGTTCGACGGCTACAAGTCGGCTTTTACGCCCAGATGCCTTTGTGCTCAGTAGCTTTTATGCTCGAGAGGCTACAAACCTATGACTTCACGCTCAGGAACTACAAGTCTATGATTTCACGCTCGATGGTGTTTAGTTTATGCTCAGAGGCTGCAAACTTATGATTTCACGCTCCACGACTACCCGCATATCTGAAAGATACGCCGGTCGGATTACGCGTACATCCGAACGGTTCTCAAAGCGGTCAATTGTGAGAGTTCACACAGAAGATACTCCTTCTTGACCAGAAGATATCCCAAGTACCCGAAGCATACAGAGTTCAACATTGGAAAATTACTCTTCTTTATGGGTCGATTCGAAGTTCATCTAGACTCCAGTCTGAATATTTCATCTATCAAGATGGCAACTCAGTTTGACAGCCATTTCTCGACCCTGTTCCAAGGGAATTTTTTTCGAGAAAATCATTCTTGAAGATGATGCCTGAAACAAAGAATTCTGTTTATCAGAAGCAGCAGTTCAGAATTCTACGCGGTTTCTTATTCCTAACAGCAGAACAGTTCGAACACTCGAATGCTAAAGAGGCTTTCTACGTATCTCTAGTTATGCGTAAAAGACAGGACAGAACCTAGCACTCTTTTTAAACAGAGTCGGCGTAAAGAATCAGACGTGTCAAAGCTACACATATTCAGACTTCACAGCAACGTATGGCAAGACAATCATATGCACAGAAGAAGATTTTATTAAAATCAAAATCATGATTACATGTGAGGGAAATCCTGTCTACAAGGGGTTTTTCTTCATTTTTCATGGTTACATATGAGGAAAATCCCGTCTACAAAGGATTTCCTCATCTTATCGGAAGGCCACCCCCAGGATCTGTTCTGACAGGTTCTCGCATCGGTGAAGGTCTTCCTCTTCTTCCATGGCAGTTCATCGACTTCCACAGTCATGAACAAGAAGATGATTGCTGGCGGGAGGATACAGCAATGGGCCTACCTGAACTTCTTCAGGGCCCATCCTCCACACGCCATGTCAGATCCAGTTGAGGCTTCTTTAACCCAACTCGATCGAGGACGACAGTTACGGTTTGTCTTCTCTCGTTCGCGGAGGTCTCAGGTGAAAATATACAACTTGCAAGTTGTGTGGTCTAATACGACCCTTCCTCTCTCCCGAAGAACCACCATACAAAGTTGCTGATTATCTCGAGCAAGGGAGGCTATGATATCCTTCAATGATCCATCGTTGCACATGACACTTGCTCGAAGACGCCGTCTTTTTCGGCCCCTTACATGCTGGAAGAACATGGTTTTCTTCTTCCTCAGATCGACCCGACGGACTCTGACGATCATCCTTGTATGGCAAAAGGAATGTGGGAAGAACAGGTTAAACTCCTCAGCCTTTTATAGGCGAGATAGGTCACGCCGGTCCCCAATAAATCTGCCATAAAGTCAGCATTGACCGTTTCGACACTCCATTCAGAAACGTTTCGAGTTACGAGGAGCAGTTCATGCTTCATTCAAAGCGTTCCAAATTCCGAGGGATTTGAAAGCTTTGAAGGGGGTCTTGTAGAAGAATAAAAAATACGCTGAATAGCTCTACGCAACATAGTGATGCAGGGCAGCGTAGACATGGACCTCAGGGCCATCAAGAGTGCAACGGAGCTTTTTCGCAGAGCACAGCATAAAATATAAAGGGACCAACCGCGTAAATGCAGTATGTCCAGGCTGCTTCAGCGTAGACGGGGTGCTTTATCGCCTCTATGGCGTAAAACTCATCCGCTTTCAAAGCAGCATTAAAGCGTACGAGGAACGCTTCGTCTTCCCCGAAATGAACCTGTCAAATCATACAGTGAACCTGACGTCTGACTCCTGACAAAAGGTGCTGCACGGCTACCCAGACGACGGCTGGAACAATGGCAGACCAATCGGGACGCGCCCCTGCAATTAATGCACAGTATGATGGCGGATCTCTGCATTTAATGCAGAAGATTTGATTAAATATCACCGAACCGTCGTTTACTGACATCCCCTCAGCATAAACTGCTTTTACGCATACAAGGGGATACGCTGCCTTGTTTTACACAGGCAGACGTGAACTGTTTACGCTCCGCGGAAGACAAACAGACTGCCACATCAAAAGCTGCTCTTCGTACAGGGCTCGAGGCACGTCTCTGCACCTAATGCTCAGAACGTTGGCAGGCCTTCAGAACATGCCTCTGCAATTAATGCACAAGATGATGTCGGATCTCTGCATTTAATGTGAGAGATTTGATTATATCTCCAAGAGCCGTAATTCCGGCTAAGACATCCACATCATCACTCTGGCACGTTACGCAGCGGCTTCTACGCCCATTCAGCTTTTGTGCCCAAGCGGCTTCTACGCCTCCTCAGCTTCTATGCTTGTTCGGCTTCTATGCTCATTCGGCCTTCTGTGCTTATTTGGCTTCTATGCCATCAGGCTTCTACGCCTACCCGGCTTCTATGCCTACTTGGCTTCTACGCCATGGTGACAGACATTGGCTTTTACGCCAACCTCTTCTACACGAGGGATACCTACCTACGTGGCTTCTACGCCGTGATCTTCGCAGCGATTATACGCGTTTTGTCCCTTAGTTGGACCCGCGTCACACGCTCATTCAAAAGATCATCTATACGCAGGCATTGGTTATTTTAACCGTTGTGTAAAATGGTGCTGTACTTTCCACTACTCGGTTTCTACACCGACTGAGTGGTCACTGTCACCAAAACTCTATAAATAGAGACCTCTATCAACAGAGGACAGGGTCGAGACTTTAAAAAGAAGATCGAACAAGGTCGAACTTTAAAAAGAAGATCGAACCACAGGTCGAAAGATTGGAGATTGAAGAGAGGTCGGAGAGTCTTTGAGAGAAAGAAGCATCCAGAGCTCAGGCAAAGAGTAGCGATCGACGACATTTGCATCGTGCATCCATCCTCTTTCGCAAACTCCGAAGCTGCTTTCCGTCTTCCACGGCACTTCTTTACCATCGTGTAGTCCAAGGGCTAAAGTGATCGACTGCAGATCAGACACCTATAGTAACATTTACCTAGATTAAATAAATTGTACTCCCGCATCCTCGTATAGGATCAAATTGTACAAGTTTGTTTGTAAACCAAAGAAAGCGGGTTTCGTGCAAACCTCGTCTTATATACATTTCGTTCTTTCGTTTAAAACCACAAACAATGGCTTCCAGCTACTCAAGGCATAGTCTACCGCTGGGGACTTCATGATCGTCCCTGGCTATGTATCCAGTCCTCACATGGGGAGAATTTGATGGGGCAGTAGACATCGCGCTTTCCATCTTCGATTCTTGTCCGGAGTAGTCATCAGGTAGCATGATTCGGAAGGAATACTACCCGAGCGTTGGAAGCTACATCATCTGGATAAGGGTGGATACCCCCAGGTATGTCGGAGTCTGTTTCCTGGGAATCATTGACTTTCTGGAGTGCCTGGTTGTTGTATAGGTCTTGGGGAGTACTACACCCAGCTCGTTTAATCCTCAGGGGTTCTAAGAAAGAACTATCCCCAGCGGCCGATAGCTTTTTCTTAGAGCGGACACCTTGAAAAATACCTTCCACGGGTCCCACTATTGGTCCTCCGTGTAGTCTCCTTCTCAATACAGTGGTCTAGAGTAACGGGCTAGAGGTGCTGGACTTCCTCCTTTCCAAGGTGGAAGGGTCTTTCCAAGCATAATAACATGAGGCGAATAGTAGCTCATCGTCCTTTGGTGTTTGTACCTGATCTCTTGGTTGTTTTCGGATTGGTTCCTTGGGATACAGTCATTGGAATGACGACTGCTTGCTTGTAGGTGCTGCCACCTTTTTACAACAGAAATTGATGATAATTTTGGCACAGTGGTGTCTTGGGGAAGACAGTTTACGTGCCATGGTTGTCTCCCTCGTCACGAGCTTGTGACTAATCACGTTGCACAAGTCAATCAAGGTTTGATCCACCTTTTTACCTTTTTTGTGAGCACAGGTAGACCGAGCGCACTGGTGCGTGGGTGTTGCCTTTGCTCCCTGATTTAGGGTTCATACAAGAACTTCCCCAGATCTTCAGTGGAAGACTTTTGAGATGGACCATGTCCATTTGCCGCTGCGGGCTGAACGTATGGGGCAGTCTTATATAGATTTCCATCAGGGGCCCGCATAAAGGTTAGCGATGCAAGCTGACGGTTAGCCGAATGGACAGTTGCTTGAGCCTAACGAGCTCACACTGCTCCAAAAATTTTTGACTTAGCACGCATAGGTGCATAGTACGAAGAGTCCAAATTTTGGTTTTCCTCAATGTGGCACATGAGAGCACGGCCGGATGAGATTCTGTCAAAGACCGAGCCCCTGGAAGCGTCAGAGAAGCATGCAGCTGAGATAGAAGCTGCATATTGCTGCATCCTTCGTTGTGGCTGGGTTATGCATAAACCCTGGAACTCTTAGCATCGTCGTATTTTTCTCTCCCAGAGTTTGAGTGCTAAGCCTTCTCCTTTTTAGGCAAGGAGACTGCATGAGCGGGGACAGTCTAAGTAGACGCATGCTGTGCGTTTTTGGTATCAGAGAGAGAGACATAGAGCGTATGCTCCGTAGTTGGGAGAGGCACTGCATCCTTTGCTACCCACATCATGTAGGTCTTTAGGTGTGGAGCACCCTTCTAGTTGGAAGGAGCTATCGTATGAGCACTGGACATGTCATGCATGGTCCATGCGGCAAAGAGAGGGACGGCGTGTGCACGATCATTAGTTGGAGGAGGTATATCGGCCTTCGTTACCCATGTTATGCGGGTATTCTTGGACTTTGCTTGCCTCGGAGAAGGACTCGCGCTATCCTCAGAGAGCATGTCCTCGAAAGCCAGATGGTCGAAACGGACAACCGGCATCCTTTGAGGGGACCCAGGCTTGGCTGCGTCGGATCGCGTCACGACTTTCTCATCAGAGGAGAAAGAAGCCCCCAGCAGAGTCACCACCTTATTTTCCATTAAAATTGATTGCTTCAATACCAAACAGAAGAAAGTACAGAGAGGTCCTAGACATACAATCTAAGTACAATTTTTTGATCTGGGTGTGATGATGGACAAAAAGCGCTATGGCGGCTCCTTTACTCCGTTGATGATCTGATACAAGGTTAAGAAGCTCTCTTATGCTCTCTCTCTCTCTCTCTCTCTCTCTCTCTCTCTCTCTCTTTCTCTTCTCCTATGATGTTCTCTGTCTATTCCTGTGTGTGTGTGTGTTCTTCCCCCTTTTGAATATGAAGTTTTTGTCTTGTTTTGATCAATATTTCTTTAATGTGGTCCCCGTACTCTGAGAATGATCAGGCAGCATGAGGGCCACCAATGTGGTTGGTTGTTCTGGTCGCATAGGTCCCATGCGGCTCCTTTGCGGCTTGCTTTCATATTGGAGGTGCATGAGCTCTTATGTGGCATGCATGATTTTCATGCTTCTAAAATATGGGCTCTCTAATAACTTGTGATGAGGTATTAATTTTTTTGATGGTTTTACCCCATTCAGACTTTTGGGCTCCCAGTATTCGTATTGGCCTGTGATCATCACTCCGTACAATCTACAGTCTTGGATGTGCATGAAGACTCCGTATATGTTCCTAACCATTATTATCCTGGGTACAAATAATCCGAAGAGGAATATCGACGTGTATTTACAGCCTTTGATAGATGAGTTGAATCAGCTGTGGAAAGTAGGTGCCAACACGTACGATGTTTCTAGAAATCAGAATTTTCATATGAGGGCATCACTCAATGTGGACCATCAACAACTTTTCGGACTATGGAATATTATCAGGGTGGAGCACTCATGGACGTCTCTCATGTCCATATTGCATAGACCGCACTAAGACTTTTTGTTTGAAACACGGAGGCTAACTGTGCATCTTCGATTGTTATCGACAATTTCTACCGAAGGATCATCCGTACTAGAGGAACAAGAATGCTTTTCGTACGGGCATTGTCGAGAAGGCCAATCCACCGCCAAGGTGGCCCGGATATTCAATATGGAAAGAGGTAAAAGATTTACCAAGTTCTATCGAAGAGCCTGTTAAGGGTACAAGTGTGACGTATTTGGTCGCACCCATAAATGGGCAAAGATGAGTATATTATGGGATCTACCATATTGGAGCACCAATCTGATCAGACATAACCTTGATGTCATGCATATCGTGAAGAATGTGTTTGATAACATAATTAATACTGTAATGGAGGTAAAGAAGAAGTCGAAAGACAATCCGAAGGCCAGGTTGGACTTAGAAGAAATATGTAGATGTCCTGCGTTGCATTTGATAGAGGAGGAGAATGGAAATTTAAAGCAGCCTAAGTCAATTTTTTCACTGGAGAAGGAGGATAAAAGGAGACTTTATAGGTGGATTCAGGGTCTAAAATTTTCAGACGGGTACGTGTCAAACTTGAGAAGATGCGTCGACCTCAAGGAGAACAAACTGGTGGGTATGAAGATAGCAGTTATATATGGGGTATTTCAGGTCTGACCAAGGGGGAAAGTATACTCCCTAGTTGAACTAGGTTGGAGAGTTGAGGGATATGAGTGACTGCAAACATTAGGAGGAAGTATCGGGCAGTAGAGTGGGAGAGTATACTACTTCCTTTGGTGTTAGAATAGATGATGAGACTGATACAAGTGTATACGTAAGTTGGGAGTTGGTGACTGTATCAGTGAGAAGGAATGAGACTAGTTAGTAGTGCCCTTGAGTTAACTTGTGTGTGGGTGATTATCATTTTGAGTGTTAGTTAATTGAGTTCAAGGTGTATGTTAGTGAACCTTGCATTAGAATGTGTATCAGTGAATATGTAGGGCTATTACAGGTAGTGTCTGACTAAAGGCCAAGAAATAAGGGAGGAGTGGCAATGCACTCTTGTGCACTGTCAAATATTAGGGGAGTTAAAAACCTGATGTGTGAGTTCATATGCACAGGTGCAGTGTACGTAAAGCCTGTGTGAGCAATTGAGGTACTAGGACTAGTTGAAGTATCAGTTGGGGAACTAGAGAATTAAGTAGTAGTTTAGGTAGTAATATTTCACAAAGGGTAGTAATATTTCACAAAGGTGCAATGTACGCAAAATCTGATGTGTGAGTTCATATGCACAGGTGTAATGTCTAGAGTCTTGTATTAGTTAAGGTAGTAATATTTTACAAAGGGTATAAATTTTGACAATAAAAATGACTTAAGTCTTCGTAGTAATTTTATTTATAGGACACAGACTGTCACAGAGGGCATTGTGTATAAAGTTAGAGCAGTTCTTACCTTCCTCCAAATAATCACGCTGTATTTAACGATGAGTATATATGCTAGAACTAGGAGTATCAGTGCATGTACAATATTTAACGATGAGTATATACTTGAACGATGTCTATTAATTTTTGCATAAGTATCTAGAAATGGATATGAATTACTATCTGCGTCATCGTTTGTGGATGTACAACCGTCATCCTGATGACATGTGCGGTGTGCGAGATGAATTCATTGAGGGTGTACAGCAGTTCCAGCAGTTCGCCAAGGCGTTCCCTCAGTACATGGACGGTACCAAAATTAAGTGTCCGTGTGTGAGATGTCGCAACTTGAAATATCATCCAGAAGTGGAAGTCACATATCATTTGTACTCGAAGGATTTCTCGTCGAATTACTATCAATGGACCACGTCGAATTACTATCAATGGACCATGCACGGAGAACTTGTGTCTTTAGCATCGTAGTTGGAGCCTTATGTGGAGCCGTATATAGATGTCCACGGCCACGCTGCTTACCACGACGGGTGGGTGAACATGGTTTTTGATGCGGCGGGGCCTAGTTTTGATCCAGACAATCATGATGCAGCTGAGGAGGCACCGAATACCGATGCTACGAAGTTCATGGAGTTGCTGGAGAATGCAAGGACTCTATTATATCCTGGTTGTGAAGATCATTCACCGTTGGAAGTTGTTACAAGATTGTTGAGCATCAAGTCCGATTTTAATATGTCGCAAGAATGCTATAACCGACTGATGGATTTGATTATAGAGATCTTACCAGAGGATGTAAAGTTGCCTAAAGACTTCTACCGATCTAAGAGGATGGTGAGATCGCCCTGGATGAGATACGAGAAAATCGATACATGTCACAACGGGTGCATGTTGTACTACAAAGACGACAAGGATGAAGATGCGTGCAGATTATGTGGTGCTGATCGCTACAAGGCTACTGGAAGAGGAAAGTCTATCTCTGTAAAGAAGCCTACCGAGTCGATGCACTACTTGCCTTTGACACCGCGGTTGCAGAGGTTATTTATGGTGAAGGAGACTGCAGAAAATAAGAGTTGGCACAGGCGGAAACAGATCGAAGGAGTATTGGATCATCCATCCGATGGAGAAGCATGAAAGCATTTTGATCAAGAGTATCCAGATTTTGCTTCGGATCCGTGTAATGTCAGATTGGGGTCTCCTCCGACGGTTTTACCCCATTCGGACTTTCGGGCTCCCAGTATTCGTATTGGCCTGTGGTCGTCACTCCGTACAATCTATTGCCTTGGATGTGCATGAAGACTCCATATATGTTCCTAACCGTTATTATCCCGGGTCTGAACAATCCAAAGGAGAACATCGATGTATATTTACAGTCTTTGATAGATGAGTTGAATCAGCTATGGAAAGTAGGTGCCAACACGTATGATATTTCCAGAAAGCAGAATTTTCAGATGAGGGCAGCACTTATGTGGACCATCAACGACTTTTCGGACTATGGAATATTACCAGGATAGAGCACTCATGGTCGTCTCTCATGTCCGTATTGCATGGACCATACTAAGGCTTTCCGTTTGAAACACGGAGGCAAACCGTGCTTCTTCAATTGTCATCGACAATTTCTGCCGAAGGATCATCCGTACCGGAGGAACATGAATGCTTTTCGTACGGGCGTTGTGGAAAAGGCCAATCCACCACTAAGGTGGACCGGATACACGATATGGAAAGAGGTAAACGATTTACCAAGTGCTATGGAAGAGCCTGCTAAGGGGTACAAGTGTGACGGATTTGGTCGCATCCATAACTGGACAAAGAGGAGTATATTCTTGGATCTGCCATATTGGAGCACCAATCTGATCAGATATAACCTTGATGTCATGCATATTGAGAAGAATATGTTTGATAACATAATTAATACTGTAATGGAGGTAAAGGGGAAGACGAAAGGCAATCCAAAGGTCGGGTTGGACTTAGAAGAAATATGTAGACGTCCTGCGTTGCATTTGATAGAGGAGGGGAATGGAAAGTTAAAGCAGCCTAAGTCAGTTTTTTTACTGGAGAAAGAGGATAAAGGGAGACTTTGTAGGTGGATTCATGGTCTAAAATTTTCAGACGGGTACGTGTCGAACTTGAGAAGATGCGTCGACCTGAAGGAGAACAAACTGGCGGGTATGAAGATACACGATTGTCACGTATTCATGGAGAGATTAATTTCGATATTATTTCAGGAATTCTTACCATATGTCATTTGGGATCTATTGACATAGATCAACATATTCTTCAGAGATTTTCGTTCTACTAAGTTGCTCGTCGATCATCAAAAAAAACAAGAGAAGGACCTTGCAGTAACACTATTCAAGCTCGAGAAGGTGTTTCCTTCTAACTCTATGGAACATTTGCCAATTCATCTTTCCTATGAAGCACGTGTTGGTGGTGCTGTCGGTTATCGGTAGATGTACCCATTCGAGCAACATCTGAATCACCTTAAGAGAAAGGTAAAAAATAAGGCACGGGTTAAGGGCTCTATTTTTGAAGCTTATGTTCTTAAGGAGATTATAAAATTTTGCTCGACGTATTTCAAATCTTATATTGCTACTAATAGAACGAGAGCTCCGATAAATGATGACAAATATCAGGAATCTAACGATGTAATACTGAAAGTATTTAATGTGTCCGAAAGCCTTTAGAGAAAATGAATAAGAGATATTTGAATGACGATGAGCTAAGGACTGTTCAGTTGTATATATTACTCAATTGCGATGAGGATGAAGTAGAGACGCTAGAGGGGTAAGTAATTAATACGTCTATGTTTATGTCATCTCAATATAATTGTATAAGCTAATCTTATGCTACTAATCAGCAGTTGCTTTGTTGTTTTTCAGCACATATAATGATGAGCTGAGGTCGGTTAGACCCTACATAACAGACGAAGAAGTAGAACAAGAAATGAGACGTCATTTTCCTTCTTGGTTGAGCGAATATGTAAGGAGCTCGGTATTACTTTTTTTGTATGCACTTGCACAATAAATAATTACTATCACTACTTTGGTATTTAGGTCGATCGCCTAATAACACCCGAGACTGAATCTATTAGAACTCTAGCCAAGGGACCAATTAGTGCCATCAAAATATGATCAAGTTACTGTGTGAATGGGTATAGGTTCAAGTCAACAAATGCTCCGATCAGAGAAAACTTTCTAGATCTTGATTCCACAAAAAATAGTTGTTTGTGTAGCAAATCTTCGAACTACAAAGACGTTAATCCAGGCAAGGATTTCTTTGGCATCTTACGAGAGATTGTGGAATTGACATATAATTATGGCACAGAACATGCTAAGATCGTGCAATTCAAGTGTGAATGGTTCGATCCGATTCAAGATCAAGGTTGGAAAATTGACAAGCATGGTCTTGTGGATATAAACTACAAGCATAGATATAAAGGCTACAAACCATTTGTCCTATCAAGTCAGGTTTAGCTCGTGTACTTCATAACTTATCCTAAACGGAAGACAGCGAGGTTGGTTTGGTGGGTAGTATGAAAGTCTAAATCTAGAAATATATTTGACGTTGACGAAATAGCTTATCAGAAGGATGAGCAACCTCTTGTAATAAATATTATAGATATGGACTCAACAGAAGTTACTCATTACATGACTAATAATGTAGAAGAGGTAGAATTATCCGAAGGGGAAGACGAAGAACAAGACAAAGTAGATAAAAGTGAAGATGAGGAAGAAGAGGAAGAGGAGGACGAGGAAGGCGAACAAGATAAATTTTTTGAAGATGATTAAAAATAAAATTAATCCATTTGGACTTGTAAAATATATTATATTTTGACTGTAGAATGTACTATCCATTTAGACTTATGACACTAATAGTTATTTACTGTGTAATTCGATTAATACTGTGAGATATGAATAATATTTTGACTATAGAATGTACTATATATCAGTTTATTTGTTCTATCACCATATATTGTTATCAAGTATGACAGGACGACGCGGAGCGTTCGACAGGTTCCGAGGTAGACAGAGTGCTCCTCCGGTACTGCCTACTATTGGTCTAGATCCTCGTAGCCAAGTACTCCAGTATATCGACCAGTCACATCTCCGACTGCGACGACGTTATGTTGCAGCACTCCTAGGATGAGTAGTTCTAGGCGTGAACTACTCCCTCGTCCAGCGTTCCTCCTGGTGATGGAACCATGGAGACAGATGAACATATGGCAGAGGTTGAGCCGACGTTATCCCAGTATCAGCGAGATCCTCCATGCGCACCTCCGGACGAGACGAGGACATAGATTTGGGTCGACGGTACAAAGTAAGTCAATTAGTTGGTTTATCATCATATATATTGTGTATTTCTTTATTCATTATATATTCACTTTTTCGATAAAAATAATTATCTCTGTATAGATATCGTCTCACTTCGGTACAGAGACGCCTGTGCCACTTTCTGAGGTACAACTATGGTGGCCCTTGGATCAACTACTCTGATGCTCCGGATGAGAGAAAGGCATTCTAGTTTGCGCACTTCAAGGTAAAAGTATATTTGTTTTTAATATCAATCATCTAATTTATGCATATTATATAACTTACTAAATTACTTCTTGTAGCAAACGTATTTCTATCTACCACACCGGGCTGAGTTGATCGAGCAGATATTTCCTGTCGTTGCCGCCAAGCTAATCCGTGATGCTCTGGATGACCATAAGGCTAGTGATCGTGAAGGAAAATTGTTCCAAGGTTGGATCATGCCTGAGCAGTAGACTACGATGAGGCCTAGATTCAATGATCCAAGGTACAAGGAAATATCTGAGAAGGCCAAGGTAGCTAGGAAGAAGGCTGCAAAGTGGTGTGAGGGCTCGATTCTGATGATGAAATATTTCTGTCGTTTGGTATATTTTTTATTTTAGATATATTATTTTAATGCAAGTACGATAAAATGGTAGTAGGATAAAATATTTAATTTTAGTACAAAAATATATTTTTAACAAGTACAGAGGGGTGAGGATGCCAATATGGTGACCATCTTTCTGGCCACCCATCGAAAGGACAGGAATCTCATTGATGAGAGGGTCTCGCAGACCTATATAAGTATTACTTTACTTTGTGTTAATTTTAATATAACTTAGAAAATATACAAATAAATATCCATGTAGTTAGTAATAAGTACCTTAGATATTAGAAATTATCGAGTATCTATACTTTTCTAGGCCGAGTATCTTGGGCTGCGTGAGCGGGTGACGGCTAGTACACTTACAACGGGAGAGGCTAGTACATCATCCCAGCCCTCTCCAGCTCCGTCGGCGGACGCGCTATGGGTGACCGCCACTGGTAGTCTCTAGAGGGGTACGTACTACGGTACGGGATCCTATGGTGCCCTTGTTGCAACACAGTCCTCTAGGGCCTCCACTACCTGTACGAATTCCTTGCAGCCCTCGCAGGCATCGTCCTGAGTCCAGGAGACCGTTGACCATCAGATTGCATCTCTCTGTGATGAGTTGCTGCGGAGGATGAAGGAGCAGCCCTTGTCCCAGCCGCAAGCGGACGGTGCGACGCTCATCGCACGATTTGATACGTTCGAGCACAGCATCATGGAGCTCAGGGATATGATAGCTGATCTTAGAGTGTCGACAGAGCACAGCGTGACGGAGCTGCAAGTATCACCGTTGTCTATAGGCGAGAGGCTGACGATGATGCAGTATTCAATAGTTCATAGCAATACAAGGCTGTTATCTACCATGGATTCATACAACCATCGACTGACAGTGTTGGAGCATATACGTCCTGTGGTCATCAACATTGGTATCGATTTTACGGGAGCAGTATAATTTATTCTTATCCCTGATGCACGCCTGTGGTCATCCTCCTACAGATCTGCAGTAGTCCTAGTTATGACAGTTTACTGGTTATTTGTGTTTTGACCTATGATATTGGGTCATTTATGAATATTATACATTTTTGAGGCTTTCAGACTTTATTTCTTGCACTCAGTTGTGTAGATATTTATTGCATTCTTTACGACGAGATATTCTTCAGACTTGGTTTATAATTTTAATGTTTTATTTTCTTCAAATTTTACTTTATTATTCATATTAAATATATGTTAATTTATCGGTTTTGAGTGTTCCACCGAAGGGGTCGGCGAACCGAGGGAATTCAACGGAGGGTTGCTCTGGGTCTATTTATATAAATTATGAATTCATAAACTGTAGGAAGATTGGTTTGGAAACTATTTTATATTCAAATTTTTTTATTTTTTCACTTGAAATTTAGTGATGTTTAGAAACATTTATATACGTCGTTAAATTCGTCGCTAAATATGTCATTAAAAACGTCGTGAAATTCGTTGCTAAATACGTCGCTGAATGTCGCTATATTGCTGACATGGCAGTATTTGCCAAGTCAACAATAAATAGCTAAATGTGTTGCAAAAAATCGTTAAAAAGAAAAACATTACTGACGTTTAGCGATACACAACATATCGCTAATTTAGCTACTTTATGTCGCTAAACGTCGCTAATATGAAAAATATTAGCGACGCGAATACGTCGCTAGAAAACGTCGATATAGTGACGTTTTGCGATATTTTTTCTGTCAACGACTAGCTTATCCACCCTAGGGTGGATGAGTTAGGAAACATATGCATCTGCCAGGCTAGCCGAAAGGGTGGATGAGTTAGGAAACTTCCCTAGGCCCTTCAATTAATTACACTACCAGAATAAATGCAGCCGATATTTTTTCTGTCACTAATTACGTCGCTAAATTTTTTTAGCGACATTTTCATGCCATTTAGCAACTTTTTCAGACGTCGCTAATTTGACTTATTCTGTTAGTGCAATTAATTGAAGGGCCTAGGGAGGTTTCCTAACTCATCCACCCTTTCGGCTGGCCTGGCAGATGTATATGTTCTTATGAGTTAAAATTATGTAACTTGTAGTCTTGTTCAATATGCTCATAATTTCTTTCATGTTTACAAGATGCTCCTTTATTCACTAGACCTCTTGAGTTAATGTTTATTGTTAGTGTTTTTCAAAAAAAACTAAAGCTAATCCTAAATAAAAAAGGATAATCTCAGTCGATTATAATTTTGTTACGTTCCTAAATATGTATACTATTATATAATTCAAATACTAGGGGTATTTGGAAAGATTACATAAATTCTTAGATATGAAATTATTTTTATTTCAGGTATATATATATATATATATGTTTGTACGATTTACGAAAAAATAGGAGGTCCACTTGTCATTCAATGGCTGCTATTTGTATCAAAGTTTTTTTCTTGGTTTCGAGGACAAGGATTACGAAATTCAAAATGATAATGGCCTACGGGAACTAGCGGCCCAACGCTGACGTGGCCACAACCTCTCTCTATCTCTCCGAAATGCGGCCCCACCATCTAAAACCCAGCACCCCCTCCTACGAAATAAATATCTTCCCTTATACTTAAACCATTCGTCTGTTGACTGCGCAAATAACCCACCTCGCCTTAACATTACTTTCCTTGTGTCGACCTCCTCGCCGCCATAACCTACTTCTTCGGACTGCTCTCCTTTCTGAGCCATCCTTCCCGGCCGAGCACAGACGTCAAACCTATGCTCCCATCACCGTTCTCGTGACCTACCTTCTTCAGCCTCTCGAGCAGTCTTTCGACAGATTGACAAAAACTTACACTCCACTGCGCGAGCGTCACTGATGCTACAAACTCACTCGCCGATAGAGTAGTTCTCCAGCGCAGTTGTAAATCTCCGCACGTGAGGCCGATGGCTTCCCGAGCATTCGGAGACCCTGCAGGCTCTTTGTGGAGGGAGACGAAGCTCCAATGAGAGAACACGAACACCCCATTCCTCGACTAAAGACAAGTCGAGCTCATGCGGACCAATTTGTCGCTGAAGATGACTCGAGTGGAGAAGAAGGCTCTTCATCCCGTTTGTTATTTGTACAAATCCTCTTTCTTTAAAAGGCGAGTAAAACTTTACATATAAACTCAACAAATTTAGCAAATTGCACTCCAATACCAGCTTTATATATATATTTTTTGCAATGAAATAAAACTTTATGAATTTCAGTTAAGGCAAAATATGCTAGTGAATGAGCGACCTTATTGGCATTCCTTGCAGCAAAGAAGAAGGTAATGACCGTTAAAGATGTGAGAATAGCTCATCCTTCCTCAATGGCTTGCCGAGCCTGCCAGAGAAAATCATAGCCCACATGTGTGATTGCATCAATCAGTAATTTTTTGTCCCCTTTAATGATTACATTGTTGACTCCTTCCCGATCAACTGCCAATCATAATCCCATACTTTCATATTCTAGTGGAGATCCCCCCAATTATGACCGCGATAGAGCACCCTTGAATGTACCTTTCTCATCACGGAGCACTGCAGCACTCCCCATCTTTTTGTCTATGAAAGCACCATCAAAATTAATCTTCCATACATCAGCTGGAGGAGGTAGCCAAGACTCAGTCTGGTTCGATAGGCTCTGAGTTTGGGACACATATATGTTGTTGCATGCAAGATTGTCATATTTTTCTTGTATCCTAGTAGCAGAGATGATTGTAAAAGCTGCATCAAAGGGTTTGTTGTTGAAGATAGAGGTGTTCCTTGCTTTCCATATGCTCCACAAAATGTAGAAGCATCTGTAGATATTCTGTCAATCACCTCCACTTAGTACCCTTCGTATTAGTTCAACAGTTGTGATATTTGGATGTAGATACGCCTGTACTTCTTGTATGCACGTCCATACTATACATGAAACTTGACAATCAATACAAAAACAGGTGATCTCGAGATTCAAACTGTAACTTACATATAGAGCAAAGTGGATTGATTTGTTGAATTCGCCTATGGACATTCTCCCCCGTAGGTAAAGAGTCAGTAAGCAATCGTCAGATTAAAATTTGAACCCTAGGGCATAGAAAATTCAACTACCAAAGTAATTTCCAGATGCTAGGATCAATGCCTGCTATTGGCGTAGGGACATGATAAGTATCTCGAAGAGCTCTATAAGCAGACTTAATATTGAACAAGCTATTTTTGTTATTGATCCAAACCAATTTATCTTTCCTGCATGCTTGAGACAACGGGATATCAGTAATGGCATAGGCTTCTGGTTCAGAGAAGATGTAGTTATTGAGATTTATGTTCCAAACTTTATCTGGAAACATAATCAAATCACTGACCCACTGAACTTGATTATTGCTTCTATTAGTACGGGAGACTCTGAATGCAGGCAGATTGGGCACCCATGGTTCCGTCCAAATATTAATTGTAGACCCATCCCAACAAACCATATCAAATTTCTTTGTAGAAGATCCTTACCACGAAGAATGCCATCCTTAATACATGAGGATGATGAAGAGGAATTGGCAGACCAAAATTCCCTGTTGTGGAAATACTTATCTCTAAGTAGTTGCACCTATGCCGCACTAGGATTTGTAAGGAATCTCTATGCAAGTTTCATCATCATGGCCAAGTTGACAATCTATAAACCTTTGATGCCAAGCCCACCTCTATATTTTTGTAGAGTAAGGTTATGCCAGGAAGTAAAACACATTTTCTTTCCATCTTCTGAATCCCCCACCAAAATCTCCTTTGCAATTGGGTTAACTTCCTCATAGTAAATTTAGGTAGGAGGTATGATGAAAGATAGTAAGTAGGAATAGAGGAAAGTATAGACTTTAGTAAGACAGTACGACCAACATGAGATAGGCTATTCAATTTCCAACCAGACAACTTCTTAATGCAAGATATGATAAGGTTATGATGGGTTGAGAGTCTTGAGACTTCTCTTTGACAGAAGAAGGTGATTTCCAAGGTAAGTGTCATGGAGATCCTTTGTTTTAACCCCTACGATGTCGATAAAAATCTGGCGAATAGTAAAATCCAATTTTTAAGAAAACCAGATAGAAGATTTCTGAAAGTTTATCTTCTGTCCGGTCCACGATTCAAAGTCAGATAATATAGATTGTATCTGTAGAATATTATGGATTTTCAAGAGCCAAAGAGGAGTAAGTCATCGGCAAAAAATAAATAAGAGTAGACCTTGGAGTGTCTGCTAATGAGGATTCCATTGTAAAGTACAATTCTCTCCATGATTCTTATATGAGTAAAGAGCAATTCAGCACACATTATGAACAACTACGGCGACATAGGACAACCATGCCTAATCCCATGATTAGGATAAAAGGAGTGTGAGGGAGACCCATTGATAAGGATAGAAAAAGAAGGAGTTGTGACACATTGCATGATAATATCATAAGATTTTCCTACGATACTGTATCCTCGAAGAACCTGGCTAATAACATCCCAACTGAACCTATCATAGGCCTTTGACATATCTACTTTTAGAGCAAAGGCACTTCTCCAAGTAGGAAATTTACTTATGGATTGGATGATCTCCTGAGCAATGATAACATTGTCACAGATATGTCTACCTGGAACAACCGCATTTTCTATAGGGTTGATAAGGCGATGAAGGAATGTTTGAATTCTGTTAACCAGGATTTTGGTGATATTGCACAAGGAAATAGGCCAAAAATCAGAAAGGACAGAAGGAGAGGACATTTTGGGAACCAAGACAATGAAGGTATGATTAAGCTATGTAGGCATGATATTAGATCGAAAGAAATTTTGAATTAGGGAAGTAACCTCATCCCCAACTATCTCCCTGTAATTCTGATAAAACATAGCCCGATATCCATCGGGACCAGGAGACTTACCTAGGCTCATCATGTTGTTTATATTTTTAATCTCTTCCTCTGTTGGAAAACTACTGTGAAGATTATTCTGGGCAGCATCGATTTTATGAAGCTCATTGATAACAATTTGAGGCACATGAGAAGTAGGCACGACAGAGAATAAATCACTATAGTATTCAACTATTAAGTCAGCAATCTCTTCCTGTGTAGAAATATTAACACCATTTGGTTTTGTGAGAAAGGATATTGTAATTTTTTTGTTGTTTATTCAAAGCTGCTAGGTGAAAGAACTTGGAGTTTTTATCCCCATCCTTAAGCCAAGTAATACAAGAAATCTACTTCCAAAAAAGTTCTTATTGATGCAATAGTTTATTGATAGTACACTAAATTTGCTTCTCCTGTTCTTGTCGATCCACAGTGAGCGGTAGTTGTTGAAGAGATAAGAGACGATGTTCTAGCTCTGTGATTGCAACATTGAAATTCCCTACTATTTTTTTGCCCCAGCGATGAAAATAAGTTAATATTTCCCTTTGTTTTGATTGAATGTCAGTAGAGTATACTGGATCCTTCCATTTGCTCAGTATAGTTGATTAAAAATTTGGTTCCTTGCTCTATGAAGCTTCAAAACGGATTGGGAATTGTCTTCTCCTTTGTTTGACTTCAAGCTTGAGTAAAATTAGATTGTGGTCACTGTTAATGCAAGGAAGATGCTATTTGCCATTAAATACGAAAGTTGGAAAGAACTTGATTCAATTGAACAACTAAAGAAATTATAAAGAAAAGTCCTAGTAGACAATCTAAGTACAAAGTTGTTTTAGGGGGTGACAATGGAGGGTTAGGAGTGTAGCAACTCTCTTTAGTCCGTGGACGATCCGAAGCAGAAGCTTTTCACTCTCTTTTGAGTGTATATTGCAGATAGCCAGCCTTGTTGTATGAGGGTAATACCATATTGTTTATAGTTGTTCCGTGGCCGCATGGATTTTGGGCCGCATGGACGTTGGGAGTTGCCACGTATCTTCGCCTAACAGAAAGGAGTTACAACTGTGCACAAGAAATCGGACTTCAGTTGTCACGTGAATATTTGTTAAGATTTTTTGTTGCTGAATATCTGGATGGTTCTCATCTTTATGGGCGCGACTTGGTCAAGTGGACACATGACCGCTTTTTGGTTGGAGAGAATCACTCAGTTGTAACAGCAAGATTTGGTCGATATGGAATCTGGAACACATGTGGTGTCACGCCCCAGTCCCAAAATACGTAGGACTAGGACACGTAAGCATGCCAGCCGTATGAATATGACACTCCAATATATGGAAACCATAACACACGTACGATGTAATATGAATGACAATTCACAAGTGGTTAACAAATATATCTCAGAGCATAACTAAACCTCATCCACAGAATCATATATAAATAAATGACTAGTATCTATGAACTAGATCTTAATATAAGGTATCTCAAGATAACATTCGGATGGAAACAAATCCACTTCCGAACTAGAATGAAGAATGAACAAGACAAAAACAATATAAATACAGCCTCTAATAATCACGAGGCTCGAAGAGTAGACCTCTCGCAATATAAGTAGCCAGTCCGAATCTGCGCTCCTGCAAATGCTCATAAACAATACACCTGGAAAGGGACCAGGTCCTCAGAGGGACATAACAAGATACATAAAAGCATGCCATAAAGTAAATACTGTAAAAACTCCAGGGTGACCTAACCATCTAAGTGAAATGCAAGTTTGAGGACAACTTTGAGTGTATTGGAGAGTGTAGGCTAGACATATGCTGACGTAATTCACCAATCGTGACAACTGGCTAGTATATGCCACATATGCCCCCATAGGAGGGCGCTCAGTAATAACGTCCATCTCCGAAGGGCATGGGATCTGTATAATATAACGTCCATATCACCCCGAGGAGTGTGGCAACAGTGTAGTATATCGTCCATATCGCTCCGAAGAACGTGGCAGCAGTATAGTATATATCGTCCATATCACTCCGTCGAGTGTGGCAGCAGTGTAAAGGAAGTGGGTGTCCCATACGCCTACTAGTTGTCCTCCCCGCCCAATGATCTAAGCATGTTGTATCCACAACACGCGTCAGCTACTATGCCTCGGCGTCCTAACTCTGGCTCATAGTCTATCGTTAGAGCAATGGTTCATCCTTACAACCAAACAAGGACAAGGATGGGACCATCGTACCACGCTAGTCTATGCTCCGCCTACTAATAACTGTTAGGTCTTCTAATATGCATCACTATTAGCAGTTATTCCCTATCCGTCACACGCCTACACGTACAGGTGGCCAACCACATACGCAGGTCCGTGCCCTACATGAGACTCATAACACGTGTAAGAAATGTGTCAAGGCCTGGGAGTCATACCAATTGTCACGCCCCGATCTCCTATCGGAATCGGCCGTCCCTGCTAGGCGCGAATCACCGCGCCAACGCTCCCACAGGATGTACGTTTCCATCGGGCCGCGATGCCGCGCGAGCCTGGGGTTGCGCCCGCACAAGGCAAATACCGAAACGGCCGTTGATAACTAGTTCACAGAGTCGTCATAGAGGAAACATAAAACGAACACAAATATTGAATCCAAATCAAGCTCTTTATTGATATGAAGTAAAGATTACAAGCGACGCTAGGCCGAGATTACAAATCGCTCATGCTCTCTCTCTCACTTACAATGAATATGCCCTTAGGCTTAGGACTAATACAAACGATCTGGATGATGATGTCCCATACATTATGTCTCATATATGTGAGCTCCAGGTCTGTGCGCCACGCTCCAAGATGCCAAGTGCGGTCCGGCACCTCTTTGCGTTAAGCGTTCTCCGAATCCATATGAGTTCCCCCTGCACCCTGCATGCAGACTGGTTGGGTATCAGTACATTGAATGCACTGGTGGGGAGGCCTCTCGCCCACGCCACAAAACAAGCACGTTCATTAGTTATATGCATCAACTGGTTTCGTTGTCTTTGTATTCTTTTGCCTTAGGATCAGTTACATGGCAATATAAAGAAAGTAATCTCCGTGTCAACTCAAGGGTGTCGTAATAATGAACAATTGAGTTCACCTTACTATTTTTTACCATTTGGCCTTCCCTGTCATATGCAACAACAATATAAATAATGATCTACGAAAAAACAAAGAGCATCTATGAAACCCAAGTGTAATACCGTGCCTCTGCCTCACAAGACCCATTTTACTAGAACTATGTGTGATACCATGCATCCATTCTAATTATGCAAAATGTCGTGCAAACGCACTCCTTCCCGTTTCTCCTTTCCTCAAGGCGAATAGCCGCTATGCAAACATGACTTATCTATATGAAGGTTACTGGCTCTGCTAGCCATATTGGACATAATCTGCGATGGACGGTTTGTCTTCCCAGCTCGGTTGCTAGCCTTGCTGGGCCTTCCAACCGTCTAACCAGTTGGCGCCCATCCAGGTCGGTAGCAAGCCTTGCTGGATGTCCCGCTCTCGCCCGCTAGTCATCAGCTAGCGTATCGCCAGGACTACACTGGCATTGTTCTCCCGGGCCGACACGATTCGGATGCCTCAGCAATCATGTCGAGGACTCTCTCTACCTGGTGCGCAACCAGTTATCCGTGACCATGTAACTACTCCCCCACCTCCAATCCTAGCCGACGACAACTCTCGGATCAATCTTTGCTGAGGACTACACTTGGATCTTTTCTTCTTTACGCATCTCCCTAATTAGAGACTGCCTCGGTGATCTGTATATCCCGAGTACCTTCCTTTCTTTCCATTTCCTGACTCGGAACGACTACTCGATAGCCTTCCTCTTCTATGCATGCAACATGATTTTACTCCATCCCGTGTCATGTTCCGTGCGATGGAACGCCTCAGTATGAACTCATACTACTTTATGGCATATATGAAGGAAATTACTACATTCCAACTGAACAATCCCGACTACGCAAATAGCAAGTAAGACCTCCAAGTTCTATACAATGATAAGGCGGGGTTATCCTCTTAGCTATGTGCGTTTATCTCTTTTATTAGCATGCAAAGGTTATTGCTTGTAAACTAGCATGTAACATTCATTTTCTTAGTGTACAGCTAAGTAGAGACAGGTTCACCGGGGCCACCCACCTTAGCGTTGTATCGCCTCGGTCGAGCGAGACTCCGGACGCGCCTCAGATAGACTAAGTTTGACTCCATTGAAGATCCCAGCATAAATGTCTTTGCATCGAACGAGCCATCTCGCTGAGCAAGGCGGTTGAATAGCTACACTTATGTCGTTCGAATCGGCCCTCCGGGTTGAGCGGAGCGGGTTATTACATCATACACCACTCAGAACAAGTCTCGTTCTCGAGACTTCCTGAGTGCAACTCGTACTATCGCGCAACTTCTAAACCAAACTCTATACACCTTGCCTAACTTCCAAGGACAGTCTTAATACCACAATCATTTATTTTCTCACCATGCGATACGCCAATGTTTTGCCAACTCTCATCGAACAACTCTATCGCTCAATGCTTATCAAGCTATACTCAACTCAATCGTTGTACTCCCGACTCAAAATCTTCTGCACCTGGCGCAGGGCTATATTACCCAAGCACATGGTCTTCTATAACATCAACGGGCACTTACAACTCATAATTGGGTGGACTTTCCCAACTTGTTATATTATCTATTATAGGAACCAAATACATCCGAACACATTTGACAGTTTACTTGACCTCGCTTATCGAAACCCATCGTTACGCCTAAACCCAAAAGTTTGAATCTTGGCTAATTTTCCAATCTCGTTTGCATTAAATCTCTCTGAGTCACCGTCCAATCTCGCTAAGTAAATTTACTGTCAGCCAAGGCCGTCTCATTAAATCGCCTACCTTTTCTGACTCAGTCTATATTGCGCCTTAGCGCAGAGCTAAATTGCCCACCTGGGGTTCGCTCTAATCCTTCACGTCTTTGGTTCAATCGAACTTAACTTCCTATTCATTTTACTCATTCCGTTCGCACGATTGCTAAATTATTTTATCCGAATGATCCCTTTGTACAACTATTGTATTCCCAAACTCAGTCTAGCACTACGCCTTAGCGCAGAACTATCTTGGTAGCACGGGGAACGATACAATCTTTCCTTTATGACAGTTTAGGTTGAGGCTAACCTATTTCAGTTGCCATACTCATCTATGCGAATTCGAACATTTTTATTTGCAGCTGCATCCGAGCTATGCATATCGCTAAGTCTGGATCGTACCATATTCAAGGCGTCCCCCAAATATTTGTATTTCAACCAAGCTTAGTGACAGCTAAGTCGGACAAGCTACTCGTAAAAAATCTTTCGAATCGCCGATCGATCTGCTATACGAATAACCGAACTCTGGTTCGATTTAGTTATCGTCTTACTCCAATCTCACCCAAATTCAAGTTTAGCATTACTAGTAGCAAGGCACATCTACCAAGCAACGATCCAACTCATTACGCCAACTTATCTTCAATTTCACCAATTCTAATCGTGAGAGTCCCGTCTGACAATTCTCTAATACCGTCTTATTCCTCACCATTGCGTAACCTATCCGACCAAATCAATTATTACCCGAGTCCTATCTCGCATTGTATTTGTTTTAACGCCAACGTCACTATTATACACTCTCAGTGTCAAGTCCTAACTCTAAATCTCGTTGCCCCAGTTCTATCGTTTATCCGAACGATACTCCGAAGTCAGCCACTCCAGTATAACTCAAGGCATAGGTTTGTCTACCTAGCCGCTAGGTCAGCTCACAAGGTCATAGGTACAGTTCAAGCTTGCGACTCATCGTGCAACCGCGTTGCATAACGCTCGCCCCAAACACCCTAAGGTCAAACCATTATTTCTTTACACGGGTATTCTACCCAAGCTCGTTTCACTCAAATTTCTAAACATCGAGCACAGATCATCGTATCACACCAATACGCTCATTCAACCGAACCCATGATACGCCCACGTTGCAGGTCTAACCCATCGATTCGCACACACTATCTCTATCATCACGTTTGATAGAATTCACCAATCCATCATCTTCTACGCCTGTATCACTAAGCCATAATTCTATTATAAATCATCGATGTATATCATAAACTCTAAGTCGTCCAGCACAATCTACATATCCGTTCAAAAAATCGTCCTACATCTCTTACTTCCCGCTTCTAGACTAACTTCTCACCAAAAATCCTTAGATTCATCTGTATCCTAAAACTTGTCTAATCGTATCGAACAACAAGTCAAAATGATCCTTCAATTGTCACGTTCTAGTCTCCCGCAAGTTCAATCATCCTCGTCGGACGTGATATCACCACGCCAACGCTTCCGCAGAATGATTGTCCTAATCCGGACGTGACGCATGTGCGAGCAAGAAGTCGTACTCGCACAAGACAAGAAGGTCAATCGTTATGGTTATCATCGAACGAACAGATACCTTATCGTTACTTTTCGTTTTATCCCAAGTTGTACATTGATCCACCAAGCCATGTTCTTCTAAAAACCGTTCTTACCACCATCCAAGTTCGCCTAGCCAAACCGTCCAACTTCAATATTACCATTTGATCGTTTCTTAGTCTACTCTTAGCATTCCTCAAACAACTAAGTTCAAATCCCAAACCCAAATCTATCCCATTTGATACGTTCCATTCATCGAGTTCATTTGGAATAATTATCGAACATGTTCCCTTTAAGTTCGATTATCCCCACCGTACGTGAAATCACCACGCCGGCGCTCCCGCAAGATAATCGTTCTCGCTGGGACAGATTTCGAATGTTATCTTTCTGAACTTGATTTCAAAATCGTTCTTCCAAACTCCAAGCCAAATATGTTTCCGCTTAACTCAATCCATCAAAATCATAAATTTACTAACTTGCATCAATCCATACTATCTTCCAACTATTGTTATGGTTTAAAATCTACCAAAATTTGAAATCATCGCATTCGTACACAAACCGAACTCTATCGAGCGATATCCTACTCAAATCCAAATTTTTCATGCACGCTATCATTCGTTCGTTCCATTATTTTCAATTGCAGTAATTTCGATCACATCCCCGATATTCTATCTCAACTCAAGTTTTTAATCCGCTTGTTTCAACTCAAAATCGCTCGTACAACCCTCTAAGTTTTTCCGACCATGATATCAATTCCAATTGCCCTGAATTCCTATTCGATGTATGCCTTATCCCTTATTCAAATCATTGTAACTCGTTCGAACCAAATATTGCATGCTCCTGCAAGTTCGCTTACTTGTTAGGCATTTTTTATTTATACTAAGGCTTTACCCGATCTCGTCGCTTGCCGCTAGACTCGCTTAATACTCTGAAATCCCTGATTTGTTCGAACACTTCTAAGCCGACCAATACACCACTCAGGGTTCGAGTTATACTCCATGAATCTATACAACTCATTATATCCATAATTTGCATAATCGAACAGGGTACTTATCACATACACCACTCAGGAATCGAGTCATCCTAATAACTCCTGAATCGCGTTCGCATCCTTCACTCGTATTCCCAATTAGTTCCTTAGAACTCCAACACGATCCCTATTTGTCGCCTTAACGATCTTAGACTCGTATGTACCCCTATCGATAGTCCATCATACAAATATGTTGTAAATTATAACGTATCGCTATGAATAACCGTCCAAACTATATCTGAAAATTCCATACACGATTCTCATTACTCACCTTAGCGGCACTCTGATAACGTCTCTATCAATTTCCCTCCTAAGTCAAACTTTATTCTCATCCGCACATACCGAAATCTCGCTGCAACTCACTAGCACCAAAGGTCTTGGCGCATGATACTCAACACAACTTGGCCGAAGGCCATGTGCATAGACCACTGTCTGAGCGATATTCTTATCTCGTACTCTACTCGCTCGGTATTTTCATATAGACATACAACTTGCCGATTATAACACGAGTCTACTCTCACAATGTCTTTCACAGGTTGGGACAAAAGCCCTCACATCATAATCCCGTTCAAGCAATCGTATAATTCACATGCACTTTTTGAAAATATTTAGACTTATTGTATGGAACATCCATCGAAGCATCAAGAGAGCATCTACCACTTCTTTCAATACACAAATTCAAAACTGAGAGAATCGAAACAAATTCCAAGGACGTAAAGCCGTGCTCTGATACCAATATGTCACGCCCCGATCTCCCGCCGGAATCGGCCCTCCCCGCTAGGCGCGAATCACTGTGCCAGCGCTCCAGCAGGATGTACGTTTCCATCGGGACGCGATGCCGCGCGAGCCTGGGGTTGCGCCCGCACAAGGCAAATACCGAAACGGCTGTTGATAACTAGTTCACAGAGTCATCATAGCGGAAACATAAAATGAACACAAGTATTGAATCCAAATCAAGCTCTTTATTGATATGAAGTAAAGATTATAAGCGGTGCTAGGCCGAGATTACAAATCGCTCATGCTCTCTCTCTCACTTACAATAAATATGCCCTTAGGCTTAGGACCAATACAAACGATCTGGATGATGATGTTCCCATACATTATGTCTCATATATGTGAGCTCCAGGTCCGTGCGCCACGCTCCAAGACACCAAGTGCGGTCCGGCGCCTCGTTGCGTTAAGTAATCTCCGAATTCGTACGAGTTCCCCCATGCACCCTGCATGTAGACTGGTTGGGTATCAGTACATTGAATGCACTAGTGGGGAGGCCTCTCACCCACGCCACAAAACAAGCACGTTCATTAGTTATGTGCACCGACTGGTTTTGTTGTCTTTCTATTCTTTTGCCTTTGGATCAATTACATGGCAATATAAAGAAAGTAATCTCCGTGTCAACTCAAGGGTGTCATAATAATGAACAATTGAGTTCACCTTACCATTTCATACCTTTTGGCCTTCCTTGTCATATGCAACAACAATATAAACAATGAACTATGGAAAAACAAAGAGCATCTATGAAACCCAAGTGTTATGCCGTACTTCTGCCTCACAAGACCCATTTTACTAAAACTATGTGTGATACCATGCATCCATTCTAATTATGCAAAATATCGTACAAACATACTCCTTCCCATTTCTCATTTTCTCAAGGCGGATAGCCGCTATGCAAACATGACTTATCTATATTGTAAACCCCCTCGACCAGATTTCAGTATTTCTAGGATTATTTTAACAATTTAGGATTTATGGCAATATTTTAATTAATATTCCTACATAACCTGTTGACTTGTGCACCTGTCCATCTCCTAATTATTTGGAGCTTTAGCTTGACTGTTATCCCCGAACAAAGTTCACATACCTGTCCTAGACATACCAGACTATTTTCCTGAATTTTGTGCAACTCACAGATATGCTAAAATGAGCCTCGTTTGAGACGCACAAATATCGTTATCCAACGTACGTATTTAAATCCCCAGACCTGTACCCATCTCTGTATCCCTAGAGATTTGAGGCCAACGTGCACCTGTTTTGCCCAGACAAAAATACGTTAATTTTCTACACTGACTATACTACATTTAGTGTATTGACACCGTAGAAAAATTATGGCCCTACCTGCCTCTAAATAATTAGAGAACACCGTGCGCAGTATTTATTTAATTAAATAAATACGATGGCCCGTATCACCCCGAAACCAGGCCCAACCCCTGCCCAGACTCACCCCCACCCCCTCGGGACCCTCGCACAACAAATTCCCTCAATTCTGTAAATTTTAGTATTTTTCGGAATCGGGTGTTTTCCCAGACAATTTCGTAATTGTGCAATTTCCCAAAACTAGGACTTTACGTAATTTATAAAATTACAGGGACTTTCCAGCAAATTGCAGTGCGAGGTGTCACCCCCTCATTGGCCGGTGAACCTGCACCGTCCATTTGGAGACGGGACCCACCCGAAAAGATCCCGAAAATATCCACAAAATATCCTGTAAAATATCTTAGATATTTTACTTTAAATATTAAAAAATTCTCTTATAAAATAAACTAAAAGAAAAAGAAAAAGAATAAATCCTAAAACTACCCCCTTCAGCCTGCAGACCCCCCCCTCGCCGGAGCGGCCCGCCGCCGGAGCCGCTCCGCCGACCCTCCCCGCGGCGACGGCGAGCCCCGCTGGCCCTCTCTCCTCCGCCCTCTTCTCTTTCCTCTCTCCTCCGCCACCCCGAGCCCTTTCCCCCCCGACCGCTGCGTCTCCCGCCGGCCCGCTGGCCGCCGGAGCCCCCGCCCACGGCGGAGCCGACCCCCTCCCGCTCAGGTCGCTCTCTCCTCCTCCTTCCCGATTCTCCTCCTCATCTTCTCCTTCGGCCCCATCTCCTTCTGCTGCCTCGACCCGCAGCCGACTCCGGCCGACTCAGCCGAGCGCTGCCCGGCCTCCCCGAGGCGTCCCCGAGCACTCGCCGACCTCCGCTGGCGTGAACCCCCACTCCCAGTGACGCAGAACCTGTGCCCTAGCTCAGACACGATTCCGACACGTGTTGGACACGTGTCGGACACGAAGGATTCGCAGTTTCCGAAGCCCTGTTCAGGTAACGATATCTCTCTCCTCGTAATTCCGATTTAAATTCTGTCAGTTGCGTCGTGTAGTCTATGTAACCACCTCGGTGCCCGTGCAACCCGCTCGGAGCATCGCGTCCTGTGGCGATCGCGGCACGCGATCCAAAAACAGGAAAAACAACGACCCGATTCACCCCGGAACTGGGTACGCCCCGCCAAACGGGACGACTTGGTCGCACGCGATCTTTACCAAAACGTGCGCGACGTTGATACGGACGTGTAGGAGTTCGGAGAAGTTGATTTGGATGTGCGTGCACACCGGAATCAACGCGTATCCGTCGACACCGCCCTGTATCCGTCAGTTCTGGAACACGCTGTAACTTTGTGTATACACGTCGGATCGAAACGAAACCTGCGCCATCGGACTCGTAGCAATACGCTGGTCCTGTGAGCCAAGTTTGGTTCGATTCTGAGAACGTTGACAGAATCGCGTATCGTGGGCCCCACAGGCTCCACTTGACGGGCGATTTTGTGACCGGCTCATCGGAATCCAATTCTGAAAGTTCTGTTGGGTTCGTATCATCGTTCCTGACTTGTTGACACTAAGTTTGGCAAATTTGGAGACCTTTGACCCTGGCACATTTTCCGGTGCAAAGCGGCCCACATGTGGACCCCGCTTTGACCAGAAACTATCATTTTTGCTCCTGTGTCCAAATTGGACGAAAGGACAGGCGTTTCTAGCTATTTGATATTTTCTGAGACTGTTAGTGATGTTTATTTCAGTATCCGAAGACATTCATTCTGAGATCAGAGTTTCTGACACTTGGTACTTGACATCGGGACGTTACATATTTGCAGCTCTCTTGCCAGGCAAGTATACCTTGCCTTGTTGTACTGTTTAAATTCAGTTATTGCTAGTTACATATTTATTTATTATATAAATGTGCGCGTCCGAGCAGACTCGGGTGCAGTCAACGAAGGCGTTGACGTTAGGACTTGTGTCTGACCTAGTGTCTAGTAGACCCACCTAAAGTTGTGAAGTTATTGATATAACTTTCCAGGCCTTGACACGTATCATTACACGTCACAGAGTGAGTACATGTAGGAACGCGTGCCTCATGCGCGACTGGCCATCAGTGTGAGCAACACGTGTAGCGGTATTTTAGCTCAGTTGTTTATTGTATTGAGACTTGCATCATAATAGGAGGTGTCCACGTCGTTTTTACGATTTATACATCTATATTGGGCGGGAAAGATACTAGTAGACGTATGGGACACCCCCTCCTTGTATGTTTTATACCTTCGCACCATGCTCCTTGGAGATGGTCGATTGCAGAGTTCCCTTGAACGGGGGCATATGTGGCATATACTAGTCAGTCACTACGGATTGGTGAATTACGTCAGCATATGTCTAGCCACACATTCCCATGCATACTATAAGGTCTTTAAATTGTATTCACTTAGATGGTTAGCACACCCCATTTATTTATTTAGTATTTACATTATGGCATATCATTTTTCTGTATCTTGCTATGTCCCTCTGAGGACCTGGTCCCCTGCCAGGTGTATTTGTTCTTGAGTACTAGCAGGAGCACAGATCCGGACAGGCTACTTATTTTCCGAGGAGGTCTTCTCTTCGAGCCTCATAATTGTCAGATGTTGTTCTTTATGGTGTGTATTCTGGTTCCTTTTATATTCTTTTTCGGCAGTAGATTTGATTTCATCTGACTGTCATTCTTAGATATCTGTATTGAGATCTAGTTACATGGTTATTGTTTATTCATATTTGACTTCTGTGGATGAGATTTAGATATTACCCTGTGACTTGTGATTAGTTATACCACTGGTGAACTATTGTTCATTATACAGCGTACGCACGTATATATGGTTTCCATATATTGGAGTTGCCATATATACGGGCGGCTGGCATGGTTACGTATCCTAGTCCTACGTATTTTGGGACTAGGGCGTGACATGTTTTTAGTGGTGGCCCATGCAGGTCAGAGCATATTGTCTCGGTTACGTTACTGTACCGAGCAAGCCTGCACCTAGGATTAGAACATAGGATCTTATCTATAATTGACTATGACTTATCTTCCTTCCAGTCTGTCCTACTTACATAATTGCATCCTGCTTGATTCATGTGCTTTCCTGATAAGTCCTTAAGTATAACCCCTGCTAGAATATAGGAATCCCTGTTAATAGGATGATACTTAGGGTAATATTCCTACTTAGAATACAACTAGGGCATTGACATATCATTAAGTTCAGATTACTTAATGAACCCTAGTCTCCCCTATTACTTAATGAACCCTAGTCTCCCCTATTATCTAATGAACCCTAGTCTCCCCTATTACCTAATGAACCCTAGCATCACTACCTATAGATTAACTTACCATCATCCCCTGACGCATTTATGTATGACTTGAGAGTAGTACAACCACTACTAGGATTAGTTAGAGAATTGACCATAGTGTTGACCCTAGTCTTGAGGAACCCATAGAACTCTAAGGTTAAAAACTAGGACTGAAACCTCCCCCTATGTTTGGATAAACCCAGTGTTACGCCAGAAACCCTTTATCCTTGTTGGCGTAAAAGCCAATTGACTCTTGGTTGCGTAGAAGCCAAACAAACTGCCTAGTTGGCGTAAAAGCCAAATGACCTTCTTGTTAGCGTAAAAGCTAAATTATGCAGAAGATTATCCCCTTTACGCTGCAGTTATAATAACTGCTATCCACTTTCCCTTAGTATTCCTTATCCTGCGTAGGACACATCCTAAAAGCCACATAGGTAACTGTCCTGCATAAACATGATGATTCTAGAATAATAAATAACCAGCGTAGAGTAACCTGATTAGGCGTAGAATATAAGGATAGGATGTAAGCATATTTGTTACAGCCTTAGCTTCCCCAGCCATGACCCAATCTTGTGTATTAAATACAGAGATACGCCTCGAGCCCTGTGCAAAAAGAAACAGCTTTCTGACAGGACATCTGATTTTGTCTCACCTCAAGCGTTTGACTTGTATCCAATCAGTCACTAAACGGCAACCTGGGTCCCCGTGCAAATTCACCATCGCAACCGACCACTCGATCGTTGTACAAGTACTTTTGTCAGATATCAGGATTCACTAATTCGACTGACAAACTCATGAGTTTCACGTACAACTTTATGCTGCGACGAATGTTAGATTTTACGCAGGAGATATTTTTTGTGCAGATTTTAGCGCAAAACTTTTACGCTCAAACTTTTACCCAGACTTTTACGCGCAGATTGTTACGCACAGACTTTTTACGCGGACAGCTCTGAAGCTCTACCTTACGTTTCTCTGTTTTACGCGGATAGTTCTGAAGCCATACGTTATGACAAATTATTTTATCTCTGCCTTACGCAGACAACCTCGAACCCCTACTTTACGCGGACTACCTTAAATCTTTATTTTATACGGACAACCTATAGTGTTTATTAAGATTGTAGAACTTAGAAGACCATACCTCTTTTAGGTCAACTAGCGACTTAGACGAGAAGTTAGAATATTAACGGTAGAGATTGTAGAGTCTTGTTTTTTTTGTGATTGTGAATTGTTTGTAATTTCTCATATCAAAATCTAGCGTACTTATATTTACTGTACTACCTTGACTTTTACTGCTATTATAGCCTAGTTTTGCAAGATTATTCTTTATCGAGCTTGTTCATGACACATGTGTTATTGGGGCCTGATCCACCCCACTAATACAATTGTCTATTCAGAATCAGTGTATTACGGTCTGATCAACCTTAGTGCATTTTGATTCGCCCTTCGCATAACTACTTTACGTGGATTGAGATATATAGTGATTAGTAGACAGATGTACTTTCCCTCTAGATATATCTGAGCATATCGTATCAGTTACGTAACTGTACTGATACGAGCATGTGAATAGGAATTACCAAGATAGGATTTCAATCCACAACTGTTTTGACAATTCCCATTTGAATCCTTTAAACGCCTTGATCCCCATACTTCTAATCTATTACCTCCCCCTTGAACTCTTGATTACTGTTTTTACCGTCTTCCCTTATTTCGGAAAGACGAAACCTCGTGCTTAGTATAAAGGTACGATAAGTGTATTGTTTCTGTAGCCATTTCTGTTTTATTTCTTGGGTAATTACCAAACCCTATTATTAGATTAGATTGCAATTTAAACCCGTGCTACCCTTAGAATAACCTTCGCTACCTACCTACTTTCCTGGTACGTGCATCCCTATGACAGCATGAAATTTTTATCGTAACTAACGAGTGTCAAGCCGCTTTCGAGGAGTTGAAGAAGCGACTGACCACAACACCCGTATTGACTATTCCATCCAGATCAGGCGGTTATGTGATCTACAGACGCATCAGGAAAAAGTTGGGATGCGTATTAATACAGGATGACAAGGTAATGGCATATGCATCTAGACAATTATGAGTACATGAGAAGAAGTTGGAACTTACAACCGTCGTAATTACTCTGAAGATATGAAGACATTACTTATATGAGGCAAATTCTAAGATTGCACGGCATACCAGTCAGCATTTTACCAGACAAGGATTCACGTGACCAGAGTTGGTAGTCAACGCAGTAAAGGCAGTTAAGTAATACAAGGACACTTGCGCGCAGCGCAAGACAGGCAGAAGCAGTAGGCAAACCGTCATCATCGTCCCATGGAATTCAAAGTGGACGATCATGTCATCTTGAGGATATCACCTACTTGAGACACCATTTGATACGGAAGACGCATCAAATTGAGTCCAAGGTATATTGAACCTTTGACGTGCTAGAAGGAGTAGGAGTAGTGGCATATCAATTTGCGCTACCACCTTCACTTGAGGAAGTACTTGCTGTAGTCCACGTGTCGCAACTCAGGCGATATGTGACTGCCAGCAGCCATGTTCTCAACCATTCGGAGATCACCATTAGACCGAGACCTATCGTATCAAGAGCAACCCGTGGGAACCCTTGACCATCGAGAAAAAGTATTGAGGAACCAGTCTATTTCCTTGATCCACGTGGCATGGAAGTATGGCACGCCAAGAGGATCTACTTGGAAGCGTGTGGACGACATGCGTAACGTTTTTCGAACCTATTCGTAAGCCAAGATATAAATTACTTTGTGAAATTATATCTTATGCCGTCTTTGACTTCTACCCCGGCTTAGTTTTAATTTTGAGGACAAAATTTTTATAAGTTGGGTAGATTGTAAACCCCCTCGACCAGATTTCAGTATTTCTAGGATTATTTTAACAATTTAGGATTTATGGCAATATTTTAATTAATATTCTTACATAACCTGTTGACTTGTGCACCTGTCCATCTCCTAATTATTTGGAGCTTTAGCTTGACTGTTATCCCCGAACAAAGTTCACATACCTGTCCTAGACATACCAGACTATTTTCCTGAATTTTGTGCAACTCACAGATGTGCTAAAATGAGCCTCGTTTGAGACGCACAAATATCGTTACCCAACGTACGTATTTAAATCCCCAGACCTGTACCCATCTCTGTATCCCTAGAGATTTGAGGCCAACGTGCACCTGTTTTGCCCAGACAAAAATACGTTAATTTTCTACACTGAGTATAACTTCCCAGGCCTAGTGTCTAGTAGACCCACCTAAAGTTGTGAAGTTATTGATATAACTTCCCAGGCCTTGACACGTATCATTACACGTCACAGAGTGAGTATATGTAGGAACGCGTGCCTCATGCGCTACTGGCCATCAGTATGAGCAACACGTGTAGCGGTATTTTAGCTCAGTTATTTATTGTATTGAGACTTGCATCATAATAGGAGGTGTCCACGTCGTTTTCACGATTTGTACATCTATATTGGGCGGGAAAGATACTAGTAGACGTATGGGACACCCCCTCCTTGTATGTTTTATACCTTCGCACCATGCTCCTTGGAGATGGTCGATTGTAGAGTTCCCTTGAACGGGGGCATATGTGGCATATACTAGTCAGTCACTACGGATTGGTGAATTACGTCAGCATATGTCTAGCCACACATTCCCATGCGTACTACAAGGTCTTTAAATTGCATTCACTTAGATGGTTAGCACACCCCATTTATTTATTCAGTATTTACATTATGGCATGTCATTTTTTTGTATCTTGCTATGTCCCTCTGAGGACCTGGTCCCCTGCCAGGTGTATTTGTTCTTGAGTACTCGCAGGAGCACAGATCCGGACAGGCTACTTATTTTCCGAGGAGGTCTTCTCTTCGAGCCTCGTGATTGTCAGATGTTGTTCTTTATGGTGTGTATTCTGGTTCCTTTTATATTCTTTTTCGGCAGTAGATTTGATTTCATCTGACTGTCATTCTTAGATATCTGTATTGAGATCTAGTTACATGGTTATTGTTTATTCATATTTGAATTTTGTGGATGAGATTTAGATATTACCCTGTGACTTGTGATTAGTTATACCACTGGTGAACTATTGTTCATTATACAGCGTACGCACGTATATATGGTTTCCATATATTGGAGTTGCCATATATACGGGCGGCTGGCATGGTTACGTATCCTAGTCCTACGTATTTTGGGACTGGGCCGTGACATATATGAAGGTTACTGGCTCTGCTAGCCATATTGGACATAATCTGTGATGGACGATTTGTCTTCCCAGCTCGGTTGCTAGCCTTGCTGGGCCTCCCAACCGTCTAACGAGTTGGCGCCGATCCAGGTCGGTAGCAAGCCTTGCTGGATGTCCCACTCTCGCCCGCTAGTCATCAGCTAGCGTATCGCCAGGACTACACTGGCACTGTTCTCCCGGGCCGACACGATTCGGATGCCTCAGCAATCGTGTCGAGGACTCTCTCTACCTGGTGCGCAATCAATTGTTCGTGACCATGCAACTACTCCCCCACTTCCAATCCTATTCGAGGACAACTCTCGGATCAATCTTTGCTGAGGACTACACTCAGATCTTTTCTTCTTTACGCAGCTCCCTAATTAGAGACTGCCTCGGTCATCTGTATATCCCGAGTACCTTCCTTTCTTTCCATCTCCTGACTCGGAATGACTACTCGATAGCCTTACTCGTCTATGCATGCAACATGATTTCACTCCATCCCGTGTCATGTTCCGTGCGATGTAACGCTTCAGTATGAACTCATACTACTTTATGGCATATATGAAGGAAATTACTACATTCCAACTCAACAATCCTGACTACGCAAATAGCAAGTAAGACCTCCAAGTTCTATACAATGATAAGGCGGGGTAATCCCCTTAGCTATGTGCGTTCAGTTCTTTTATTAGCATACAAATGTTATTGCCTGTAAACTAGCATGTAACATTCATTTTCTTAGTGAGCAGCTAAGTAGAGACAGGTTCACCGGGGCCACCCACCTTAGCGATGTATCGCCTCGGTCGAGCGAGACTCCGGACGCGCCTCAGATAGCCTAAGTCTGACTCCATTGAAGATCCCAGCATAAATGCCTTTGCATCGAACGAGCCATCTCGCTGAGCAAGGCGGTTGAATAGCTACACTTGTGCCGTTCTTATCAGCCCTTCGGGTTGAGCGGAGCGGGTCGTTACACCAATAACTCCACAACTTTAGGTGGGTCTACTAGACACTAGGTCAGACACACGTCCTAAAGTCAACGCATTCGTTGACTGCACCCGAGTCTCTCTCGGACGTGCACAGTTATATAATAATAATACATAACTAATAATATAAAATTTAAACAGTACAACAGAGGCAAGGTATACTTGCCTGGCAAGAGAGCTGCAGAGTGAAATGTCCAGATGTCAAACACCAAGAGTCAGAAACTACGGTCTCAAAATAAACGTCTCTGGATGCTGAAATAAACATCACCAATGTTCCTAGAATAAGTAAAATATCTAGAAAGCACTCCCCTTTCGTCCAATTTGGACACAGGGACAAAACGGTAATTTTGGGCCAAAGCGGGCTCCATATGTGGGCCACTTTGCATCAAAAATCGTGCCAAGGGTAAAGGTCTGTAAATGAGACAAATTATAAGTCAAACAAACTCCAAATGTCAGTACGAACTCAACGGTATGTCCAAATGTGGATTCCGGTGACCCGAACACCATTTCGCCCAAAAAGTCAACTATGGAGCCCGCCAATAGGCGACTTGGTCAACTATCTCAGAATTGCGTAAAAATTGGGTCACAGGACCAGCGCATTATCAAGATTCCAGTGGCACAAGTTTCATCGCAATCTGACGAGCGTACAAAAAATGCGCACGGCTTTCGCAAAAGTTGCGACACGGAGATTGTCCGCGGATACGGGCTGATTCCGATGCGCAAACGCGTCCGAATCAGTTACCGCGAACTCTCACGTGTCCGGGTACATTGCGCGCACCATTTGGTACACTTGGTACACAGTGGGGCGGTCTCATTTGGCAGGGCGCGCTCCATTTTACAACGTTTGGAATTCTAGAAAAAGTGGGTTTACGGGATTTTGCCTAATTTATTTTA
>JAYESA010000002.1:20798080-20805580 GCA_036927795.1 Iris macrosiphon | reverse complement strand
TCGGCCCAAGAAAAACCCTAGAAAATAACTTAAACTATTATATATATAGAGGAGAGAGAGAGTGAAGCCGCGGCTCAGAGTTGACACGTGTCAGCCATCCGCGCAGCCCCGCCCAAATCGAACGATCATGGTTTGACCCGGCTCGGCTCAGCTGAGTCCGAGTCGAACTCTGACTCGGCTCAGCTCGAGGTCGGCTCTGCTCGGCTCGCACCCACCCCGGGTCACTGACAGGCGGGTCCGACACTGTTCGCTGTGGGAGGCTGACAGGTGGGCCCACTGTTTGCTGACTGGGCAGAATTAATTACTTTTTGGGTTTTTTTTTTCAAAAATTAGTTTTTAATTCAGTTTTTCACAATTAACTCAAAATAAATGCTAAAAATAATCAGAAAATTCCCAAAAAATTCTAGAAAATATATTTTATTATTTAGAACCTAAAATAAAAGTTTGTGATATTTTTAGTTAAGTTTGAACATAAAATAAATTCTTCAAAGTCCTAGAAAATTAATGTTACTAGTTTTTAATTAACTAAAAATTATGGAAAAATCCCAATAATCTAAAATAGCCTAAAAATAATTCTAAATAAATATTTATATAAGTAAATATACTAAAAAAATTATTTTCTAATTAACTAAGAGAATACTCTAAATAAATTCAACATCTATAATAAATATAATAATATAAAATATACACAAAATACCTATTTTGGGTGAGGGAGTTTACAATCTATCCAACTTAAAACAATTTCATCCTCAAAATTAAAATAAGGCTTAATTTGTTAAATCCTTTACATTCGTACATAAGGTACGTCAATCGCAATCTCTTCCAAAAATTTGAATAACAAAATCTATTCAAATCTATCGTGATCACTTCAAAATTAAGATAATCATTGTTCAAATCAAAATTCAACCTATTATTATCTCTTCTCGCTTTTTCAAATTATCCATATCCGAATCCATATAACATCTTCAAGATTTAAATACGCAATTAAATTTTCCTCACGATCTCCAACTATCATAATTTCCTCTAGAAGTAATTTGAGTCCATTATCATTCCTATTTTTCACTTATAAATTTTTGTATGCTTCAACTTTTATATTCCATTCACAACCTCAATATTTCCAATAGGTAGTCCAACCAAAATTTTAATTCTTAATTCAAATCATCAAATTGAAAAATAATTTAAACGCAGTCCACCAATGTTCAAGTCTGAAATTCTATATTTATCCTCCAAATTCAAATTGATGATTCTACCTTCATTGTTCAAAAAATTTAAATCATGTACTTAAGGTATAAATATTGGGTCCTCAATAACAATTCATTAATCCTCATCATCTTAGTCATTCTTCTAAATTTCTCAAAATTAAAATGGCTTGAACCTCTCCCAATCTAATCTTACTCGATCACAATCTAAAAAAAATTTCTCTCGAGTTGACAATGCACTGCTACCCAACTTATAATTTACCCATCTATCACATAAGGCTATATACCTTAAGAAAATATTCCTTAATTTGTTTTACTCATGTCATTCAATCCTCAAAACTTTCATGCCAATTATATCTTATATGATATGTCCTTAATTACGAAAGAATAATCCTCAAGTATGTGATCGGCCTATGGGGTATATCTAGTACTCTCTGTGTATCAAACTTTATACCCAGTACGAGGTTTCGTCTTTCCGAAATAAGGGAAGAGGGAAAACAATAATAAAGAGTTCAAGGGGGAGGTAATCGATTAGTAGTATGGGGGTCAAGGCGTTTAAAGAATTCAATGGGAATTGTCAAGGAAGTTGTGGATTAAAATCTTATTTTGGTAATGCCTATCCACATGCTCTCATCGGTACAGTTATGTAACGGATACGCTATGCTCAGACATATCTAGAGGGCAAGTTCATTCATCTACTAATCACTAGATATCTCAATCAACGTAAAGTAGTTATAAGAAGGGCGAACCACACACACTATGGTTGATTAGACCGTAGTACACTGATTCTGAAATATATTAATGTATGCATCCACTAATACATATATAGTGAACAAGCTTGATGAAAGAATAAGCTTGCAAAACTAGGCTATAATAGCGGCATAAGTCAAGGTGGTACAACAATTATAGGTACGCTAGATGATGATGAAAGGAGGTACAAGTCAATTCAAGTTCACAAAAACAAAAATAAAACAGAATAAGCAATAATAATAAAGACTCTACAAATCTCTATAGTTATCATACAACCTCCTTGTCTATGTCGCTAGTCGACCAAATGGGAGCAAGGACCTCTAAATTCTATTGTCTGAATAAACATTGTCGTCTTATGCTAGCATACAATTAATGTCATTCAGTTACATTACCTCGATGGGTCAAGTGGACTATGTGATACTAGGTTGTGAGATATACTACCCAACTTAAAAGAATTAAACTAGTACTGTGACAGTCCTAAGAGGATCCTACAAAAATAACCTTGCAAATGTACATAGAATAGAAACTCTTATTAGGGTCTCCTATTGCATTATATAGGTAAGGGTCACCTTAAGTCTTAATCATAGTGCTCATAGAACATGTGTCAATCGTAGGGATAGAAGAGTTACTAGTCGTTAAGGGGGGAAAGGGGTCTAACTCGTATCGAGGTGAGGGTACAAATTACGCGATTTAATACTAAGGGATAATCATCGGGTCGCAGTCTGCAAGAACAACTCAACTTATCAAACTTTTACTACCAAGCACAAAATGTTCAAATTCAAGACTACAACTATAATCCTAGCAAACTATATATCCTTAACAAAGGATAAAATTACTTGGCCTACTATCAGGAGGATCAGGTGACACGAGTTAAAAGATGAAGAAGAAAAAACCTGATTAGTCGTCGCACAAGTAGCGAGCGCTAGGGTTTCAGGGAAACAATATATGAAATAAAATAGAGAGGCTATAGATAATGTCAAGGTTTCCTAAGGGGAGATGCTACGCTACTCTCTGCGTTTGCGGTATGATCAAGAAAATACTATATTCAATGCTCTTGGCTTTCTAAGGTATTGTCTGCTTATCTCAATACAAGAACCTAAATTTAGTTCTCCAATACTTATCTAACTGCGAAGGTTAGGTTCAGTCATAATATTCAATTTTGGTTTTCTATTTGTTCCTCAATACTAGGGTCAAACATTATAGTAAAATTTCAAACTAATCCTAGTAGTATTTATACTAATCTCAAGTCTTCATAAATACATCAAGGGGTAATGGTAAACCAATCTATAAATAAGGGACGCTAGGGTTCATTAGGTATTCTAATTTAATGATGTGTCAATACTCTAGTCGTATTCTTAATAGGTGTGTTACCCTAATTATCATCTACAACAAGGATTTCTATATTATAGGAGAATGCCATACTCAAGGAACTATTAGGGAAACACAGGAATCAAGCAGGATGCGATTATTTAGATAGAACAGATTGAAAGGAATGAGTCATAGTCAATTGTGGATGAGATCCTATACTCTATTCTTAGGTGCAGGCTTGCTCGGTATAGTAACGTAACCGAGACAAAATGCTCTCGACCTGCATGGGCCACCACAAAAATATGTCACGCCCTAGTCCCAAAAATACGTAGGACTAGGACACGTAAGCATGCTGGCCGCATGGATATGGCAACTCCAATATATGGAAACCAAATCCACACGTACGCTGTATTATGAATATCAAATCCACAAGTGGTATAAAATGTAATACAAGTCACAGGGTAAAATCTAAATCTCATCCACCAAAATCATATAGAAATAAATAACCAGTATCTATGAAACTAGATCTCAATAAGAAGTATCTAAGGATGATAGTTGGATGGAAACAAATCCACTACCAACTCGAATGGAAAAAGTAAATACAATAAAAGTACAACACAATCAACCAAATTATAAGTATACCAGCTAGCAATCACGGCTCGAAGAGAAGACATCCTCGAAACATAGGTAACCATCCGAATGTGCGCTCCTGCAAATACTCAAGAACAAATACACCTGGCAGGGGACCAGGTCCTCAGAGGGACATAACAAGATACTTAAACACATGCCAATAAAGTACTAAATTAAATATCTAGAGGGGTCGCCTAACCGTCTAAGTGAATGCATTTAAGAACAACTTTCCCCATAAGTGAGCTATCTGGCTGAAAACTGGGATTGGCATAACTCTCTCAGAGAGCCAGGGGCCTCAAAGGCATGTCGTCTTTTGAACGGCAGAGGCCTGCCAAGTAGTATAGGGGTCATCACCGCCCGTATCTCCAGCGAAGCTTCCGGGTTACAGAAGGAAAAGTGTAAAGGAGCTCAAATGCGGTACTTGTTGTTCTCCCCAACCCATGCTCTGAGCATGTCACATCTATGACACGATTTGGTCCATAGTCTATTCTTAGTACCCCAGCCCAATCCTGCAACCAACCAAGGATAAGGATGGGACCACCGTACTACAATAGGCTATGTCCCTAGACCTCTAATAACTGCTAAGTCTACTAGCATGCAAAGTTTCTAACAACAGTTATTCCTAACGCACGACCCACACGTACAGGAGGCCAAACCTGCACGCAAGTCCGTGATCTACATGAGACTCACAACTCGTGTAACAACTGTGTCACGACCAATGAACCTAATAATGCTACATGATAATGGGGTAGTCTCATAAACAAGGTCAATGCAAATACATAAATAAAAACATATCGCGACGATACCGTCACGCGCATTTTATATAAAAGTTAAAATATATAAAATAAAGACAGAAAATAAAGATGCATGCAACATATGAAATATAAATAACAGTACAATGGCAAGGTATACTTGCCTGGCAAGGAAGCTATAATGTACCAATAATCTGCTCCAGAAATCGTGCAGAACAAATCCAATATCCTATGTACACATAAATATAATATAATAGAATCATTAGTCTTTACACTAGCACATACACAACCATATTTACACTGGACTCAGGGGGTATACTAGGGGTAACACTAGTCATCTAACACGGTCAATTACGCGTTGAATTACGCGGGTGTCGTATCTTCAAGTACTGTACAAAATCAGTCAGTCAACTGATAGGTGTCTATGCCAGTACGTTAATGTACGCAAGGCGGACAAATTCACAAGTTCTTAGGGTCAACATGGTCAAGGTAAGTATGGGATAGTCCACGGTGTCCTAGGGTCGTACAGTCTGAATATTTAGTCATAATTATCAATTAGCATTTACTTACATATATATTCATATAACTATATAATAATATAACCATCAATTTATTTACATAATTATTGGAATACATATAGTAATTACGTACACAATTATATATACCAAACTGAATAATATTTGCGTACATGTAAATGTACGAACGCGCGTTGGGTTCTCCGACTCAGGGTCTGATGTAAACTAACCGTGGTGGCTAAATACTACGTCCTACTAGAACACTGTCAGAGAATGTACTCGCCTGGGGTCCTGCTGCTGGTATGAATCAGAGTCCAAGTCACAGTCCAAATAGCCTATGTATTACAAATTTATCACGTCAAAAGATAATTTATTTAATTATGGAATAATTACTCTAAAATTCTATTTGAATCTTATTATTCTGATTTTTATGTTAATTCCAAAAATTTGTCCAAAGAACTGAATTTTATCAACTCGAGACTCATGGCACGCAAATCGAGGCGATCTGTTGACCGAAAAGTCAACCGACACAAACTCAACTTTCATACATGATTTCCTGTAGATTTCAGCGTCAAAAACATGCTAGAATTTACGGCTCATCCGAATTCAAATTCATTTGGGAATTATGGCACATACAAATTTTGTATTGTGCACCGATGGTTAAATTCTAACCTAGAAGTTCTACAGAATTAACAGTATATAAATATTTTGAATTAAATTCTGGGAAAAACATTTGTCAATTATCTAGACATTAGATTTACGAAACTTCAAACGGTTCATGATTCTGATTCCTGGTTCTCCCGGAATCGCGAAAACATCGAAACACGTCTATTTTCGGACATGCTGTGCTCTACGAATTTTCCAGAATTTAATACTCATAATTTCGTAAAACAATTTATATAATCAGAAAGCTAACCTCAATATCGTTCTAACACAAAAAAACTAGGCCTCATTTGGAGTCCGGAGCTATGCACAATGGCTTCTGGAAGATGAAGGAACCCTAGATGGCAATTCTCCAAAAATTAGCTCAAGCAAAACCCTAGAAAATAACTTAAACTATTATATATATAAAGGAGAGAGAGAGTGCATCCGCGGCTCGGAGTTGACACATGTCAGCCATCCGCGCAGCCCCGCCCAAATCGAACGATCATGGTTTGACCCGGCTCGGCTCAGCTGAGTCCGAGTCGAATTCTGACTCGACTCGGCTCGGCTCGCACCCACCCCGGGTCACTGACAGGCGGGCCCGGCACTGTTCGCTGCGGGAGGCTGACAGGTGGGCCCACTGTTTGCTGACTGGGCAGAACTAATTACTTTTTGGGTTTTCTTTTTCAAAAATTAGTTTTTAATTCAGTTTTTCACAATTAACTCAAAATAAATGCTAAAAATAATCAGAAAATTCCCAAAAAATTCTAGAAAATATATTTTATTATTTAGAACCTAAAACAAAAGTTTGGGATATTTTTAATTAAGTTTGAACATAAAATAAATTCTTTAAAGTCATAGAAAATTAATGTTACTAGTTTTTAATTAACTAAAAATTATGGAAAAATCTCAATAATCTAAAATAGCCTAAAAATAATTCTAAATAAATATTTATATAAGTAAATATACTAAAAAAATTATTTTCTAATTAACTAAGAGAATACTCTAAATAAATTCAACATCTATAATAAATATAATAATATAAAATATACACAAAATACCTATTTTGGGTGAGGGAGTTTACACATACACTTACAAACACGCAAGCACACACGCAAACACTTATAGATATATATATACACAAGCATATATATATATATATATATATATATATATATATATATATACACACACACACACACACACACACACACACACACACACACACACACACACACACAACCAAATATATATATACACACACAACCAAATATATATATACACACACTTATATATATATAGACACATATACACATATACTTATATATATATATATATATATATATATATATATATATATATATATATATATATATATATATACACACACTCATATACACGTACACAAACACAAACACAAACACAAACACATATATCTAAATACACACACTCACACTCACACACTCTCATACAAACACTCACACAACTGCACACACATAAACATATATACACACACACACACACACACACACACACACACACACACACACATATATATATATATATATATATATATATATATATATATATATATAAACACACACATACACACACACACTTATAAACACACACACACACACACACACACATATATATATATATATATATATATATATATATATATATATACACACACATATATAA